>MPNW01000106.1:91711-176607 GCA_011800805.1 Hirudo medicinalis
TCATTTGGTGGACGTAATTATTAAATTATTATGAATTACAATAAATAATTATATTACTTTACTTCATTAATTTCATAGACGCAAGTTACTTTTAATCATTTGGTGGGCGGAGTTTATTTTGATTGACGGAGTCCATCTTGTTATGAATATTGATTACGGCAGATTCGGCGGTTTTACCGCCATTCGAATTGGCTGAAGTTCTTTTTTGTTGATAAACAGGTGTTAGTTTGTTATTCACACGATCGCTTAGTTGGTATTTCGAACATGTTTCGTTAACATGACTTGCGACAGGGATGCCGACAGATTTCGGGCTCTTATTAGGCATAGCGACCGCGGTCCCATAAGTTATGTTAATTTGGTAATGGAAAAGCAAAAAAAAGGCCAAGATTGTAAAATTTTAAAACCAGGGCGGGCCCCTAAAAATTACCAGGCCCTTGTTTATGAAGCGACATTGAGGTTAAATGCTTAAAGGCTTTTGCAAATCTGTTCAAGCAGTGACGACTAAAAGACTAACAGTAATATTGTAAATCCATCTGATAAAATTTAGATTTTTTTTTAACATAAAAAATAACACTATTGACGTCAATTAATCTCAAACTCTCCCTACTATTTTGGTGACATTATTTATGGACTGTCCCACATACTCAGTAGAGCAAGTACAAGTACTTCCGTAACCTGCAGCACTAGTTTTTCTTCGACTTTTAAAATAAACGCACGGACCACTAGATCCAGTGAATGCCCATTTAAAACCTTATAATAACCAGCCTCCCTGGAATAAAATAACCAGCTTAGTGCATGCAATAACTTTCCTAATACAAAATTATAATCAACAACCTCTATCTTTTGCTTGATTTCAATATTCTTTCAAAACAAAGCAACAGAAAAAATTCTTGATCATATTCAAAAGTAAAAAACAAATTTTGTAAAGTTTGTTTAACAGCATAAGTTGAGAATGGCTGTTATCAAAAGAAAAACTTCAGCCATAATATTCCAGAGAAGAAACATTAATAACCACTTTCAGATGTTTGCAGACTCTACAAATAAAGTGCTGTTTCATTTCAGTGGATGGAATATCAAAGCACACATTAAAGTAACAATACTCATGATTACCAACAGCCTCCCTAATGAGCAACATCCAAACCTCGTTAGCAAATTATCTAAACAATATTTTAAAAGAAAAAATCTGACAGCTAAAGCCCTCAGCCAACGACATCAGACCAGATATTACATGTAAGAAGCCAGCATTTCACATAGCTTACAACACAGAAATGTGAAGCTAAAATCTTGGAAATATTTGGCTATAAAGACAAACAGCAATCCTGCAGCTAATGCATCTACAAATTATCTTAACCAAATGCAAACCTTATATTCTTACCAAGATTTTGTTTCTAAGGTTGCACAATTAAGAAATATTAAATCAAAATTATGTGGAATATCTAAACTAATAATAATTAAGGCACAACTCAACTAGTGAAACGACTTGCAGAACCTCTCTTTGTGTTCTAACATATCTTCCATGAAATGTCAACATATTCAATACCAGGATTTATTGACTAGAATTACTTGTTGATTCAAAGTTCTTAAGAAATTTTGGAATTCTTAACAGTAAAAATCAAAAACAAATGAAATACTTTATATATCTCTTCCCATGCCACCACTTCATGAGTTTAAAGTATGCACTTAATAAAACTGCCATTCATAGAGGAAAAATAAATCATCTAATATGTGTATGTTACATTTAAGAACCTGGCAGCAGAAGAGAATATTTAGCACAAGTGAACATGCATGTATTAGCCCATAACTGAGATCACTAAGTAATTCCATACTGTTAATTTAAGTCTTTTATCCACCTTCAATTAAAAATCCTTTTAAAGGTCTCCCATGATCTTCAGAGAATCATCAAGATCTGAAAAAATGGAGACCCAAATGCATTTAAATGCAATTTCCAACTACTTTCAAAGGTGGTACCAACAAGCATTCCCAGTGACTGTGGCAAGTCTGAATGTTTGTTGTCTGCTGCTGGTGCTTGATCCACTTGTATCTACACAACCCTCCCTTGAACCTGGCAAAGGAGGCAGGCTTCTGTCACCACAGGCACCCACGCTGCCGACACCTGAATCACATCCACCAGTTTTAGTTGTCGAGGAAGACCCTGTCTGTTTGCTCATGTCCTTACTTGTTTTTGATTGGCTACTTGCAGAATCATCAGAATCTGACAGATAGTTTGTCTTAATTCAAGATGAATAATAATAATAATGATAATAATAATTGAGACCAAATTCAGTCATAACAAAATGGCACTTTCTACCAAGATTGATTTTAAAACACCTTGATAATATACCTGTATCACTGCTTGTACTTTGATCAATATCCTGATTAAATTTGTTAGAAGTGTTCTTGCCCATAAGTGGGGAGTTGGTATTTGTTGGAATTTGCTGAGGGCGAGATGTTGGATGATGTGATTTGTCTGGGTTGTCCCAGAGTTTGCGGATCTGTTTGTATGTGTGTGTCACAATGCAAGCACAAGTTCTGTCTCTTTTCACTGAAACAAAATTGAACTTCAACATCCCATTTTTCACAGACAAAATATCAAGACACAGATAAAATATCAAGCTTAATTTAACTATAACAGTTATAAATCCTTCCTGAAATGTTTCTTCATTGCAAGACTAATGAGATATTGCTATTCCTCATAATAAGCTGGAAAAAATGAATGACCTGAACTGATGACACTCTCAGCACCATTGTATCCAGGCATGCTGATGTAACTGGCTCCATCATTGACATAGTTATAAGGAGTTGAGGGGGGGCCCAACATCATGTTTGAGGTAGGGTTGTAAGCGTTTGGTGGAAGAGGATAGGTTGGCCTTGTGGGATAAGTGGGAAGGTTCCAAGTCGGAGGTGGTGGCAAAGGGCCAATGCCATCACGTTGTTGCATCCCAACAGAAGATACTGAATCTATGTCATCAGCAAGTGACAATGAACTAAAGTCTGTAAATATTTATACCAACTTGAAATTCAATAATAATAATAATAATACCATTAAATCAAAAAAAATCAAAACCAACCCTGAACAACATTATTTCCAAATACATAGTAGCACTGTTCTGAGAAACTGATTTTGTTTACTGTGTGTTGAATGAAGCCATACTTCAGCAGACTGCATGCATACCTTCTGGCATCTCTCCTGTCTGCAAACCCTTCCACATGAGTATACAGCCAGTCCACTAACTCTGAACCTTAAGGAAAGGAAACACACAATAAAGCATTATGCTATTCTCCTACATTCAAGAATCCACAAACCAATGAATGATTGGGGTATTGGTATTTTTAGCCACATGCGATCCCTTATATCTAGACCGGAGTCAGGTTGTGCCATTGCCCTCACAACTACAGCCATATCAGCATTCTTTGTTAGATTCAAATCAACATAGCCTGAAAACAAAAAAGTACTTCAACCTTAATCAGTGGAGGACAAGTAAAACCAACTTTTTGAACTATGTGATGAACTGGATGTTGCAGAGGAATGGGCAGCTCTGATTACAACTATAAAATTGTTTAATAGTTTACTAATTAATCATTAAATAATCATCAGTCTATGATAATTTAACACTTACAATCATTTGGTGGAATAGAGCTTATGAGAGATGAAGTGGCTGAGGTTAGACTGCTGATTGAAGGAGGCCCTGCCACCCTGGGTGCCCACATTCCTCTCACAGCCTCTGAATGCATCACCCAAGCTGAAGGATCAATGGGTCTGACTGGTTCTTGCCTTGGGATTGTAAAGTACCCTTTGGGGTTTGGATCCCAACATTTTGCAACCACTAGAGTTATTGGTCTGTTAACATTTAAATAAATATTATATTTATATATTCATACTTTCGACAAATGTCACTGATATCAGCAAGAAATATATTCGATATTATTTTACCAAATTTTGCTAATAGCCAGTAAATGTTAATATTCGATTCAAGCATTTAAAATGTAATGCTCGATTATATGCTATAATTTAATTGGGCTTATAAGTGGCTGTAATCAAATATTTACCCTGGCCTCTGAACTGCCTCCCTCAATGTCCGGACAGCGTCATCGTTGCTCATATTCTCGAAGCTAATCCCATTCACCTCGAGGATCATGTCTCCTGGTTCTATCCTGCCATCCTGAGCAACAGCTCCTCTATCACCACAATGTATTAACAGATTGCAAAAGTTATAAAATCTGCCATGTTTAAGTGAAGGACATACCCATTCATAATAGAACCAACATAAATCCCACCATCACCCCCCCTTGTACTCTGTCCCACAATGCTGATCCCTAGGAAACTCGCAGTGTCTGAATAAGTTTAAAATACAATACAGCCTTATTTTAAATAATAATTACTTATGTTTACATAACTATAAATAGGAGTTAAAATTCAGCATGATCAATAGACAGAATTTAGTTCAAATTGAAATGACAGAAATGAGTCAGACCCATATTGAGAGTTATGGTGACAATGTTGAGAGACATGGTGGAGTCTGTGATGCTGCTGAATGAGGAGGCCTGAACAAACAAAAGCACCAAGTCTACGAGCAGTACAAACACCACTAATTGAATTGGAAGGCACTTTCAACATAAAGATATAAATTACCAGAAAGGAATTACATTTAATGTTGTTCCCCCATTTTTTGCACAACACAAATCTGTTAGGGACATTGTTCTCAAGTATGTTCTCAGTCAACTTTGTATCCATCCACAAAATCAATAAAAATAATATAAAAAATAAAATTAAATTAATTAGTAAAATTAATAATAATAATAATACAATTTATATATTAACGTAGGTGCAAGCATTAAGCTTAAGAACTACATCAAATTAAAGCCATATCAAAACAAGTGATAATTATAATTAAAACAATGATAATTATTACACGATTAAATAAACAACAATCAGGCGATAATTTCCATTACCTGGCTCAACACAGGAAGTTTGTGTCTTCTCTTCTTTTTCTTCTGTCCATGAGGTCGTGTGACTTGCGATGTGTGTGTAGATGTTGAATATCTGAAAACCACATTACAATGCAATGTTTAATCATTACCAGATCAGTTGGGAAGTTGAAACCTTGTATGGGTCTCATCATCTGAATCCACAAAACTGGTGGTGTCAATGTCACTGCTTAGAACTGAAGATGCAGCATCAAAATTTGCTTGCATGGGCGTCCTTGTAACTTGCAGTTTACGAGACTGTCCGACACATGTCGAAGCTCCCTGAATTTTTGGTTGGGTAACTTTTTGTTTGAGTTCAACATTCTTCACTTCATTTCTATAAAATATTGAGTTTATTAATAGATACACAATGAGAATGAGAATGAATCAAATTAACACTAACATGCCCTCATGAGATGACTTAATTTTTTCTGAGGTCACTTCAGCAGATACATCAGCACACTGAGATTGGTTGTCAGAAATACTACTCTCAGATGTTACAAGCTGCAAAATGCAATCATTTTAAACAATAAGAATAATTTTTTCCTCTTAATCCATCTCTTCAACAAAAGTAAATCTATACAATTTTCAATTATTTTCAGCATAATTTATCATAAATATCAGCAAGGCTTTGAAGAATATTAAAAATGTTTTCCCAATGACTTTAAGATAACATTCAATTAGTTTTATAAAAAACATATGATAGCCTACCCATGTTATGATTCTCCCATTAAAACTGGGAAGTTTTGACTTCTCATCCACAATTTCTTCCTTGACCACCCTAATAAGTAAATCAACATGAAACATTGAGTTTGCAGTCATCTGGCTTAAAAAAAATTTGATGCTCATATTGGCATCATCATAAGAGTTACTTAGCTTTTTACTTTAAAAGAATAAAGATCAGGATCGTGGAAATATTTTCCTTTTATATTTGCAGTGTCATGGAATGCTCTGTCTTAAACAGATCTAACTTCCAGACACCATTGAAATATTTAAATGCAACTTGAAATCACATTTATTTGAAATCATTTATGATTATGGTACATTTCTCTATTGCTATTAAACTATTGCTTGTTGTCATCTTTTTAGCTATAGCACATAACAGGGAGGCTTTGGTCATGAGAGTACTTCCACATCAAGATCAGGTGCTGAGACACTTAAAAGATGACTTGAATAATAACAAAATATGTGTGCTATTTGCAAAATAAAACCTTTATGAAACGGAAATTGTCTGGTTTGTTTTGCGTTTATATATATCAAAAAAAGAAAATCCTTAAAATATTCTGCCTACATAACATTTAGCTCAGCAATTCAAAACTTTTCTTTGTAAAACAAAGGAGTCTTTTAATACCCCATAATAAATGACGAAATCCCATATCCTTTCGAAACAATTTTAAACTGGGCAGATATTACACCGAATCAGTAATAAGCTTTCTTTAACATTGTTAAAGCACTCACCCAAAATCGTCATCCATTGACTTGAAGAAATATTTGTAATTAAATTTATTGAGGGCATTCTTAAGATCCAACAATGTAATCTGATCCGCCACTTTTGGTATTTTAATTAAATATGGAGTTTCTTGATCGTCGATGTGATATATAACTTTAGTTTCCTCCATTATAACCCCAGACTAATGCGGCACACAAACAATGTATAGTGATTTAGAGAGCCAGTGCGAGATTAAAACAACATGGCGTTTCATTTAATTCTTTTTGAAATACATTGTATAGAAATTTTGATAATAAATTTAAATAAATATTTATTTTAGTTGTTATATATTAATTTCTTATATACAAAATTTAGAAATAAATATATCGGTTTTATTTCACAGTTAAACGACAATTTCTTTAGTAATTTATTACATTAAAAGAAAAAAGCATTTATTTTGTTCAAATAATGTCTCTCACTAATATAATCGAATTCCTATTTGCAGTGCCCACATTTTGTTTTGGTTTGACTCATTGGTCCACAATCATTGGTTTGCATTCTAAGAATGGCACATCTGGGGGAATCTGGAATAGAGGTATCGTTTAAAGTTTGATTTTACCACTATTTTTTTTTAATTTGGTTCTACCGTGCGTTCTATGTTCTTGTGTTTGGATTTAACCGGTGAAGTGTATGGATGTTATATGTTTTCCATTTCGTTACAGTATGTCTATGAAACAGATGCAACATCAGGATCTCTCCAGGTGTCAAGCTATAAAAATGTATTTTAATTTTTTCAATGAAAAGTCACAAAAGGAAACTGTTAAATAAAAAGTGAGCATTAATTACACTTATTGCATACAGGTTGTTGATGGAGAATCCCAATCTGATGGTTCAAAAGGTATGATTCTTGGGTTATATTTTGTGTATCTGTAATTGACTAAACTTTTTTTTTAGCCAACCCTTTCAGTCAATTAACAGATTATGAATTGGTTAGCATTTGATTATGTATTAGTTTTAAGCTTTTATGAAATTGTTTTTTGATTCTATATATATAATTAGCTGTTAGAATATTTTATGTGAGAATTTATTTATCATACTAATTATGTTAAGTTAGTGAGTTTCATGATGAGGTTTGGCACCATTTAATTAAAATTAAATATGATTATACCTATAATTATTAATTAAAAATAAATTATAAATTTTATATTATATATTTATAGATAGATATTATAAATCTATATATTTATATATATATATATATATATACGTATATACATTTTTACCCAATCAAAACACTTTGAACACACAGACTTTAATTTTTTATATATAGATTTGGGAAACATAAACATATACATGCACATTATTTTATGCTATGGTTCTACTTGCATTTTATCACAATTATGAACAACTAAAATTGCCAATAACAATAATATAGGCTTCACAAGATGAGCCAAAGGAGACTTTGCAACAAAAGCTACAAAAACTCTGGCTAGAAATCATCGAGTTTCAGGATGAAGTGAAGGCAGTCAAAGTATTCAAAAGTTTTTGTGTTGCACAGATTTTAGTTTTGAAAGGTGATTTGATTAAAGGAGAAGACAAAGTCAGAGGAAACCTCTCAACAAGCACTTAATGAAACTGGGGATTTGCTAAAAAAGTTGGATTCATTGAAAGTCCTGACTGGAGATGAAACCTCAAAAATTAATCTTAGTGATCCTCAGGGTACTCTGCATAAGTAAGCATATTGACTTTTATTAGGATTGCTTTGATAATATTATTTATTTATTTTCAAGAAAGTTACTGGCAGAAATTGATAAGTTTAGAGGCAAGAGAGCTGAAAATGAAGTTTCAAAAGATCTAAAAATTGATTATCAACTTTTTTATCCAAGCAAGGATTCTAAAGTTGATAGAATGGCAAAAGTAATCTCATGCCTTTTGTCAGCCTGTTGTATCTACTTTATTTTTAAAGATTTTGAATTCTTTAGATAAGTAGCTTGGAGAAAAGGTTGGCTCGATTGGATCAGGCTTTGGGAAAAATACCAGAAATTCCTGCAAGTTCATTAAAATTATTAAATTTAATGGATTAAAATACTGTGCGATTCATAAGTCTCCGTCTCTAAAACTAAATTTTAGTGTAAATTTTAGTTTATTTAGACTTATGAATCGCACGGTATATTAAATTTATTTATTTTAATTTTAAAATTTGTTGGCTATTAAGTTTATTTGAAATTAATTCTTAGACGCCACTGATCGTTGAGGCTGCTAACAAAAGTTTGTTGGTAAGTTAAATCATGGCCAAAATGAAAAATGAGTTTTATTCATGAAAGTCATTTTTTCAGGAAACTGTTTCCATTCTTGTTAATAAGAGTAAAACTTTGGAATCTCAAAACTGGAATGATGTGGAGAACAGGGCTGGAATAGTTCTGAAGAGGATGGATCAGATAGCTGAGAAGAGAGACATTATGGAACAGAAATCCAAAATGGACAAGGTAGATGGAGCTTCAACACTTATGCTTGGAATAGTTGAAGTTGAAGATTTAGATTTTTATAAGTAATTGCTGTTAGATTTCAGAGTTATACCATATCATGTTAAAGTGGCAAAAACTTTCAAGTATGCTTCCTCAGGTTGTTGATCGACTCACAAGTCTTAAATCTCTTCACGAGCATTGTAAGTATTTCAATCTCTTGTTTAATGGTTGAATATGGCAAGAATAATACAAATTTATCGTGTGAATGTTATTGTTAAATTGTTCTTGATTAATGTCTGTAAAAAATTGTTCTCAGCTTTACAATTCAAGCAGCTTCTTGGACACTTGGAAGTAACTCAACAACAAATTGGCATCCAGCTAAAAGGACATAATGACCTCCTTAAATCGGTTTTAAACTTAATTATTTGTTTAAAGATTTGATGGTTTGTACAGTTTTGTAAGCTTAAATGTTTGCAGGTACAAAACGACATTGCAAAGAATCTCTCAACCATCAAGATCAACTGTGAAAATATTGAGGGCAAACTTAAAAATGTCAGCAAATAGTTACTTGCGGTGGAAGTGCCAATCATCCCATTTGTTAATTTTGAGCTTAATTACTCAAAAATTTAAATGTTCATAATAATGAGTCTTTTTCCCATGTAACTGGAAAGCTGAATTTTTGTGTTTAAAAAATAATTACATGATGTTTTCTAGATATTCCTCACATATCTTGTAAGTGAATTCTTTCACTAGCTTAATGATAATTGTTTATCAGTAGATAATTTACATTTTTTCAAACTTATTATGAATATTAGTTATTGGTGGTGGTTCATTTTGTGGGTTGAAAATTCTGTTCACATCTGTGGATGTGTTTCTTGAATGTGGTGCATTTTGTAATAATTCAAGTGCACCATATTATTTTAGCCATTTCCATTGGCAAATTATTCAAATTCTAATGGAATTATTGTTCCAATTCCAATGGGATTTATATCTAAGATTGTAATAAACATTACAATTATGCCATGATGTGATTTTCCTGTAGACTAGCAGGAATCATACTAGGGTTATGATAAATTTGTTGGAAGTTGATTCATGTTGGATATGATATAAGTTCCCCAAAGCTCTTGATTTGAGAGTGCTCTGCATCTGCATCTCTTCCGAATGAGTTAGCTGGCCACAGCTAAATTTGTAATCTCTATGCAGAGAATTGCAGAATTGCGTTTCATATTGATTGTTGTGGGTGCACTGAACTATCTATGCTAATGTAGGAGCTAGGAACGGTAACTTCCCTTTTGTTCGTTCTAGTCCTAGTTGTGTGTTAGGTAGTGTGGATGCGTTGGCGAATAAAATAGTTGTCTGTAGTGTCTTGGTCTAATCGACTAACTGCGAGTTACAACATGAAGGCGTTGAGTCCACATCCTGATCAATTATATGTTTAATGTATATTAATTCAATTCAAATAAGACAAACTTTATAGTGGCTTAAGTCCGAATCACAGGACCTCAAGGCCACCGTAATTGATTGAGTGTAAGTATATCCACATGGTTATAAGGATTCATTCATAAACATCTTATTATAAATTATCTGCAAAAGCTACGTTGATATCGTCATTTAAGCATAATTTCGAGTGTAAAGATTTATGGAGCAAAAGTAACCAAATCGTGAGAAATTGATCTTCAACACTTGATGGATCTTTTAATTAATTGCAATAGTAATGATAATGATTCCGAGTTATATTGAGATTATAGCGGCATATGTCGAAACAGAATTTCAAAACGACTTCAACATTGAAAGTAGCTTTCCTTGAAGAGGCTATACCAACATTGGTAATTGTTGCAGCAAATAACACAGTTCCGATTTTTCTTCTCGTTTATTATCGCCGACACAAACGTTATTATAAACACGCAACTTAATTAACTGAGCGTAAATATGAAACTTAGCCACTATCGACTTCAACTTGAAGCCCTCTTTTATAGCCTTTCGTGACCTAATAAACAATAATAGGTTAATTAAAGCTTATGCCAACGTTACCAATCCTATTGGCTGATCGGATTACTACATGATAATTACCATAATTATCATATAAATTACAGGGAATGGCTGTAACGGTAACAGAAGGGAAGAGTCTGTTCCAGATCTGCGGGCCATCAATGTCTGTAGACCTGCCATCCAGCGTTGCACGTCGGCAGATGATTTGAAGGGCTTCTCCAAATGAGCACAATATTGCCAAGGAAACGACAGTTTCTCTTGCTCACTGACGAGTTGTACAGACCACCTTTGGAAAAGGTAAACGAATCCCAAAAGCAAAACAGCAGTTTGATGAGTTGTGCGATGATGGCAGACCCACTGATCCAGAAATGCGATTCAAAGTAAATGTAGTTTACTCGAGACATTCTCATCAATCATCGATTTAGAGGAATTCAGGTTGTAAATACATTTGACATATTGCAGCCTCCTGAATTGAATTTCGCCAACGATGATGAACTGTTCTCAAAGGCGACAAAGCTACGGCAACAGTATTCAAATGACATGATATCATCGTTCTTCGAGCGGTTGCAGAGCTTCAGAATGGTTCTAAAAAAGAAGAAGAAAGAAGACAAGAAAAGAAATACAGGAAATAAGCACAATCAAAGAGCTGAGTCATCTTTTGATAATCGAATATACTTCTCTATCTAGATCACTCCTGGATGCACTGCATATCTTATCTTCCTTACTTTACCAGTAACTATGGAAAGAGCAGAGAGGTCGCTCTCAAAGCTTAAGCTCATAACAAAGCTACTACATATTACAAGTCATCATGTTGCAAGGTAGACTATCCGGTTTAGCAATTCTCAGCCTAGAAAATGAGCATGCAAAGCAAGTGGGCGTTGATGAACTTGATGACATTTTTGCAGAAAAAATGTGACGCAGAAAGAAATTCTGAACATGCAGTATAGTAGAGTACTTACAATAGAGGTTTGTTGTCGTTGATCTTTAAACTATCAAATA
This sequence comes from Hirudo medicinalis, assembly GCA_011800805.1. Lineage (NCBI taxonomy): Eukaryota > Metazoa > Annelida > Clitellata > Hirudinida > Hirudinidae > Hirudo > Hirudo medicinalis. The sequence goes on from MPNW01000106.1 coordinate 103,559, forward strand.
GGACTTAATTAATTTAATGGATCTAATAATGGACTTGGAATGATCTCCTGCGGCATGTTAAGTCATCTGAGACAGTTGTCTCATTTAAAAGCAATCTTAATCCATGCTGATGTGTTTTTTATATTCCGTTCGCTCACGTGTTTAGATTGATTGCGATGGCCACAGTGCCTTTTATATCCAGCCATGGATACTTTGATACTTAAATATGTGCCTAAATAAGTAAATAAATAATAAACAAGTTTACACTGCTTTATTTAAGTAACCGTTCCGAGTGGGGGCCCATATATAAAGTTGCTGTGGGTCCCTGATGAGCTAACTACGCCAATGGATTCTACCTGACAAAATAAAAAAAGACCTGATTAATCACAAGACATTCAACATTATCTCCAATACTTTGAACTTTTTTGTCTGTGGTTACAAGTATCAAATCAGAAGTAACTTTAGGTACTAGCAAACTGTTTGTAAACAGCAGTAAATGTATTGATAATTTGGACTTGTTTTTTTTAATAGATAAAAATTTGAAATAGTGATACATATAATAAATGTATTTTTGTTTAATTATTGACTTAATTTTTTCACACTAAATTAAAACTTGCAACAATACTGTTGCAGATGGTTTGGTTTGGTTTCGTTACGTTATAATTCCGACTCGTTTTTAAATCGAAGAAAATGCTAGAAAATATGTAAAAAAAATGGTATATGTAAAAAATCTATTTTTGATTAATTATTCACTTTAATATGGGTCACTGATTTTCGATTATCTGGGATCTGAAATCCAAAATATTTTACTTTTTGCCCCATCCTAGTGTACATCGTGAAAAGAAGAGGATCCCGAGCAGATCCTTGGGGCACGCCGCACAGGGGCGGATCTAGAATACTTTGGCGGGGGCCACACTCTGGAACCTAGACCCCTTATGGTCAATCCTAAACCGCTTGCTGATGCAAATATAAGCCGGCTTATATTTTATAGCCATTTGCATATTGTTCATCTTTGAATCTTTAAAAAATTAATTATAAAATGGTTTCAGGTCTTACTTATTCAAATTTATTCAAACTTACAGTTTGATAAAAATGCAAGACGACCTAATCTACCAAAATTATCAACTATTGTCTCTACTGGTAACTTTTGACTGAATTATTTTTTCAAACCCAAATTTCGATATGTTATTTAATAGAGAAAGTTTATCAAAGTCGAAAATTTTTGTGTGATCTGATGATACATTCCAGAAATATGCGTTAAAATCGCATATATGCGTTTTTAGCGTTGGTCATATCTTTAAGCTTCCTGTAATGTAAGACAATAATAATGGTTCCAAATCATGTTATTAATCCAAATATGGTGTCATTATGATGTCCTATGACCCTTCTTTGCTATTATATAAACACATCTTGATTTCGTAGATGATTTCGCCACCAATTGTTCCATGTATTATTTTCGCAAGATTTTCCAGACCTCATGAACTAGTAATGTATGAAATAAATAACGTTGTAAACATGGCGACAAAACATTAATTAATTTTTATAATAATTTGGTAATTACGTTTATATTGTTTATATTTAGAATCTTTGTAAGGCAGCTTCTGCGGCAGAAAATTAAGGTTATTGCATTCCATACAGATCCCAAAATCTCACACCAGATCCTATAAATCCTAAAGATCCACATAAACTATCGGCTCGATTATTCAGTTCTGTTCACTGAATAGTTGCTCAATAAACTTACTGGAAAACTTACTAGTTCGCGGACCCACGGTTTATTTCAGTAATATGGTATAGTTCCAGTTGTTATTAATTTACTGAATTTAGTTATATAAACCGCTACAATAAAAAAGTATATGGATTTATAAAAAATATCTTGGCATATTGAAATAAGTAGGATGGGTCTTACTCCACCCTGTGCTTACGCCTATAAAATTTCCAGGCCGATGATCATTCACAAATTATCACAACATGTTTAGAAATTAGAAAAAAAATCAAGGGAAATGTTCTGATTTGCCATGTGGCTCGGGAAAGCATTTATTTGCACAAGTTGTGATTAGTTATTTCTTCTCAGATTTTGTCGAGCTCAGGCATGATGGGAATTTGTTCACGATTTTGGAATAAAATCTTGGGTCTTATTTGAACTTTAGTATTGTACTTTATTCCTATGGATTTACTGTATTAATTCTAAGTGATCAGAGATTTACCTATTCGGAAGAAGTAAAGGAATAACATTAAATTCTTCTTACGCAAGATGGGAATACCCATTGATTTTGGAACAAGAAATATAATTAATTTTTGTGTGGAACCGACATTATCGAATTATTAGGATTATTGATGAGAACATGCATAGGTACAATGCAAATAAAATCATTTCAACTAAAAATTCTCGATTTAGAGGTATAAATCTTTCAAAACTCATCTTAATAACTAGAGAACTTATATTTTCATATTAATAATTTAAATGGAAGCGTAGTTATTAATGTGCTTTCGTTGGTTTACACTTGGACTCTTTAAATTTGTCTTCCACTTTATTGATGTCACGTGCCTAAAAATATACGTGCATATAATGCGCTGACCTGAAGTTATTCTAAGTTTTTGTCAACTTTCAATGATTCAATTTTTAACATTCTAAAGTTATTAAACATGGTTTTTACTACATTCTTACGATAGCGATAATTTAATATTAATATTGAAAAAAACACCCCATAAGAAATAAGGTGGGGTTTCCTTGTTGTACATCTGTGGTGTATAACTGGTCAGATGTCCAGCGCACTGGACCGATCAATAGACGTGCCTCGTGGTCATGCAGACTTTTGCACAACTTCCTGCATGCCCCCTTGGTTTTTCGTTCCAAAATGTTCTATTAGAAAATTCTAAGAACCAAATAACGAACAACATAAATGATTTCGCTTTTAAAAAAATTTATGGCCATAAAAGTGAGGCAATGTACAGTAAATAAGCATTCCAAATTTCTAAAATAGTTCTAATTGAACTTGTATAAATTGAACTTTTTGTATAAAAAAATTACAATAAAACTTAAGTATCCTTGATTGGATTTTTTAAAATTTAAAAATATTAACAAATAGGAAATTTACTAATAAAAAAGTATATCAGCAGTAAAGATGAAAAAGTGCCAAATGATGGAATTTCGACTTCAGATCAAGCCGGCATGGGAAAAGTTCAGGAATTTTGATCAAAGAATAAGTTTAAAGCTGGATAAATTAATTGCAGCGCTTTACATTAATATCGACCCACTGGAGCGAAAAATTAGACTTTGCTGAATAATTAGGAAATTGTAAAAGTTTTATTTGACAAATAATTAACTACAACTTTATTTACGACTCTTATAAATATTTTTAAGACTTTGAAGGTAGTATTCTTAAAACAAAGTAGATATTACTAACGTAATATTTAAAATTTATTGCTTAAAGTTGAATTGTTAAATAATTGAGGACATCTTTCATTGGAATTCGTCCACTGTGAATTAAGGCTACATTTTTAACTAATGGTGAAATTTTTTTATAAAATCTTAGATGTTGCCACTTCTAAATATATGAAGACTTTAGCTTGTATTTCCTTTAGAAGTTCTCATATTTGAGATTTAATTTGACTAACAACTTTTTAAAGTCAAAGCCAAAAATATTCTTGAGATAAAAATTCAATGGCGTTGCTATTGTCCGGTCAATTGATGCAATCATTTTAATAAAATATTTTCAGACAATCAGGCAACGTTGTTGATTTAAAAAGAGCATTAAAATTTATTACTTCAATCATGCTTCATATTTTCAGTTAAATAAAAATTGTTAGACTTTGAATGAAATGAAAAAAGAATTTTGGTACGAATGGATCGGAATTGATTTGAGCTGAGTCCAAGAAGCAGCACGAATAAATGCAGATAATAGAGACGTTTCAGGTTAATTGTTTTGTTTTCATTATTCACTCTAAATTTTAGAGTGGTAGCTGTGCATTTAATGAGATAGCGATGATCGAAGTTGAGTAATTTCAGCCGTCAAATTAATTATTGGACTAATAACTTAACTTAGCAAGAGCAGCCTCTTACACAAGTTTTCGTCGAGAGCTCAGATGTTTAATACTGTGTTGTGCAACCAAGCGAAAGCAAACAAAGACAATAACAAACGTTGGTGGATAACAATTATTTCATTTGCATCTCCTGTCATCCATTGAGCGCTGATTTTCTAATAATCATTTATGCATAATCTGCATTCATCTGAGCGCATTGGTCTTGTTAGTCTTTCTAGTCGAATGCGCTTCGAACTCGGACTGAAGATATAAATACGGGTTGGTTGCAACTTGATATCTCGTCCGAGTAGAGTTTATCATAGCAGCTGATATTTTCAGACATTTATTTATTCACAGGTGGCCTGTTTTTTTTTATCTTACACTTACAGTTTAAACGAATTAATTCAGCATTTATTTCTTCTTTTCTTTGTACAAAGGTATTGAAATTATATGTGCAGATATTGAAATCTTTGTTTAAAAGGTTTATAATAATGGCCAATTGGGGATATACGAAAGAAAATGGTGAGTCGCGTGACGTCCCCTTACCGAGCCCGTTCGATATTTAATATTTGTATGATTTAAATATTCAATAATTTTATTAATTGAACTAAAAATGTTCCGTAAATGGAACCTGGCAAGTAGTGATAACGATTGCATGGCGGCATTTAAGTTCAAACTAACTTTATAACTCAAACATCTGCGTGAATGCATCTCTTTATAAAGCCTTCAATTACTCCTTTAGGTTGCTTTTCAGGCAAAACAAGTGTTTGATTGTTTGAGGTGCTTTTGATTCCTGCAGGTCCTCACAGGTGGGGGGAAGTTGCACCAGCCGCACGCGGTCTCCACCAGTCACCGGTGAACATAGAAACCAACAAGGCCGACAAATATTCTTTCAAACCACTCAACCTCGTTTACGTTCCTTCAAGTTGCAAGCAAATCATCAACAACGGACACACAGTCCAGGTGGTCATCGATGGCAAGGATTCTTGTGAGTTGCTTTTATTTCTATTACATTTCACCTGTAGTGAACATGTGTCCACATGTGTCAGAATTAATGCATTTTGTTGAATTACGGCTACTTGGGAAGTAAATTTTAAAGCATATTTCACTGGCAAATAATTCAACCTCACCATGCATAACGTTTTTGATGCAGAATGTGGCAAAAATTGATTTTATCCTACGATAATTATTGACGTCCTACCATTTAATACAAACGGTGATGATAATGATATTAATGACTACTATGATGATAATGATTATGGCATTTCATCGCATTTAAGAAATGTTGATAGATCATGTTACAGAATAAAGCGTATCTCTTTTATTAATGTTACCGACAGCATCCATATTAAGTCTGTTTGATTCGCCGAGTCCAATTAAAGTTGAAAATAACTTAATTAATTATCAATTAACCAGAACTGATTGTATAATTAACAACTAATTAATTAACGCCGGTAATAAATTCGAACATATTATCATTGAGATGTTTGACTGACTCCATTATTCAATTATCAAGTGATGGAGGGAGGACCCTTGTGCCATCGCTACAAAGCACTACAATTCCATTTCCATTGGGGCAAAACCAGCAACACTGGATCTGAGCACCAAGTGGATGGAAAGTACTTTGCAGCTGAGGTTAATACCATTCTGCCTGTTATTGCTATCAATGTTGTAATTAACTTGAATATATTAACTTGAATATTGCAATCATCATCATCGTTGTCATCGTCACCAACATCATCATCATCATCACCTCCTGATGTTAATTTCATTCTAATGTCGACATCAATATTATAATTAGCTTGAATATATTATATTGTAATAATAATAAAATACAACAACAATGGTAATCATAATGATGATGATGATGATGATGATGATGATGACGACGATGATGATGATGATGATTATTATTATTATATTATCATCATGATTATTATTATTATTATTATTATTATTATTATTATTATTATTATTTTATCATCATCATCATCATCTCTCCTGATCTTGCACTTCAGCTGCACATAGTCCATTGGAACTGCGATTTGTACGCCAGTGTTGAAGAAGCTGTAAAGTCAGCAAATGGACTTGCTGTGCTGACAATTTTCATACAGGTGAGTTGTTTATGAGTTATTCTTTGAGTACACCTTTTTTTTATTATAATAATAATAATAATAATATCAGTTCATTTGTATGAAGCCGTAAGCATAGCGTCAGAGGCTTGATTAAAGTTCCTAAAAACTGAAGAGTGAATCCTACTTACTCTCAGATATAATTATCTGATGATTACGAAAGCACAATCCATGACATATCAACATGTGTCGAAAGACCATTGGTTTGATGCAGTGATGATGATGATGATGATGATGATGATGATGTTGAGGCTCTTATTTTTGTTTTCTTTATAATCATCGCGAATCGGGTCAAAGTTCATTGAACGAAAGAACGACAGTGTTTGATAAATATTTCCATTGCATGACATTGAAAAATAATTACTTGAAAAAATATTAAATGCGAAAACTCAATGCACCGTGTAGAACTTAACTTTTTTGAACAATTGTGACACTAAATTGCAATTCAAGATCTTATTATTCTATCAATATCCCAGATAACTTAATTAAGTAAGACATTTTCTATTGATTTTTCCTCGTTTTTTGGTGAAATTTATTTTGTCGAGTCGAATACAAATTGGTGACCTTGAAATTATGAACTTGACAGCCAGGAAGCCACCATGGTGAGATTGAGAAGGTGACCTCCATCCTTCCCAAGGTGACCTTCAAGGGCGAGAGTTTCGATCTGAAAGACGGATTGGATATTGCTGCCCTGCTACCCAGTGAGTTTATTCTCATAATCATTATCATTGTCATCACAATTATCATCCTCAGCAACACCATCATCAGCACATAAGACCATAGCATCATCACTGATTAGCCATTTCTAATTGATATCTCTTTAAAGATAACTATTGTTTATCTTCATCAATATCCTTCGCAACTCGAGCCTCTACGTTGCATAAACACAAACAATATGCAAATTTCATGCAAAGTTATGCATAATTAAGTACAGACAGCCCGTGGAAATCCTTCAACAAATATTTTTCATTTCAGTGCATTTATTTTTTTTTGCCCTATAATATGCAAAATTCAGTCGTTCTTTCAATTGTTTCTCTTATCATAAACATAAGTGTTGGACGACTGAGAGATTATTAGCTCGTGAACTTTGAACTTGTGAAAGGTACTTTAGAGCTCTAATTGCGTGAGAGCCAAATAAAATTAATAAAATTATTCAATATTTTTTTCTTCAAAACCCCTTGGATTTCTTCATGGTATAAAATAATTGCTCAGCTTAATGAAGTCACTAACTAAGGGGATGGTGTCAGTTGATGTAAATTAAGAGGACCGTGCGATATGCAACAATTGTAAATACTTGTAAAATTAATGTAAACCTCACAAATAGAGAGAAGAGATTACTGGACTTACAGTGGTTCTCTGACAACACCCCCTTGTCATGAGTCTGCCAGGTTTATCATCTTCAAGGAACCGATTCAAGTTTCGGAAACTCAGGTGAGTATCTCAGCAACCTCTGGTTGTATTTATTGTCGATCTTCCTAAGGCTTTATCTTGTCCTTGAATTAACTAAGTGCTACTTATTCTTAATCCTATTGGTTGGTCGGTCAGATAATGTTTACCTACACAGGTGTGGGTAGTTCTTCTAATGCAATTATTTTCAGAAAAGCAATTTGTTTAGACATATTCTGACATATTCGCATGCACTGAAATACTCATCTAGTTGCATAGAATTCATTAATGAAGAATTCCCTTGTTATTCTAGTTAATTGATTTATATAAATTAGAATTAATTTAATTAAAATTCTAAACTATTTGAAACCTGTTGTTTAGAAGTTAGGTTGTATTATGTGATGAAACAGTGGTGTGAAAAATAATAGAATCATGATGAACAATTGCTTATTTTTGGCTATTAATGGCTTAGTGCTCAACTTCCTTACAATTACTTCCTCATTAACATTTATAGTTGTTATGGTTTTCTTAATGTCACTAAACTTTACAAGTTAAGCAAGAATAAATATTCTTTAAAAAATGTAATTGTCTAAAGTTCTGGCAAGTTACTCCAAAATGTTAAAGATTTAATAAAAGTTCTCATGGTGGATGAATGTTGCAACACAAGAAACCTTTATGAGTTCATTTAAAACACTTTTAAGCCATTGCTAGGGGTATTATTATTCCACTACTGGAATATTGTTCTCCTGTGTGGAATCCCCACCTCAAATATCTTGTTCAAAGATTAACTACTCTTATTGCAAGTGTAGGTTCGTAATGATTATTTCTGGAATACTTACGGATTAATTCCTAATTATTAAAGCATTGTCGGCCCAAAGAAGATTTACAAGAGCGATCCCGAGCCTGCGACACCAACCTTATTTAACCAGACTTAAGATTCTAGAGCTCAAAACAATTGAACATCGCCGTTTACTTTTAGATTTATGCTTTTTGTTTAAATTATTAAACGGTTTCGTTAAAAGTGATCTTTTAACTTTTGTACAATTTTCCAATTACAACCGCACAAGGGGACATCGTTTCAAATTGCGCGAGGAAGTGCTTGACTAATATGACTAAAAATGTTTTATGAACAGAGTTGTTGCCGTCTGGAACTCCTTACCAGAGAGATGGTATCTGCCGGCACTTTTTCTCGATTTAAATTAATATTATTTAACAATTGACGACTAATGTTTTGTCAACATTGCTTTTTTTCTTTTTCTCGCTCGATGTTTATTGTTTCTTTTCCGTGTTTAGCTGAGGCCTAATAAATAAATAAATTAGGTTAGAATCTGTTAAATCATAAAATAGAATCTAATTTGATTTTTTTTATATCTAAAATGATAGCAAGGACAAACATGTTTGTAGCATGTTAATTGTTGTGAAATGTTTGTCATAGTCATGAGTTTAAGTCATACTATTAGTAAGTCTTAATTTTAGCTTTGAGAAGTTCTAATAGAAATGATCGAAAACCTGCAACATGTTCAACGAATTCCATTGAAAGAATGTAGGCAAAATAAAAAAATGACAAGCAAGCCATTGCCCGTACATTGAAGCAGCACCAAGTTATTTTCAACAAGCAGCATCAGCAGACACCTCATACAAGATTGCACGTCGACCACGCAAAATCACTTCGTAATAAAATTCAACAACTATAACTATTCAACTGGAGACTCAATACTCAAAGAACACTTAAGTTACATTGCAGCTGATTTGAGCAAAGTTTGGATCAATCACCTTTCGAGACATTTTCCAGATGGCGGGCAATCTCTCCGTGCCACAGCGCCATATCTAACGAAGCAATTTGGACAAAAATCAGGAAAATCGCCGGATATGAATTTTGTTGAAAATCTCCGGATGATTGGAAAGAGGCGCACCACAGATAGTCAACCTCAAAAGACAAGCATTAGCTTAATGTGCTTACTAATGTTTCTCGACCCAGAAATGTGCCACAAACTTATTGAATGGACGAAAAACGCACTGAACAACTTTTCACTGATAGGGGGCGTCAAAAATAAGAGACTCTGTAAAGATTGCATTTGAAAAGCTATAAACACTAGCTTTTTGCTGTGATTTTAATATTTTTAACACCGCTGCATTATTATATTTATTTATTTATTGTATTTACAATATAAAAATAATGTATATATAATCCCTAACCCAGACTATGTGAAAATTGAGATTGATTATATTCTTAAAAATATATGCACATAAATGTTCAAAAGTTATATTTTAATAAAATTACTCTGACATGATATTGCCTTGCAGCTTGAAGCTTTCAGAGAACTTTGCTCCCATTCGCGGGATTGTTGCCCTCCAAGCGATGAATTCGGCGGGAAGATCCTGCAAAATTTCCGCCCTGTAAACCCGCTCAATGACAGGAAAATCATCAGTTCCTGCTGATTGGCGTTTGCATCAGAGATTTCACAATTTGATTTGCTAGTTGGAGATTATTGGATTCCTTGATTGATGAACTCTTTAAGAACATCTTTAGTTTAGTCATCTGATTTTGTAGAAAATAAATTTAAAAACATCGTTTGAAAATTCTTGGGTTTTCGATACTCTCTTTTGGCGGGAAATCAGTAATTAATTAATAAATAATAACACTCCAGTGCAATACGTTGTCTACAGTAACCTGTTATTTTAAATTCTTTAAATGGCTTTGTTTATTCCACAATCTATGGAAATATCATAAAATATTGCTTATACATAGTTATATTACATACCTATAAGTGGTAATTCGGGCTAACAGATGCTTTAAGAAATAATTGAAATAAATGATGTTCGTATGTATTGTTACGATACAAAACATGATGGATTAGATGAGAAATTTCGTTAATAATTCTTCAACTTTAATTATGTAGGGAGCCTCAAGTGATTTTCTAAAATAATAATAAAACGAGCAAAATTAACAAGTGCAACGCAATCTACTAATACTCGAACTGAAAAATGATGAGAGCACAATGCATAATTGAGGAAGTTGATTAAAAAAAAATGGATACTAATTAAAATCTAGCGACATCATTTCATTATGATATGGAGTTTAATCTGCTTGTCGCAAGTATAGACTGCCCGAATGTGATTTTTGGTTTCGGCCGAAGTTCAAAATGACTTTCGGACAAAACCAAAACCATACCGAGTCTTTCGGTCGAAACCAAAAGATATAAAACCCAGCACAAGATTTAAAACTGTCGTGAAACAATGATAAAAAAATTCAACGTTATCGACAATGCTTTAATAATTAGGAAGTAATCCGTAAGTATTCCAGAAATAATCATTACGAACCTACACTTGCAATAAGAGTAGTTAAATGGCAATTCGTTCAGCGTTCATTGGTTAGTAATTGAATTCGAACAAACGAATGTTGTTCAGAAACAAACGTGTCTCTACATTATCGCCCAGCAGTTTGCTGCGGCTCTCGGCATACAGCTGTCCTGCTACACTAAACAACCGCTCACTTGCCATGCTGGTTGGCGTTGCAAATACTTACAAGTGGCAGACTGACTTCTAGTAGATGACCCAAAGACTAAATCACTTTCGGTATAAACCGAAACTACCCCGAAAACATATGGCAACTTTCGGCGCCAGAACCGAAACCGAACTTCGGTCGGTCTCTAGTTGCAAATTGTATCAGCGAATAAGAACTATAATAATAGAAATTTCAGACTTGCTTTTTTAATAGTGTAAAAATAAGTGCGAAGCTTTTGCGACCAAGAAGTTTGTCGAATGGCCAGAGAAGAAAAAGTAAAAATATTATTTAGGTTGGTGACCCTAGCAGCGGTGCAGCGGGGGAAGGGGTCTTTTTTTACTTTTTTTTTTTGAAAGTTTGAGTCCTGTAATTTGAGCGACTTAAGTCACATCTTATGGCATCATTGATTTTGTCGTTAGTGAAACTTTGAGGCGGGATATCTCAACTCAGAAATATGGAAATTAGCAATATTATATATCACATTGAAGGTAATTATTAGCACTATAAAATGGTATGCGTTGCCCAAAAATTCCATGTCAAATAACATTAGTTTTTTACAAATTAATTTTTGAAAGAGATTTTCATTATTAAAAATTACAAAATTAAATAATTCTATAATATTCAGATAGGTTATCATCTTCCCTTTCGAAATTTCTGAAATTATAAACTTTCTATTTTACAGGACTCAAATTTTGCAAAAAAAAAACCAGACACCCTGTTGAAAGTAAAGCTGGATTTCATGCACCCATATAAATCACGGGCAAAACGCCAGCACGTGCCTACCGCTAAATATGAATTGCTGAAAAGCTGCTCGGGATGCACCTCCGCCGGTCGCAAAGACCTACTTCCAGGAAAGAAAGCTAAATACGTGCCTCTGCACCGACGAATCTGCGCAGGGATTTTGAAGCGCGGGAAACCAAATTGCGTTAAGTAACTCGGGAGCACACAGCATTCCAAAATGCTTAGTAGTTTTGATCAGTACCCATAAATAACTAATATATCCTACCAAATAAAAAATAACTTCTGTGCACTCGTTTAATGTTCAAGACTTTGCAATATGCAACAGTTTGACAAGAAAAATGCTCCACAAAACTCCATTATATATACATCTGTTTTCTGAAAAATTTTCCATAAAAAAAAAAGACAAAATCTTTAAGGGTGCTACATAAATAAGACAAACTAAATAGGAATATTAACGAATCCATAAAAAAAAATCCCTTTTAAAATTTATGAAGCAACTTCAAACACCTCCTGATAAAAACACTGCAAAAGTAAACAAATTTACAATGTTCCAATGTTCAGTACCCTGTTCTCAAGTGGTCTTAAAATCTTTTCCATTTTCTTGCAAAGATGAGGATCCTCTACCTCATGTATGACTGACAAAATTTAGAAATCATGATCTAAGTAGAGTTTCTGATATGATTCAAATTCATTTGGCATATTTTAGGTTTCAACAAAGCAATGATGAATCAAAAACATTTCTCAAAGCACCTATGCTATTTGGAATTAAAAATTTTCGATTATGATTTCATTATAAAATATTATTTCACCAAAGAGAAAAATCATTTAGTGAATATAAATCAATGGAAGAATGGTTAGCAGAATATATACAGACGATGCTTCGTATTGCTTAACTTCCAAGTGGTAAATAAATAATTTAAATACGCAAAATTAATAAAATATCCTTCAAACAAAATTAGATGAAAACCATAAATATGATTATTCTTATTGCCTTAACATAGAAACGTAGGCAAACTATTGTCGAATTTTAATAAGTGATACAAATCTCATCAGAGTATTGAAACAATTCTTTTGATGCGGTAGTGCGTACATCTCATGAGAATGTCAGCTTGATTTGAGTGCAGTAGCACTGAATCTGCAGACTTGATGTTAATCACATGGACCTCATGTGCAAACATTCCAATATCACAACGAGTAAAACAACACGCTCATAAAAATGATTGCTTGTCAACGTTCCAACAACTGAACAAAAACAACAACAACAAAGATGCGAGGCGAATTGATTAGTGTTTAAATAAAGCAGACACAAGGAGCTGGTTACAATCACAGGTGGGACTTGTAACATCAGAGAGCAAACACCGGTGCAAGTCTCCAGGAAATGTGATGATGATACTTCCACGTTTAATCCATATATACGCAAAAAACAAACGTCCACATACTCATTTGTAAAGTGCCACGATGATGACAAACCCGTCAGCAAGTCCTGATCTCAGTACAATTAGATCCATCATTAATATTTTCGTCATTATAAATTAAACCATATACTTTATAACCATCTTTGTCCGAGAGTTTTCAATGGAAGCCATTCTGAAAGCCTGCAGGTACCAAGGTTCCCTAAAATGGGTTTTCGAACATTGTGTTCAAAATTAGTTATTAGTATAAATAATCATCACAATCATGGCAATTAAAGCACTCAAACCAACCGGCAGATAATTGAGAGGATCAGATGTGTGGCTATAGGGATCCAGTGCATTGTTGCCAGATAGGGATACAAGAGTTTGATTTCCAGTTGGTGAAGTCGATGCTCCATAAGATGACAGGTAGCCATTCATCATGGACAACATCCCCTCTGACTGCAACACTGCAATAAGCATTAGAAATAAAACATATATCATAAGTTCCTTCCAGATAATCATGACTAAACATCGATATCTCACCCTTGCACTGACCACCAAGACGGAGGAATGAACCCGCTAAAGTCCTACCATCCTGTGAAGATAAACTTCTGCTTGCAAGCAGTGAAGTAGGTTGACCAAATTGCGTTATTCCAAAGCCTGAAAATTCAAAAAAATAAATAATTTCTTTCTAAATATTAATGTTAGTATTTGTTGGTCACTTGGACAGCTTACAAAAGCACCCCAGCAATCAAAACTAAGCAAATACAAATAATTCTGGTTATGAGTGAAAATAAAATCTTATTAATGGGTGGATTCATTTCCCTTTTACTTTATTCATCAAACATCAATCATCATCATTCATCATACCAATTTAGAACGTTTGGAATCCAAACTTGTCAATCACAATATCAACTTGGACTACTAAAGAAAAACTGTGGGAACACAACTTGTGTTGATGTAACGAAAGAGACATTAATAAAAGCATCATCATTCTTGTCTTGATGCAATTTGAAGTGAGCTCTGGAAAAACCTTATAGCCCACAATTTTCATTAAAGTTAATCCAGCTTATCACATGATTTAAAATGTTAAAAGCCCACGGTAGAATTATCGAAGCAGTCAGTTAAACTTGGTGAGATATAACAACTATTCACATGAATGGGACACTAACTACCTATTACATGCAACCATCACCTGGAATAATGTAAGGTTGCAGATTGGCAAGGGAGTATCCACGTCCGAACGATGTCAATGAAGGTGATAAGCTCAGAGATACGAGGTCTGTTGATACAATTGTAATAGCTTTTTAGCCATCATAATACAACATTATAACACAATATTATAAGATAGTAATATAAGACAATATTATTATACATTATAACAATGTTTAATCACCAATTAAAAACCACCAGTTTTACTTTAAAAATATTCTTTAGCAGTAAAACAATTCAAATAGTACTAGATCGAATTTTAATTCTGCATGTATTTTTGAAGGGATGATAAAGCATAATCACTTCTGCTGCTGCTCTGTGGCATCATAACTTCTTTTGGTTGAGCCTTCTTACATTCAACCTGAGAACAAGTAAGAAACTTTGTTATTAATTCCATCAAGGTAATTTGCACGTCACAATTAAATTTGCAACCTTAAAAAAAAAGCTTTTTAAATTGAGATAGTGAAACAGTTCGACAATGTCAAAGAAGTAAAATGACACCATAAGAAATAATAAACGTTAGAAATGACTCAAAGTGAGAATTTCTTTCCTGATTCTATCCCGTGGAAGATAATCAATTATGAAGACATCAATCACAGAATTATAAATTGAACTGTTTGTCTAAAAGCGCTTCAGTAGAAAGAACAACAGCATCTGTGAAAAACCTCATTAACATTGTTAAGAAGTGCACAGGAGTAGAAATAGTCTCCACTGCTTTACTTAACAAAATAAATGAAATGGTTCTACAAAAAATTTGATTCTATAAATCCTGTGTTTAATTGGCTTTATTTTCAAGATTCACATCTGACTTAAAGCACTATCTTGTTCCTGTCCCTGTCGACATATTTTAACATTTAAACTTATCAAATCAGGTCTTTAAAAGTCAACTTATAAATAAATGTAAATTAGATATTTTTATAACTCTTTGTAAAGAAAAAAAAGTTGTCTGGTGATCTTTATGCATGATATATCTAATATTATGATGAGATTAATACACCAACAAATTATTATATACCAACCATCTTGTTATTTATGTCATGAAAATGGATTTCACAGACTTTATCCACAATGGCTTCACTTTCAAATGTAACAAAGGCAAAACCTGCACAGAAACAAATATTTTATGGATGAGATCCAAGAAGTATAACCAAATATTTCATCATAAATAGGAACCTTCTAATATTAACAATGTCGACAGACTCTCAGCATAATATTTGAAGGTCTGCATGCAAGTTCATTGATCAGTTTCAAAACTTAAAAGTACAATGCAGAGAAGCATAATCATTTGCAATGTTGAAGGCAGGGATGTCTTTGATGCCACAGAAGAACACTTTGTTCTAATATTCAGAGAATAGCTATAACACATGAATTCAATTCAAATCAATTATGCATCAAAATGCAGAAGACTGGAAACAGAATTGAAAATAACATGTGCGGGAAGGTCAGGTAGAGGACGTGACGATTCAAATTATTCCTACTTAGGTTCTTAGAAAAAAATATTGTTTGCATGAGTTGTACTTCTCAAGCTTTTCAAGCAATAAGTTCTTTTTAATGATTGCATAACATTCCCAAACTTGAGGCCCTGCAAAAAAGCACCAGTCCTACACTTTTTTTTGTCTTTGAGCACCCAACAACCTACAAATTCTTCTTAAGCCTATACTAAAAAGCATACATTTACATTTGGCAATTTTAACAAGAGGTTCACCCAGGTAAGGTTTAAAAAATATATGACATGAAAGCAATATTTGAAATTTTGTTTACTAGCATCATCATTTTGAGGAAAATGAAAACTGCATAAGTGACACAAAAGTTTGCTGTGAGCTATAAGCAAACAGCCATGAGAAGGGCTGTAAAATGTCTTTGATAAATAAAGTTGTAGATCAAATTGTCTAAATCAAATGAAAGCTGAATTTTGTCAAACCACCCAAAGAGACAATAAAAGTACAGTTAATATGGAATAATCCAATGCGTCACAAAATTGAAGGAAACCCGCTCAAAAAATCAATGCTTAGCAGTCAAATGAAGAGAGAAGTAGAATATGAGCAGAACATAAATTAAGCATAAACCAAGATGTAGCAGCAAAAGGAAACCATTAGAGCTCACATCCACATTTGGAATACTCACAATCAATGTCTGAAAGCACCCTACTGTATTTATTTTTATGTTACAATCAAATATGGAGGTCTGAAACTGTTTGCTTGTGAACCCACTAAATGAAGGCATGTACATGAGTATACTCAGGCTGACAAACATCGAAATAAGTCATTTCTAATTCAATTTGAAAGCTTCTCTCAAGATTCCCGAAATTAGAATAGAGAACAGATGGTTTGGCAGATCGTGGATATCACTTAAATATGAACTAAATACTTGCATAAAAATAAACTTTATTTCCAACAGTTCTAAAATCATAAAAATAGAGGCATATATAAGATGGCACTCAATAGTATCAAGGACAATATTTTATTTTTTATTTCTGGTGATTTTTAAAGCCCCACAAATGTACTTCCACATTGAATAATGGATTTGACAACCCAAAGGAATGAAAATATTGCAAAGTAATTTCTAGGAACTAACCATCTATAAAAAAAAAGCAAGAATATGCATTCTGCATTCTTTAGTGAATAACTTGTCTAAAGAGCCCATGAAGATATGCAGCCTCTGAAGTCATATGTTTAAAATTAGGGGACATACAGAGATGCATCCTTTGATGTGATTGAGAAATGCGCGTTTGCAAGTAATGAATTCAAACTTTTCTTGGAGAAGTGCAACATTCCAACAATTAAATGGAATATAATTTAAAGTATTACTCTATGGAACAACATTTTAGTTTATTTAAAAGAGCTAACAGATGTGCTGTTAAAACCATTTCAAATGACAAGCAATGACAAGGCTTGAACCCATTGAATAAAATTTGCTATAAGAATGTGCTGCTAAGACTTAAACAAAAAAGTAACACTTATGGAATAACTTGGCCGAAAAAGCTTGGAAAACGGAAAATTCACATCGGTAATATGGGAAAAGCATAGGTTTGAAAGTCTTTAACGGATAATCAGCATGAAATCAATCTACATAAGGTAAGGAAGCCACAGAGATAAAGATATTGATTTCATCTTTTGCGGGATAAATATGAAGAAAGTGTAAATAGCAAATCGATATATTAAGACAATATCTAGCAGGATATATATATGACAACGCCTCTTGATCACAAAATTGATTTAAAAAAATGGAATGATTTGAAGCATTTTCCTAGCATTGCTGGTTTTTCGCGTGTTAATACAACCCCAGAGTGTCCATCTTATAAGCATGGAAGGCTCAATGGCTGCAGTTGTACACTCCTCCGCAGAAACAGCTCGCATCGCAACGCTATTATGCGAGAGAATATTGCACGATCATTCCAGACCTTCATTTCTTGATTTGACGGGAGGTTTCACAAATGATAGCTTTCGAGACCACAATATGCAATAAATTAGTTCAGGATGCCACTTTAAACGATAAATGCTTGATTTATTTATCAAAAAGCATTAAATATTTTAAATAATTTTAACAAATATATACTCAAATGTGATTAATTAATTTTAAAAGATATGTTAATTAAGAAGGAATGAACAATCGCGTCATGTGCTTGATGTGACATGTTTGAAAATGACCGTCTAACGAGCTCATTAGCTTAATTAATCAGCCCTCTCAGGCCACGGTTTGAGGAAGACGATGATAGCGATATCACAGCTCGCATAAAAATGAGTAACACACAAAAACGATTATTAATTCGTCTCACCCTTCTTTCTTATAGGTTATACAAAACCAAAGGAATGTTTGCCAATTACTTCTTCGACATCTCCTTATTTGTCGGTGATTAGAATCATTAGGAAGAAGCGAAAGCATCTTACCAACAGATTCTGACGAATCAAGGTGAGAAGGGCACCGTGTTGATCACGAAACTGACTAAGCATCACTAGTTATCAATAAAGTGCTGAAATCAAGGTTGGTACCATCGATGACAAATGTTCGATTACTAATGGCTTAAAAGTGTAAGTACCTTAGCGACACAAGTACAAGTAATACACGACAGCACCAGGCACCAGTGCATATTTTATGCACTCTCGTAGTACAAGTTCAAGTACCATCGCACATCACAGACAAAAGCAAATATCTGTGCAAATGGCCTATTTTCACATTAAAATATTCGTGAAAAAATCAGAAATTCCTTTAAATCGATACAATTTTTATGTTTCTTTGTAAAATCCCGAAATTCTAAAACTTTTAGATGACTTTATTCTCATGCGTGTAAACATCAATGTCCTTTGACTGAAAATCAATTTCCATGGTTTACTTAGCCTTAATAGCTCCCAAGCCAAGATTTGAAGCTTTTCGTATTCAATTCTTCCGCTAACAAAGTATTCTAAATTCACCGTCAAGAAGAAATTTCAAATACCGAAATTCAAGGTAATGTTTTCAAATATTTCGATAATATAAGTTCGCGAATGAAGATTAATAAACTCACCTCGATGGCGCTGCGTGACTTTGTCAAACATCAGCATGGCGTCTTCGATCTGCAACAAGATTCCTCAATTTCAAAGACGAAGGCATATTTGAAATAAGTCAGTGAATTTCTAGGCAGTAAAATAGTAAAATGGCAGGTTGGTTATTTTCTCAATAAGGTGCCCAAATGTCAGGTACACTCGTATTATGAATAATAATACATATTACAATTGCACAAAACAAAAATAGAGCACACTTTATGGATATAAAAGCAAGAAATTCTGGATAACAGAATTTATTATAATTAGAATAAAATAAGTAGTTGCTTGCTATAGCAAATGTTGTGGCTATCAATAAAACTTTTCTACGATCATAGATAACTTGCTGAAGGTGATTTTAGGCGCCAACCTAAAAGATATGTAACTCATTATGAGCAACAACGCTTGCCCAAAACTTTAATTAACTTGTCGCAATTAAATTCCGAAAATCACTCTGATGTCAAAATCTAGAAAGTTTGGATCAACACCTTGGATTAGTTAGCGTGTAGTCATGAAACAGTAATTTATAATTATGTGGACTTTTTTGATCACGGGGATACTGCAACTTCGCCCTGATATTATCGGGCTAACCTGGACTGGCCCTAGATGTCTATTCAAGGATAAGCCTTCCCTATCCTACTAGCTGAGCTAAAATTGTAACAATTACTCCAACGTAGTATATTTTTTAAATAAAGTCTTCGACTTGTTTCAAATGACTGTCTTGATTTGTTGTAGGTTTAAAAGACCTGGTATAACATGCGCCCAATTAAATGAATATTTTTAGTTTATACCATATTTAACTGAAATCTCCAAACCGACGTAATTCTACTCCCAATGAAGATAAATACCCGCCTTTCGTGGACAAGGGAAACAATCCCGTGATGGACTGCATGCCTTGGAAACAATTCAACTCCCTGTCATTTCCTGGGACTCTTCCAACGGAATTAATCAAACGCAATTTAAAGATTCCCTCAAGTTATGCAGAAGTGCATGTTATTTTGTACCATAGAATATTTGCAATAGAATATAAAAAATGTATTTAGTTACAAAGACAAACATCTCAAATCTGCAACAATAACTAGCTACGTTTCAAAGGCTTTCTTTTGCAATGTGTTGATCTAATTCTTGGCATTATAAAATAAAGATTTAATTGTATTTATAACAATATTATTAACATTTATGTAACGTGACTTCAAAGAAAGTAACAAAATTCGTGCTAATTTTTGAAACAAATCTCACATAAATAATGACACTCAACTCACACAACTCAGTGTAGATTTATTTAAATCGAAAAGTCATTAAAAGCGTAATTCTCTGCATCATTTTCTTCCATAAGGCAATCTTAAGAAATTAAAATTCCAAGCCTCGAAATTGGGAACAAGAAGTGTTACCAAACACTTGATATATCCATATTGATCAAACACACAAATCAGTCAACTTATTAATTAACTCGAGATTGGGTTCACATATTAAACTACGAACACCAAATTGCATAAAAGATATCTTACATAAGACAACAACCCTAAAAGTTATTCCTTATTTTACGAAAATGTGAGCTAAGAATGTAAGCACTTTCGAGTGCCTGGTGTATGCGCATTGGATGTAGAGGTATAACCATCCATTTGCGCATAGCGTCGTTTGCCAAGGACATGATGGAGCAATCTCAGTAAAAATAACAAATATAAGAATTGAAGAAAATTTGGATTACTTAAAAATTTTGGGATCAAGGGTCAGGGTAACATTGTTCAATAGACCTAGCAGACATTTAGGCTCCAATTAGGTTTCAAATTAATGATAAAAACTAAAATAAAAAAAAATCAATTGGTGCTAGGAGAACATCAAAAGAACACCTTATTTACCTGTTGTCAAGTAAATTTATCATTGGCTTTCGTGGTCAAAGTAACAGGAAAGGAATAATGGACTGCAGGTATAAATAGCTTCTGAGGAGAGCCTTAAAAATGTTAATGCTGGCAATTATTCCTACTCCATGCCACAGTATTCCCTTGGAATACAAATACATGCGTTGCCAACTCAGTCATGCATTTGGTGCATCTCGTGCTACTTCTGACATCCATATTTCCATGCCCAATGCTTAAATCCTTCCAACACAAATCAATCTCAGGCGAATAAATGGAAACATATGATTCCATAATCTTGATACAATGGAGCTTAATGCGCCTTGCTAGATAAGTTTTTTCGCTGAGTAACGATTTTATCGGCATAATTGTGGCGCTCCAGCAATCACCACATCTCAAGACAAAGGCAAAAGATAAATGAGTTTATCAATAAATTATTTCTAAGGATTAGGAATGGTAATTCTCTCTAATGGAGAGCACCCTTCACGATTTCAGCAAGGCTATTTAAAAATGTCATTTTCCATATCTCCATGGAGATTGTAAATAATTCAAAATCTCCTGGCACAAAACGAACCCTTGTACGGACAAACTTCCCGAGACTCATCTGTTGTCAATTAGTCGCATAATGAGAAAAAGTCAAATAAGAAGACTGCAGAGTTCACTTGGTGCATCGAATAATTTGAACATGCTTATTTTTTAGTCGAAGCATTTCAATGACTTTTATCAACTTTTCGCTTCTAATCGATAAGGAGCAAATATTTCTGCAATAAAGTTTGTCTGGATATTTAGGCAGCTTAAGGATAATCGATGAGATGTGCGATTAGCAAATCTTGCGTCGTTCACTTCGCATAGAAAGACTCAAAACCAAATGAATGATAGATGCATGTTTGGAAAGATCAAAGATAATTAACTCCATTTTGTAGCTAGTCTGATCAATGTAACCTGCTTTATCACCATCCTGGACTGAAATCGCTTGTTAATTAATCGTCATAAATACTCACTTAACATGTTTCTGTACTTCAAAAGGTGACAATTAACAGGTCATCAAATATTACTAATTGCTAGATCCAAAGAGAAATACATGTTTATGACTTTTTGTGTATTTGCACATAGCCGACTTTTTGTACTACAATCGCCCAAAAATTTATTATTACACCGACGACTCACAAGGGCGATCCCTAGCGATGGAGGCTGGGTCGAGAACAAGACACATAACGACTGTTGCTGTTGCAGTAAACTGCAGCATGGTAGAAACGGCAACCCTCTGTGCTAAACAGCACATCTATTTTTTACAGATAATTAAACGCTTTTGGAGCTGGGTGGTAGGCAATTAGATACATACAGACGTCATTAGACGCGCTTTGAGTAAATTCATTCAGAAAAATGCTCATGCCAACTTAGCCTTCTAGCGTGACTTCATAAAGGAACTTTACAAAATTATTCTATCCAGAAAAATTCAAACCTTTCCATACTGTTGAAAGTATGCTTTGATGTCTTCTAATGTAGTGGAAGCAGATAATCCACCAACAAACATCTTTTTGGTTCGAGTGACCATCTGTATTATAATTCAAAAACTTAAGTAAAAATTCATTAACTTTAAGTGAAGCTATGTATAGGTAAGTACTTCCAGGCAAGTGCAAACTTACTTTAGGTTGAATTACAGAATTTAATTGCCTCGGAAGAGCTATTTTTGGATCTACCTGAAGTAAAAAGTGCATAACATATGATTTAATAATCTTGCCTTCTTTCACTCAACAATGCCAAGAATAGCATCAACAAATATTTATGAAAAAAATTATATACAACAAAATTAATATGTTGTCACACATGTTTACAACGTTTTTGAAAAGTGGTCATTTAAACCAACTCACCAGTTTTGAATCTAGATGATGGGGACCACTTGCAAGTACCTTATCAACAGAGGCAGGATCTTTGTAAATAACGAAACCAAACCCCCTAAAACATGTCAGAAAAGGAGTAGTACTCTTCTAAGGTAAGTGAAAATTTTGAAAAATATTGACATTTAATAAACAAAAAAACAAAATAAAAAAATTTAAATTTGAGAAGCTGCAGCAAAATTTTGATCTTAAATTTATCCATAACTGAACAAAATAAAAAGCAACCAATTGTACATAAATCGGAAACTCATAAACAATACATTCATCAAAAGCAGAAGAAAATGTTTCTTGAAAACCAGCATAAAAATCTGTCCTAAAGTTTATGAACCAATATTTTGTCCTTACTGAAAAGCATGCTTGAAAATTTTTCATTTTCAATTCTAATTATTAAAATTAAGCAAAGTACTGCTATTCAGCCATCTTCATTTTCTGGATGTGAGATTTGACAACATTATTAAAGAGCTAATCATAGTGACAACGCATTTATATAGTTACAGATTATGTGCATAAAGGCTTAATAAGGTGTATTTGAAAACAATTATTGAAAACCCAGAAAGTCTTATTTAATGCATATACTCCACTACAGCTTTCTGAATCCTGGTTAAATAATCACAAAGTGCCATGAAATTGAGGAAATGCACAAAAAAAACGCAGCTTAAGTGTAAAGCAATGTTCAACAGAAGAGATCCTATCCTCTTTGTACATCAGCACAACTTTACAGGAAGAAAGCTACAAAAATTTGCCTTATCAAGCAGACTTTTCTGCTAATGACCTTTTCCAAATGATTTCAAAGAATTCACCACCTCCAGAAATTCAGAATTCTATGCTAGCAAATTAAATGAATTTATCTTGTTGGTAAAAATGTCTAGATTCTAATGGCTCTTTTTTGTCAGGTTTATCAAAGTTAAGACCAGTAAACTAATCACAAGACTATGGAGCCATATTGTTCCAGAATGTGTTAATTTATGGAATGCCACATAAGTTTTTGAAATAGAATTCTTAAATACGAATATTGCTTTAATATTTTAAAAACATTCTCCAAAAACTAAAAATAACTGTTCCAAAGAGTTTATGGTTTGTGCTATCAAACATCTGTTATTATCCAAATAATCCCAATCAATATCCCTTTAAATTGTTCCAAATTGACATCTAACTTGATTCACATCAATGCAGTACTCATCTTCATTAAGTACCAAATACTTAAAATCAAAAATCAATCAACAAAGTGAACATCTTTAGCATATGTAAAACATTAAATAGTTGAATGATGTAATCAATAACGTTGTTAATTTTTAGGCAAAACAATGTATAAAGCAATAGATGGATCAAAAATCACTAAAGAACATTCGTTCTCATGCTACACCAATAACATCGGTATATGTGATCAAAAGTAAAAGCTCTTAACAGTTTATGGCCATATAGAAAATTTGTTTTCCCTGCATAAAAACCCACCGGGATCTTTTAGTGATGGGATCTTTCATGACCATGCATTCTGAAATTTCACCAAAACGTCTGAAATGCTCACTCAGTTTATCTGGGAGTGAAGTAAAAATGATATTGTTCACCTGATCATGGCAGTTGAATAAATATTCAGAAATTATGGAACAACACATCTCAAAGAAATGCCAGATTATAAATTAAACAGTCATCCTTAATAAACAATAGCAATATTAAAATAAGATTGAAATTTTACATTTATTTTATGCTTTATTTTACCTTGGAAAACAACTTAGATGTACTGTGTCTGATAATAATGCTATCAAATCAATAACTATTTACTCAGTATTTAATATTTAATAGCTTCAAATAAAATTACTTCAAGATTTGAATGCAAGGTAAACAACCTATGGATAATAGAGTCCACATTTATGTGGAGGAACAAAATTGTTTGTCTGATATCAGTGGACATGGGTTCATTTTGTTTCCTTTTCCAATAGGTTTGTAGTCAGTGTGCAAAAAGTTCATCAATATTTATCATTTAGAGATACTCAATGGCCTAAAAGAATTCAAAATATTGGATATTTTTCCCAGTACATTGAAGTGACTTGAGAGGTGTTATTCAATTATTACAGAAATATTTTAACAAAATTAATGTTATTGAAGTTATTGTGCATCTTTACATGGAAGTTTATTAGTTTTATTATTCAGTTACCTGTAAACATTATTTTGAATAAATTTAGAACTTTGGAAATGACTAAATGCTACATTTAATTAATTTAAATATTAAACAGCATAATTCTTAAAAATTTGGGCTGGTATTCCAAGAAATTAGTTTCTCATGAATAAAATTGTAGTACAAACTTAGGATAATGTTAGCATTATAGTATAAGGTAGCACTTCACTCAGCTGTGGATATCAATTGAATCAAGAGCATACTTATTTATGCTAACAAATGTAAATTTCCTTGATCCTCAAATGTTAAAAAAAGGGGGCAAAGCATATAACACCTTGACATGTCAACATGAACCTCAACAAGGCAAACGTAAATGGTAGCCTTATTGACTGCAGACAGATTGGAAACAAGAGTAATTAAACTAGCTCATTAATGAACACATTCACCATTTTTGTTCTATTTATAGATAGATTTTCCGACCTACAAATAAATTGGTTAAACTACTCTTCATATAATTTCATAGATTCCAGTAAATTGTAACTGGTTACCCATACTTTCACTGATTAGTAATTCAAATAAAAGACAGGCAATAATGAAATGCTTCCAGATTTCCACTGTGAAATAATAAAAGGTTTCAGCTCATTGTAATTAAGATATGAAATACACAATTTTAAATGCCATATAATAGTAATAAATATTATTATTATAAAATATTCCATACAGAATAAAATCAGAGTAAAAATTAATAAATTAAAATGCACCAAAAATTGAAAGCCATGATATTCAACAAACCTATAATATTTGTACAATAGCAGAGAAATAATAACATTTTAGAAAAATTCTACTAGGATTTGTTACCTCAAGTGGAATTGTACTTTTTTGTTTAGAAACATATCATAAGTACCTCATATATTTAATGCAACAGAATCCCCATAAAATTAAATAAAGTGCTCATAGATTTTTGATATTATGCATGATGTGCATTGCATCTCATCTTTTGACATTTCAGTACAAGTTTCTAGCTAAAAGTCGGCACCTTCTCAATAAACTGATTAAAGTATTTAAAAAATAGTGTATCATAAGAAGTTCCTCAGTTTCAATCCCCTCAACTAATGGCATAAAAGTTTCAAATGTTTATATCTGGTCAATTTGTCATATCTTATCCCATCAATGACATTTCATTAAAATGCAGCAAAGATATGAACTTTAGATTGCAATAGATATGTAATAGGTTTGAAGTCTTGAACATCTTCTATTAAGGATATTATATCAAGTACAGAATGTATTGCTGCTAATATTTTAAAAAGATATTTTTAAAAAAATTGTTGAAAGAAATGGTGTAATACTAAATTGTTTATTTATAGTATGGCTTAACTGAGATGTCTAAGCTCACACTAAGTTGATGTAATGTTTCACAGCACGCAGGTCCACAGCGAGGAGAAAGTTGGAAAGAGGAGTGAGTCAGTGAATTAGGACAAGAACAGTATTTGCAATTTATTTATAGTTCAGTTATCACAAGCAGGCAACGAGTTCAACGAGAACATGCCCTATTTACCAGGACGCTCGAATCTTCAAAAAGATGAGCTAGATCAAACAGTAGAGCCGACTCATAATTACGCAGTTCGGGAAAAAGGTGTAATTACCATGTAACAGCAAGAAGCTATTTAAATGCAGCTTTCAATTTTATAAGTTCTCTTTTCCAATATCAGTGAGCATGATTAGGTAACCAATCATTTTAAATTGCACAGGGTAGCCAAAAAAATTACCTTAACTAGCCTGCTTTAAAATGTTAGATGACAATAAGGTATACTGAGCAGATTCGAACCATGATATTTATAATTTCCTACAAAGTCAAAAGAATATTTTCATTGGGACTGTTAAGAAACCAAACAAGGAAGTGGAGACCATGCAAATGGTCCATGGAAAAATATACAAGATCTAATCCAAGCAGACAACATCAAGAAAATTGATAACACAATTTCTGTTATGCCTTACATGTTTAGCATCTTTGTTCATATGCTCTACTCTGGATATTATAATAGTGTAGTTTGAACAAATTCAAATATGAATAGGAAAATCAAATTCTTTGAATGTGACTTTTATGCAAATAAATAATTTGGTATTGCTTTGAAATATAAAGTTATTAAGTGGCATTGATCACAAAATAATTGTCACGAAAAATTCAAAAGATTATGAAGTTAAACAATGCCGATTTCAAAACTTTAACAAATCAATAAAATCTGAAGACCTGTAGTCGTTTGCCAGCTAAGACCACCAATGAAGAGTTTCCTAAAAGAACAATAGAAGTTTAATGAACTTCCAAGAAATTTATGGATTACAAGTGCAGAGATGAAGAAATATATATAGACATGCCAACAAACATTTATTACATCCACAATACTTGCATGAGTTTCTACCCAGCTTATTTAATAATTTAACATGAAATTTCAATAAATTGCTTTAACCCACCCTGGGTTGATTTCCTCAGTGTTGGACGAATTTGGTGATGGACTCATTGGATCCATATTAATTAATTCCACCTCGAGTAAGATATGACTTAATGCAACGATCTTTTCGAATGAATAAAAAATCCTTGCTACAGTTCAGACAACTGTACACTAAAATCACACGACAGAAATGTCGGAATGCCTTGGGATCACAGTTATCAATAACGAGATACTGCAAGGTCCAACCTATCTCAAATGATTGAGACTAATTTTGTCCTCAGTTAAAAATACAAATAATCCACTTTTCAAAAGTTACTTACCTCAAATGGCAATCGTACAAACGTTATCCTACAAAACTAATCAACTACCTAAGCTACGAGAAACTAAGCGACGAGTATCAATCGACCCAACTGCTTGACACAATAGGGCGAAACCAGGTCTTTGATGAAACCCCACTACGATGCACAGAAACTAGAACTGCCCTTGAATGAGTTGCTGCGCCATTCAATGTTATCGAGTTTTTCAGACATAAATTATTATAAACTAAGCGCCGTCAGCTGATAATAACTTTACATAATAAGGTATCAATAGATCCCATTGGTTGGAAGATGGCCGCCATGCCTTATCTTTTTTTTGTTGTACTCTTTTCATATTATTCAGAGTAAAGTAAGTTTATAATTGAAAAAAATTAACTCTTAGTTTATAAGAAAATACTTCTTTCAAAATCTTAGGACCAGTACTTCCATATTTTGAGTGTACCGTCAAGCTCCTTGACGGGCGGGGATCGAAGCCTAAGAGTTCAGATTCGTAGTATTCGACTACTTGACGTGTCTTGCATACAATTTTAATTAAGCACAGCCTTGCGAGTGTGGGGAGTCATCGAGATTAGCTGCGACATATATATGTCACCGGTAACTAATGTGTCATGGATTAAAAAAAAAAAATTAGATTACAATTGTAAATTTTTCGGTCGTGTTCAGACCAGCCTAAGCAAGGACTTAACAGAAATTCGTTTGTGGAAGAGGTATTAATCAACAGCCGGGGGTGCATCTCCCAACTGGCTATTGACTTGACCTCGGGCGTCAACTGACGACTTTATAAAAAAACCTTTTCCAGGACCAAATTGAAGTAACTTGGTTGCTTGGAAGTGCATACCCCTCAATTGGTGGGATGCAGCTAGTTGAGAGTTGCTCATGGTCTAATGGGCTGTCCATAAATGAAGGCACGCAATTTTGGCCTATGTTTTACCCCACCCTCCCCATTAGGGGCCATAAATAAATGACGTCATGACAGCATTTAGGGGAGGGAGGGGTTCAAACATTTGTGATGATGTGACGAGGAGGATCTAAAAAATGTGACGACATATCAATTGAACATTTTTGAAACAAAATAAATTAACCAGAAGAAATATGTTTTATCACTAGATATCAGTATACGTAACATAAAATAACTTCTGTACATCCCTGAAAAACACCACGTAACGCCATTTTGTTATTGTCAGGATGTGTGGCTTCGATTAATGCGGATTTTGATGAGAGTTCATGCATGTTGAGTACTGTGTTAGTTTGCTTGATCATGACTGGGTTGCGGCTGTACGACACAAGCTAGTTCCTCCAGTATATTCTGGAAGTGAAATTCAGTCGAATGGTATGGGAAACCGAGAAGCTGTTGGTTATTCTTAAATAGTTATCAGATCTGGTAAACATTCATCAACAGCATTTAGTCATGGAGTCGATTTTGAAAAAGTACTCAGTCTTAAAGAGTTTGATACCATTACAAAGTGTGGTATTGATAGGTTTGTTAAACCA
The DNA here is from genome assembly GCA_011800805.1 of Hirudo medicinalis. Taxonomy (NCBI): domain Eukaryota; kingdom Metazoa; phylum Annelida; class Clitellata; order Hirudinida; family Hirudinidae; genus Hirudo; species Hirudo medicinalis. The sequence continues at coordinate 132,567 of MPNW01000106.1, forward strand.
GTTTTAATTGTGACAGTATAGATGGGGGTCCAGATGAAAACCCTAGGTATCAAAAAGTAATTAAAACTGCAGCTCATAATTTTTGCTTGCATCATGATTTTGACGCTGTATTTCTTGCAACCAACGCTCCAGGAAGAAGTGCCTTCAACAGAGTCAAAAGAAAGTAACTCACTGGGTTTACCATATGACCACTGTGGTAGTCATTTGAGTGAAGGGGGCTCACTATTGATAGTGAATTGGAAAAAGTAAACTTTAAGTTCGCAGGAACAACACTTGCTGAAACGTGGTCACAGATATTACAAGCTGTCCATATATGATGTCACAAAATTCTGGCCTATTTTTACCCCCACCCTCCCATTGTCATGTTTCGTCAAAAAAAAAACTATACTCCCCAGCTATGAACGTACAGGAATACATGTCTAAGCAAACTTTAAAAAAAAACCTCATTAAATTTGGACTCTTAGGCTCAAGAAATTCTTTTTTGTTTGTGGAAGAACTACTTTTGTAAGGGAAAAAAACATTAGTTTAAGTGTTTGAACATCTCACATCTCAGCAACTGTCGTTTCCCAGCATTCAGACCATTCAAATTCTGACTCACAAATTTCTAGGGAGTCATTTGATCTAATGGCCAGTGATATTATTTTAACTAATTGACCCAATAAGTAACTTGTGATCAAGAGTTTCAGGTTGAAGTTCGTGCTATCTTTTAACTCATTTATGTCAAATAATGATATTGAAATTTAAATAATATTAACATGTAGCTAATTATATCCTTCACAGAATCCTCAATTAAATTCCATGGCCTCAGCATCCAACCAATGAAGATGAAAGTGTCTCCTGACGTTTTCTAAAACAGTTCCAAGCCACATGGAATTAAAAATATTCATTAATGGCACAGCATTGAGACTGTAAATACTTGGCAAAAATCACATATGAAGTCAAAACTGGACAATTCACAGGTTCTTGCTTTGCAATATCGGCACACACATCAAGCTACATTGCCACGTAATGTGTGGCAAACATTTATTAACAACTTGATGAAACGAGAATCAACAAATATGTCAAGCAAAACATTTTTGTATAAAAACTAAAGCACGCCATTAAAGATCAATAATCATAAAATGGACTCGACTTTTTTGAGTGGAAAATTGACTTCTAACCCACTGAGCAGCAAAAATATTGGGTTGAGATCAGGGCACCATTTGGTAGCATGATTTGCCCATTCTAGAAACCAACTTTAGAAATATGCACAGTATCTATCTGGGATGGCAAGTTGGCAACAGTAAAACTTTGTCATTAAGTGGTTTTAAAACTGCAAAGGGAGTGCCAGGTATGCTCCTCACTAATACATCAATTAATTGAATCAAGAATTATTAAACTAAGAATCAATTTCAACTGAAAATATTTTACATAAAAATCTTCAAATAACTAAACAGTCAAAATTGCCAACTGAATAGCTTGAAAAAGGTATAGATTTACACAAGACATGATGATCAAGTGGGGTGTTTTAGGTAGGAGAGAAAGGAGGTTCAAACAGCAATTTCATAAGTTGATCCATTTGCCTTGCTTAATTTGTCTTCATCTTCAAACTTGTGGTTGAGTTTTTGAGAGTCCACTATGTTAGAAGGGAAGAGATCGGGTTTGTAAAGTTGATGTTTGTGGTGTTTATTTTGAAGCAAGAGTTGCTCTGTGTGTTGTAAGTTGTTGTTGAGAGGAAAGATCTTTTGCTGCTGTTGGATTTTCTGAGAAGAATTTTGTAATTTTGTTTGTGGAAGAAGTTTTTGCTGAGCATCATTGCTTCTCACCAGGAAGGAGGATGGCATTCCAGTTACTGGGCTATGAATTGAATATAGCTTGTGCTTTGGCTGGCTCTGTTGCATGAACTGTTGACTAATTTGGCGATGATCAAACTGAGCACTTTTTAGAGCGGATGAATAAACATCCAGCAGCCCTGGATCACCTCCTCCTAAAAGTCCATTATTGGATTAGAACAATCACTTAATGAAATATTAAAAAAACTTATTCCCACCTTCATCCTGATGAGGACATTTTCGAACATTTGCATTAGGATCAACATCCAAATTGTTCGTGTTTTTCACTTGAGGAGAATCTACTACTTTTGAAGAACGGGAAGGATCCAGATGATTCCTTAGAGAATGGGCACTGCCTCCCAAAGGAAAATCTGAAGCATCAACGCCATCATCTTCCTTGTCGTCAAAGAAGTTGCTGTAGGAATCGTTGCGTATCGTCAACTGCAAGCTATCATCAGGCCCTGGGGTCCTTAATGCTCTCTGACCAAGTTTATTGAATGCATTAACAAGCAAATAATTTCAGCAATTTAAACAGCTCCATTTTTGCTTCAACTAAAATTTAAGTAGGTTTTTTTCAGCCAAACACCAATGCTATGGAATGTAAACGTGTAAATGTACTTATTTATATAGCACCACATGCATAGTGTCAGAGGTGCTTTTTGTTAACCATTTACATAGCGCTCCTTCCCAAGATTGCAGCAATGCAGGCTGGGTTTCTCACATGACAAAGAGAACAAAAGCTGAGTTAGTCGTTAATTAGAAAGAATAGAATAATCACCTTATCGTAATCAATTGCATCTGCTGGCAATGAAGATGAATCTTTCAGGAGAACTTTCACCTCTTTGTCCTCTGTGAGATAAGCTACCTTGGCCATATCGATGTTTAAAAGACTCTTGTTTGGACTTCGTTCCAATAATCTTCATCCATAAAACAAATTAAGCATTCATATATACAGTTGGCACCAAAATAAAAATGTTTCATGAGCTCCAAATTTATTTAAAAGTTAAAAATTTGTATCTTCTAAAATGTGGATTTTTTTGCCAATAGATTTCCAATATAGTTAATTATAATTAATCTACCTTTTGCATAGTCTAACAGTTTTTAGTTTAAGTAATGCAATCAAATAAAATTGTAAATTGTGGGGCTTCAATTGGCATTGCATGCTATTAATCAATTCAAAGGGCAGTTTAATAACTATGTAATAACTTCCTCTCTAAATACTTGCTTAACATTAATTAATTAACCTATCAGTCTGCCATTGTTATAACAATGCAAAAGCCTATTCAGAAACACACATAAAATAGCATAAATGTTATTTGTAGAGTTCACGAGGATCAGAAGATCAATTTCAACAAAACATAACATAAAACAAACAAGATATAATCAGCATAATTCACATTTCAAAACAAATTCTACTTTGGCCACATTGGAGCACAGAGGGTGTTACTGCAGTTTTTAGCACAGCCTTTGTCAAAGGGATTTTGACCACCTCTCAACTTGCCGGTCACCTGGCCCAATGGAACAGAAAACACATTAAAAACAATTGTACAATTCTTTTAAGAGGTTAATTAGGAATTAGGGCAAATAACAAATGAAATAATTAAATTTATTTGTTCAAAACAAAATTGTGCTTAAAAAATTTGAATATAACTTAGTTGATCCATGTAATTGACATCAACATTATCATTAGCCTTAACTACAGTTTGTTTGTTTTCATAATATTTTAAATTAAAATTCAAGATTAAATTTACCTATATTAAGTTAAGTAACATATAAAACTGTAAAAAAATTCATTGAAAACTTGTAATAAGAACTTCAAGTGAACTATTCAAGTGAACTTCAAGTTTGACAAGATGTCAAACAAAAAGAACTCACATAATTTCACACAAATGTCGACTCACCTGCTCATTGGTCGTTCTTCCTCGGACCACAAGTACTATATGGAAAACTGTCAGACCAATGATGGGAAACATCAAGATGCCAACAATTACCATGAGGCATAAACTGGGCATCAAAATATTTTATTCAATAATTATCTGTTGACCAACTAATTAATTATCACATTGTTTTTTTAGGTTTTTGTTTGAAAACTAAAACATTTATCTACTTTCTGAATGATTTTGTGGCCTGTGAGTTCTTCTGTTTGGGAAATTAACCAAGTAAAACTAAGATAAAAAATAGTTTGAACCCATAGTTTCCAATAGTTTCCATAGTTTCCAAACCAATAGTTTGAAAATAGTTTGAATGTTGCATGTTTCTGTACCAAACATCATCAAACTGACTTAAAGGTCACATGTGACTCAAGATCAGAGCAATGCAGGTACAGTAATAGATGAGTACAGAGATCTAAGCAAGATCAACAAACCAGGTAATATTAGCTGCGGTCCGAAAATCTTCCTGTTCAAGGATATAAACAAGACACAAAAAAAACACTCCTGCCATGTGGATGGTGAGAGAAACTAGGAACTGAAAGAAGAAGCGGTAGTTCCTCCGCCCAATGCAGTTGTTGACCCAGGGACAATGGTGATCAAACGACTGAATAATTTAATCAATCTGATGTTCTTCGATCAAGTAAACTTTTAATGTTTCAGCTATCTAGCTTTATAAAATTCAATAGTTTTAGCACCTCAATGCAACTGTTGCAAACACTGCAGTGTGAACATCTTGGTGGCCTGTATAACTGACAAGTTCCGCACCATTTCATGCGGATGGTTATTCCATTGACTTCAATATTTTTGTAGAGTGGAGCATGAAAATCATCATCTCTGACCTCATCTTCATGGGCTGTTAATAAATCATTTGCCAAAGTCAAAGCCAAACCCTACTGTAGGAATCAACACCTACCCCTGGGATAAGTTCCTGGGTCCATAAAGGTGGCCAAACCAAAGTTGGCAACAACATAAATTGTGACTAGCGATTGATAGACGGCCAGCAAGGCGCCATAATTGTTTACAAGATGGGGGCATCTGAAGAAAATTAGGTAAGACTTAAGACATGATCGCTTTATCAAAATTTTTGAATTTACTAACGCAAAAATAAAGTACACTGCAGTGCCCACGATGAGTATCAACCACGCACATGTAGCTGGAATTACCCTGGTCGAAATCCGACAAGAGGGCATAGCAACCATCGACACTTTTATAAATTCAGCTGCTTCCAACTCAATATTCACTAAAACTGTCCCGCACTATTTTAAAAACGAATCGATCTAAGCAATTCATGCCTCTAATCATGCTCACTAACTCAGCAGAAGTTGCTCACCAATATCACTGCTATAGCACTCCGACGGAGCGTACACATTGCTATGAAAATTACATTATAATAAATAAACAAACCACATTTTAATCAGCATTTTATATTTTAAAATTCAATTTACATAATTATTTAAAAGTGAACAGCTTTATTAAAATTTTAAACAAAAATTAATTCATCAATTTGTTCAGCAAGTGGAATGGCAGACAATGACCAATTAAGGGAATGTTGATTAGATTTGCTTGACCTGGGCATAAAATCATTAGCTCGACAATTTTAGAACAATGCATCATTACACAAATTTATATGCAGAATGACAATAAATACCTGCACGTTATTATTCCGAAGCTATGTCAAGACGATAATAGTAATTAATTGTAATAAAATTGTCCATTTTTTCGAATAAGGTTTTGCGAATCATAAAATATTTCGTAAAGACTGGTATAATTTTCTAAAGGTAAACAATTGAAGTTAAAAACGCTAATAAATTCTAATTTTATATTAATGTAACTCGCTATGTTTAAAAAATGTTTTCAGACAATTTTATCAAAATACAAGTAAGTATTTCAATATTTTATATCTTTTTGAAATGCATGAAATAATTAAATAAGCTTTGCATGTATAATAATCGCCTAGCTTGTTTATCTCTACGGAGTTAACATTAATTAAAAAGCGGAATTGTCATAAGGGATAGAATGGTAAAATAGAACGTTTCAAAATTACTAATTTGAGTCTCTTCTTTATCCCGAATTTGGGATACCGAGTGAAATACGTTTATACATGTTTTTTGGATGCACTCTTCGCAGACTGGAGAACTAGAATTGTGATCATCTTTAAGTTAACGATTTTCATAATTAAAATCGCAGATTGAAATTAATTCATGAAATTTCATGAAATTTTACAAATACATTTTACAAGAAATTTTACATTTTTTATTTTACATCCTGAAAGAAATTTGAAAAATGATAACTTTTTGTGCGTATCCTTAAATCTACAATTTACTGTAAATCGGAGATTTATTTACCCCCTGTGGCCTTAGAAAATCAAAAAGTCATCAGATGACATATGTAGTAAAATGTTCCAGTTGGGCAGATGCACCCTCGGCTCTTGGGCAACATCCCCCTCCCCCCAGTGACAAATGTCTAAATAAATCACTGCTGTGTGCACTGATATCGCATTTTTATTTATTTAATGTTTAATAATTTATTCATTTGATGTGAAATAATTAATAATCGATTTATAATACATTTAATTTGTATTGGTTGAAAATGCAAACATTAATTCGATATATTATACAAAGTAATGATTTTGTACAAATGTTGATATGAAAATGATTTGTTATAATTATGGATTAGATCAGTTATTCAACGTTTTACCAAAGTTTAAATGTCACAAAATCAAATAAAGTTTCGTAAATTTATAATATTTAGCAAATGGAGTGAATTGAGCGACACTGATAATGAGTCCGAATGTGATTATGCACGCTCAACTGAACTTCAAAACTAAATGAACGTATGAAATAAATAAGTACAACGTAATGCTTATCTTAATATAACAACACGTTATTCTACTGCTACTAAGCAAATAAAAAGTTTTACAAAAAGTGAATGCGTACAGTTTAACAGCATTGACCTGCAACGATGAAAAACACAGACAAGCGTAAGGATTTAGGAGCGGATATAGACATTATTTAAATGCTGAAACTGAGCCACGAAAGTAAACTTAATATTCCAAAGCATTGAGTAAGTAGAAGGTATTAATTAACGCTTCAATAATAAATACAAAGAATGTCAAAGTGATCGATCTATCGAGTGTTACTTCTATAACTTTTAACTGAGAATGGTTCGTAAAATGTGGTATAGAAGATTGTGGAGAATCAAGATGACTCTTGTCCTTGTTCTTACCCCACTTGTATTGCTTCCCCTTCCTGTTCTTGCTCCCTCCAAAGTAAGGTGAAAATGGAGAACAAAATGAAAGGGAAGACAGTTCATGCGTATTTGATTTCCATCTAATTTGTTTTTAGGTTTCAAAGTGTGCCTACGGGATTTTGATAATGGCAGTATATTGGATGACCGAAGTTATTCCCATGGCTGTGACAGCGATGTTACCTATTGTTATTTTTCCGTGGCTCGGTGTTTTGGATACCAGAAAGGCTTGTCAAAATTATTTCAAAGTTAATAAACTTAATTACTTATCTTTTTTATGGAAAAAATTCGAAAATACTCTTTCGCAATTATTATTTAAATTATTTAAACAACAACACAAAAATCAATAAATGGCAATTCATAATTGCACAAAACAAATCCATTTCCAACAGGATGCCAACATGCTGTTCTTTGGAGGACTTATGGTGGCAGTGGCAGTAGAGAAATGGAATCTCCACAAAAGGATCGCTCTAAGGGTGCTCATGATAGTGGGCACAAAACCAAGATGGTTAAGTCAATGGATAACTATAAAATTGATTAATCCAACTTCAAATTAACTTTGAGTCCGTTTAAGTGTTATATATGGAACTCAAAATGGCAATAGAGGTTCATTTGAGGGCTATCATACATAACCAGTAAAAAAATCAATAATTTCACAAAAAAAGATATTTTCTGAATAAAGTTGCGTAAATTCGATGCACTCTGTGTTAGAGAATGATGTTAAGTAATGCCGCTTTTAATCTCAGAAGGAGAAATAATTTTAAAAAATAGTTTAGGATTGAAGTAGAAATCGTTATAATATTATCTGATTTTTAAACATTTTACATGGATAGAGCTTCATATTTTTGAAACAGCATTTCTAAGATTTTGTTTCCGTTGGCATTTCAAATAATTTACCAGTAACGTAAAGATGTACCGTGCAGGTTGATGTTTGGCTTTATGACAACAACAGCATTTCTCTCCATGTGGATAAGCAATACGGCGACCACAGCAATGATGATTCCCATTTCTCAGGCCGTTCTCAACGAACTAGAAAACCATTTCTCACAAAAGACAGAAATATCTTGTTCAAACAAAGGTTTTAAGCCAGGTTATAAATATTTTATTCCAATGACGCTATACTTTTAATTAGCCATAGTGGTGTTTTACTTTTGATTTTTTTGTTGCTAAATGTTAACACGTGTTTGATCCGTTTGTCAAAATCGAGTCTAATGAAATATTTGACGAATTTGCTCAGTTACAATTCAAGAATTATGTGTTGTTATTAAGCAGATAATGAAGGTAAAGATCAAAAGAACCTTCATATTCCAAATAAGAAAAACTCAATCGATTTATTACCAGTCCTAGAAAATACCAACAACGCCGTGGTTGCCACTGGCACTAATACCAGCGTCATCGGAGAGACCAACTTCGTCGTAGAAAGTTTTCAGCTGAATAACAATTCCATGGATACATCGGAAAGCAATTGCGAAAGAATGGATAAAATACAAAAACTTAAGGGACAATATGTAAGGTTATTATTATTATTATTATTATTATTATTTTTAATATTTTAAAAGTTATTTATTTGCAAGAGATTTTTAAAATTTCATTACTGTGTTGGCGATACAAAACATGAGTAACGTTTATGCTTTACAAAAAAATATATCGTTTCTTCTCGAGGAGTTGGCACGTTTGAAACAAGTCATCTAACACTTCAAGATTCACTTATTGCTTCAAGCTTTTTCATAATTTGCATATTTCACTTTAAATTAACCAGCAGTGCTGTTGCATGTAATAGAATACTCCGTATCAGACTCACGATAAGGATGCTCAGAGAAGTTACTCCCGTCTTCCAACGTTTCGGCACTGAATCTCTTGCCGTTTTCGAGGGGGCATTTGGTGATCAGACGGATGTCGGATGTCTCTACGAGATCCAACGTGAACTCCGGCTATGAGAGACTCTCGTTGGCAATCGTAACATGGCGCTGTCGACGAAAGATTCTATTTTCAACAGATCCTACAGTTTCGATTCGATACAGTGGCGAACATTTATTCAGCTCTTAAGAATACATCTAAGGGCGAAAGAGCCGAAAAGCCGGAGGCAATCAACATAGCCATGCTCATAAGTTTTCTTGGTTCTGCTGCTTTTCCAGTCTTCTTCAATCTGCTATAGATTGAAATAATAAACAAATAGGTTGGGAGCGGTCATCAAGAAATTCGAAGTGTGTTGCACGCTTAACTCAGGACGAGTAACTCAGAGAATCGCCTTTAAGCAGTTATCACGTATGCTAAGTGAACCCAAATGTCTAAGTTAAGAAACCAGGCCAGTTCGGAGATCAGCTCGAAACCACGGTGTGAGACATACCGAAGACTCCTCCAAATGTTTCTTCGAGAGAACAATTTCACTCTTGAGCCTGCATTAAACATTTGCCAAACGTAGGAAACATCAAAAGCCCAAGTGGAGATCATCACTGGTGAAAGTAGTACTTTAGTACTAAGTGACAACTGTGGAAGCATATGGTAAGTAGTACTCGTCCTGTGGCAAATTGAATCATTATTCCAGATGCTGCAGAGCATACAAGAATACACCAAGACAAAGATCGACACATGTGGTGAATTGCTTCTATCGAAGGAGGCTCCATCGTCAGTCATAAGGACGCCGGGCATGGATTTTCCTGCCATTCCTGACACAGACACAGACAGACCAGACTATGGACGGCGAGAGGTTCAATTGGTTGAATGCAGACAAAGTAATCTTTACTAGAGTGTTCATTTGTATTCATCTTGATTGTATTTGTTTTACCTAGGTAATTACATTTACATTTATTTATCCCATTGTTTAAGTGCTCAAATTATCCCAAAGGGATTCAAAGGCAGTACAACAGACATGGCCGACAATTCAGTTCTTCCATTGAGCAGAGTAAAAAAATGTTGCTATGAAAAAGAAGTAATGATTAAAAACAGTCAAAATTAAACTTAGGACGATTCTGAACAACATTCGTTGGTTTTAAATAGAGGTTTAAAAAGTTCTATTATCGGTGCAAGACGGACTTCGGTGGGAAGAGAATTCCATATCCTAGGTCCGCAAACATGGACCGACCGCTCTCCCTGCCAGACTGTCCGGGATTTAAGAACAACAAGAGTCCTTTTGCTGGAGGACCGGAGGGATGCCCTACCGGGGATAGTAGATATGCTTGTCAAAAGTTCGGTGAGATATTGAGGAGCGCTGCCTGCGGCGGCTCTATAGACTCGAAGCAGGATTTTGAAAGTGATTCTATCCGGAATTCTTAACCAGTGCAGGTTTATGAGGAGAGGAGTGATGTGGTCAGAAGACCTACAACCATAAATGAGCCTCGCCGCTGTGTTCATGACTGCTTGAAGGGTGTTGAGATTCCGGCAACTGGCATTGACCAGAATCGAATTGCAGTAATGAAGCTTTGAGAGGATGAATTGAAATACATATTTAATATCTCCATTAACATCTTGTCAGATTTTAACAAAGTTTAAAAATGATTATTTACAGTGCAGTAAAGTTGGAAAATTTGGACATTTCGCAAAAGGATAAGGAGTGGTTTGAAAGAGCTGGAAGGGGAATTCGTTTATGCATTGCCTATGCCGCCAACATTGGAGGGACAGCTACCTTAACAGGAACTGGACCAAACCTAGTTCTGAAAGGACAACTAGATGTGTGAGTGTCCGCCACCACAATGCATCGGGGTCTCCATCTGGCTAAATCCGGCTCTGGTTTATGTTGTGCAACCAAATTGGACTATGCTAAAGCATTTTATTGACTCTTTGTAGCGATAATTATTGATAACAAGTGAGACATATTTAACATTTCAGTCTCTATGGTCCAGAAACAGGACTGAATTTTAGCACCTGGTTTGTCTACGCATTTCCGAACATGATCGTGTCTCTCGTTCTCGCGTGGTTATGGCTCATGTTTCTGTTTCTAGGACCAAAGTTCGGTGGCATTTTAACGTTAAATATCAAATATTTTTGTGCACCCACTTAAAATTTATTTGAAGCAGCGAACTCGATTGACGATGATACGGAAAATTAATTAACCAAAAATTTCTGTTTTAGAGAAATTTTGAAATTTATTCGCACGTCTAAAGACGATCAAGATTCCTCAGGAGATGTAATAAACAAAGAATATGAAAAGCTCGGGCGCATAAGGTATGTTATTAGCAAAACACAGTGTCATAATTAATATCCATAATTTATTGTAATATTTTCGAAATGAATTTATTTAAAATTTTACTCTACTTTTCAACTAAGTAGAAGACAAATATAATATTTTACTCTAACAAATGCTTAAGCTTTGCAGAAGTAGAAGTTCTGCTTCTCTTCATTACTTTGGCTTTTCTGTGGATTACACGTTTACCAGAATTTGTGCCTGGTTGGGGCAATCTGCTCAAACCTATTGGGTAAATTTTAGACATATCTTTTAAAAGATTTTTTTCATTTGTAGATTAGCTTCGATTTAAATTGAGATAAAAGCTATTCAAATTATTCAACCATATACATAAAGACCTGTCAGTATGGATATTTTGACAGTTTTAATCAGTCTATTAAATTGAAAAAAAGAGTAAACCCAAATAAATTGATTTGCAAAAGAGGTTAAACACATTTTTCGAAAAATATCCCTAATCAGCGTTCAGGTTGGCCGAATGGGTTACGTTCCTGCATGCGGCGGTAATGGCAACAGTCGTAATGTGTCGTGTTCGAAACCCAGCCTGCACTGCCGCAAGCGCCCTTGGGAAGGAGCGCTATATAAATGGTTAACAAGAAGCGCCTTGACGCTATGCATATGGCGCTATATAAATGAAGTACATTTACATTTACATTTAATCAGTCACGGGTTTTAACCTATATTTAGATATTCTTATTTTCAAGTTTTAATATAATAATTTTTTTATATTTGGATGGATATTCTAATGTTCTTTTAACGAGTAAGATAAAGAGTTTCACTTTTGTATAGATGGTAAGATTACTTTTTACAATCTTATTTTCATTTTTTTTTGCTGGGCAGATGGGTTACAGATTCCTGCGTGGCCATCACAATAGCAGTGCTTCTCTTTATGCTTCCGTCCAAATGGCCAAATTACTTAAACTTCAATCAAGCATTACACGGTGATGACGAAATTGAAGGACCATCACCACCTCTTTTAGATTGGCCTACAATTCATAACCAAATTCCTTGGAATGTATTACTTCTTCTAGGTGGGGGCTTTGCGATGGCAGAAGCGAGCAAGGTAGGACTTGTCACAGAGAAAAATAGTTATTACAAAATTAATATTTAAAAAAAAATCAATTATTAATACAAAAGGAATCAGGTCTCTCGGAAATAATTGGCCAATTTTTTACGACCCTCGGTTACTTACCCAGCTGGGGATTGGTATTTATACTATGCATTATCACAGCAATCTTCACTGAAGTAACGAGTAACATTGCTACGGCTACGATATTTCTACCCATCTTAGCAGAAATTGTAAGTCTGTGTTAAAAAAAATTGATTTATAATATATAAACATTGGTAATTTCAAATAAAGGCAACCACATTGCACATCAATCCTCTGTACCTCATGCTTCCAACAACAATTTCCGCTTCCTTTGCATTCATGTTGCCTGTTGCAACCCCTCCAAACGCGATCGTTTTCGCTTACGGGAATATGAAAATATTGGACATGGTAATAATCTTAACATTATTTTGCAACTATATTTTTGATTGGCCAATCGATTATTTGTATAGAAATTATGACCTGTGGTTTTCAAAGTTTTCAGACCATTCAAACTGTATACTAGACACCATTCAATAGATGTTAGTTCGTTATAGCACGCTTTTTTTTGGATTAATCAATCAGAATGATACAACCTTATTTTTGTTAGTAATTTACAAACATGATGTGGATTGTGACTAAATTTTAGGTTATTTTGTAGTCTTTTATAAGATTACTTGAGCATTAATTTAAACATATTTAAAGGGTTTTTTAAAGGGAACAAAAAAGTTACTTCTAGCCTTTTTAACGACAAAGTTTTGAACTTATACTTAGCTTGCTGAATCATTTCAACTTGCTTTAAATACTTGATCAGTTACCAAATTAAATTTTTAAATTGCATTTTGTCAATGCTGTACATCGAAAGCATTTCACCACTTCAGATGAAAGCTGGGATTGTTCAAAACTGCATTTGTCTTCTTATTCTCCAATTTGCAACTAATACTTGGGGATACTTCTATTTCAATCTCGGCACTTTTCCGGACTGGGCCAAGTCAGTAACAGTTGACAACGCAACTTCTGTTCAATATTGGAATTCTACTATTGTATCGACCATTTCAACTTCATTAAAATAATGCAATTCTTTAATATCTTTGACTAGAAATTAAAATTTGGAATGCATCCAACTCGTGGCTTCAAAAAAAAAACTGCAATATCTGGTTCATTGTATTAAATGTCATTATTTGCGATCGTTACGGTTAATTGTTTGATCGAAATCCTTTGAGATCTCGTGATTAAATTTTTCAAACTGTTTTCAAACTGTTTGTATTTTCCAAGAAGAAGGACTTGAAAAGAGGAATTTAAACAGGAAATTAACCAAGAGCCGAAGATGCATCTCCTCAAGAAAGCGTGACACTCTGAGTAGTACCGAAGTGGATGGCTGCATAGTCTGAGGTTGATAGGATTCGCATCCGATTAACTCCTTGACGGAGCAGTCCCTGAAAGTGAGGACGGTCATCTTGGCAGCTATTACGGCATTTTTATATTTGCCTGGTGGCATCAGCGAAGATAGCGACTCTTCATATGTCGAAGTTTTCTCGGCATCAATTGCTTCTTAGGAAAGTATGTGGTTGAGTTGGTGACCGACTCGGATGGATCGATTCATAGCCAGAGTATGCCTATCAAGATTGCCTATGTAATGTGTTGCGGACTCGTGATGATGATGCTCGAGCATGGCTGTGAGAGTAAATTTAGTTAAGTTTATATGAATTTACTTATTTATTTTCTGAATGAAGTATTTTTGTTTACTTTAAAATGTTGACGTTAAAATCAAATCGTTATAAGTTTCGCAATTGAAATGCTTTGAATTTCATTAGATTGTGCATAACTGGAAATAATTTACTTTAGTAAACCCGAGACAATTGCTTTATTGTATGTAAATGTTCACTTAAGATAAGTAAAGTAAATTATAAGTAAACTTATAATTATTAAAAAGTTACAATTTGTGAAAGGCTTATTGCTCAGGTTTTGAAGATACTTATTATTCGTGAGAGGAGGAGCTACTTTTTATAAACAAATTTAAAAAATGCCGAACTGCGGGTGTAAGGCATGACGAAGTAAAAGTGTCTTTTTAGGCTTATTTCCGAAGAAAAGGAAATCTTGGTCGAACATTATTGAGCAGTATCTTTTCCTGACTCCCGCCCCACTAAATGCTTTCAATCTTCCAGCAAAGGCCTGAAATTCTACCATGCCATTATTTGCTGACGTAAAACTTTTTTTATCAGCTATTTAGGCTTGGAATTCAGCACAGACATGTTTGAGTTTTCTTGGCACCACAGAACGATTGCTTCATATTAGATTAAAATCATTTGGTGCCACCTACAGTTATTATGGACTGAAAATTACATACGGGGATGTCGCTAGATTTTTCAATTCATACAAATGTGTCCGAGAAATGCGGACCCAGTCTCCACAAAATGCTCTCTGAAATTCTGTCGGGCCACTTGAGCACATTGCAAACTTTTGTCTCCCTAAAAAACGTTTGTCTCTGCTAAAGCTTATTACTGAAGATCTCATCAGCAATGTCTCCTTATAATGATGGGGATTTTAGATGTTGACTTTTCTTGACACCGGAGTGTTTCACACTAAGTAATATGTCCATGCTCATCAATTACAGGAATAAACAATGGTCTGAAAAATGCCCTTCATTTTTGTTAATTCAGTACGAACAGAATAATTATAGTGTAATTACATTATTTAAACAAATTTATTAGTTTATGAAATAGCTTAAATAAAATGTAAATAAGAAAAAATTACAGCACATCACTTTTTGTGACAAAACGTAGCTCCTCCCCTCACATATAATAAGTATCTTCAAAACCTGGGCAAAGGCCCTCAGCCTTGGTGAAAGCATAAGAAACCAGCTGACTCACTCATAACGCAGTGTTTTTGCATAATGGCGGGCGTCGGCCGATGTCGGGGCTGGAGGGGCGGTGGCGCTTGGATCGTTGGCGTCAGGAGTTGGTTCCAAATTTCATCGTTTGGGGATAAATTCCGATATATTTGACGCTTTCGATGCGCTTGCTTCTTTAATATGTTTGATGGTCAAATATAATTGGTTATGATTGACGCGATCGATTTGTCTTCGGAAGTGCGCATTTAGGCTCAATTGCGTAGTTGTAGTTAGCGACGGATTTTAAACTACGTAGCTGATTCCATCATCAGCTTGTGATTCTGGAGGCTTATCTTCAGACTCAACGAGTCTCGCTGTTCCGCTTAATCGGCTTGGACTGAAACTACCGAGGACCCATTCAGAGTTTTTCGGGCAGATTTCAGGACCTCGTGTCTTATCCTGATGAAAATAATTTGTACCATCTACGTCTGCAAGTGTTTGCTGGTTGAATTTAAAGAGCTTTTTAGCATCTTCCACATGTTGGTCTAATATTAGTTTACAAGGGTTGAATTGATTGAGCTTGGAGCTTCTTAAAACCACTGGTGAATTAAATGTATCCACTTGGATCGAGGCCACATCTAGGCTTGAATACGACCATTAAACATGAGATTAATAATGTTGACTCAATTGATGGAAGTGGTGCTCTGAGTCCTGATGTTCAGCCACGTATCCAGTTACCATTCTCAGATGTTGAGAAGCCTGCTTTGAAAAAATTGGGGAAATATCTCATTTCTGGTCTTCCAGATGCTTCACTTTCTGGTTCAGTTTCTGTTTGTAATGCCACAGATTTGGGGAGTGGAGCTGCAGTTGTTTGCAAAGTTAGTGCATTGAGTTATATATGTTAATTAATTCTATTTGTTGCAATGTACACATTGAAATATGGCATTCTTTCTTTTTTCTGTGAAGGTCCTGCCAGCTTCAAAGTACAAAGAAGTTCTTTCACCTTACTGGGTTGCTGGACATCACAGACACATAAACAGCATACAAGAGATCATTGTGGGCAAGGATCATGCCTATGTCTTCTTTGATAGTTCTTATGAAGATCTTCATACCTATGTGAGGAAGCACAGGAAATTAAGAGAAGATGAAGCATGCCGACTTTTCACTCAGATTGTGTCGGCAGTGCAGCATTGTCACGAGAATGGAGTGATCTTGAGAGATCTGAAATTGAGAAAGTTTGTCTTTAAAGATGCCAAGTGGTGAGTTTCTGTTGTTTGTATCTAGAAAAATCTAGAGATTCACTTTTACTAAATTTTGTTTTTATTTTCCTTAGCTCTCACTTGGTGCTGGACAGTCTTGAAGATTCCTATGTCTTACCGAATCCTGAAGATGACCTGCTGACAGATAGGCATGGATGCCCCGCTTACGTGAGCCCTGAGATTTTATTCTCGTCGGGAGGTTATTCTGGCAAGTCTGCAGATATCTGGAGTTTGGGAGTGGTCCTTTATACTATGCTGGCTGGGCAGTACCCATTCCATGATGTTGATGTAGGATCTCTATTCAAAAAAATCAGACAGGGTGTTTTCCTTGTTCCTGAAGGTTCTTCTACTCAGGCTAGATGTCTCCTCAAGAATCTATTGAGAACTGACCCGAGTGAGAGGCTCTTGACTGGTGAAATTTTGAGTCACTCATGGTTCAGTGACAGATCAACAGCTCGGTTGTCTCCATGTTCGAGAAGGCCCCTGAGGTATTCTTCAGTCACTGCTGCTTCCATTGCACCATATCCAGGAAATAATTCATCTACAGGACTATCTTTGTTAGCTGGAAATTCTTCGTCTTCGTCTTTAGAGGAGTCAAATTCATCTTTACCGGGTCTTGTAATTGCAGATAATGTCCAAAAATTTCTACATTGCACTCCAGATCAAACTGTTCCTCAAATAAATGTATTTGATCGGAATGATTTTGGAACTAGATATCCTACTAACTTAAGTTCTTTGTGAACATCATCTGGTCCTGCATTAGGCACCTTTATTTTGCACGTTGTTTATTTAAATTAATTTTTAATTAATGTCTCTTCATAACTCCAATCATTGGATTTGGTAATAACCATATCGACCAATTGTGTGGGTCTTGAGTTGAGTATGCTGAAATGTGGTACCATTGCATCTGCAGATCGATGAGTATTCCCATGATTTCTTGTCTTGTTTGAATGCATGGCAGCCTGGATTTCATTTCAGAAGCTTGAACTTTCAGGTTTTTCTTGTTGAAATTAATTGTTTATCCTTAAGTTGTTTTTACTCGTAAATTGAGTAAAATTGAAGTGTCTGTGTAATAAGCTGGTGTAATAACTTTAAAAATGTCAATTGCTTAAAGTAAGGGTGAGTTAGTGCCGATAGACACTTAAATTTGCTATTTCTATTCATGTTTGCTTGGAAGGGAATGGCACATATTTTTGAGTGATTGTAACCTCAAGTCTATCATTTGAAATTTAGTAAAAGCTAAGCTAACAATATCTGCCATCTCTGCACCTTGAAATATTTTCTTTGTGTGTTGGGGAGTGGAGAATGCTGACTTTTCTTGCAAAAGGATGGTCAGCATTGAATTGTATCATCTCAGGATTGTTAAAGAACGATTTTTCTAGCTTTTTACGGTTTTCACGTTGGTAAATCGATAATTTGGTGATGTATGTTGTTTTTACTATTGACATGAAAAATGCTATTTAACTTTTTTAAGTGCTTATTGTTTAAAAAACCACCAAAGCCTGGTGAAAAGGTTTTGTTTCTAGTGTTCATTTTGTAAGCAGGTGAGCATTAATTGCTTTTTCGAAATTTTGCATTTTTGTTTAACTTATTTTCTGTATTTCTGGTTAGTGGATAGAAAAATAGGATTTTGTGTAGATGTCTTTGTTTTTGAAAATGGAAAACTTGATTTGGAAATAAATTAACAGTCCTGGTGTTTTTGAAGTACTAACTAACCCTTGATAGTTCAAATCTTACCATGTTTTGTCAATGTTATTCTAAGTCTGCAAATAATTCTAGGGGACAACATATTTGAGTAAAGAAAGTGCAAAGACGTGTGTCGTGATAAACGGATTCGTGTTGACTCGAAGTGAATGACTTCATTCAGCTGCAAAAATAGTCTGTGCCTACCAATTGAAGGCTCATACCGTGCAGTCTAGGCTTGCCTTTGAGGACTTTAGCGCTTATTCTTCATCTTAGTTGCCTTAATGGGACATGTTTGTCCATTGTGAACTTTCAATAGCTTCTAATTTCAGTTGTTTGGGGGAGGAGTGGGCTTTGCTCAAGCTTCCCGAACTTTATATTTTTTGACGGCTTCGCAAATTAAGTACCGCATCTTGTCTTTGACACTCTTAGAACGCTTGAGAAACTTGCCTTTCAAAAATGTTCAAACATTGGTTGCTAATTTTTATTGGGTGCTTTTCAACCTCATAAGCTTAAGAGTTGAGGTGTCTTTAATGCTTTAATAAGCGCTCTCTGGCGGAAAGTTCTCGTGCAAACATTTGCTATTTTGTACATTTTCGCTATCGTGTAAATACAGTCACTTTCATCACATTACTTTGATGGAATACGGGTTGCTACTGATATAATGCTGTTTGCTGATGATGTAATGTTGCCACTACAAGAGTTCGGTAACGTTTTAAAATGCATTTCGGCATACCTTCTCGCATTCACAATTTCAGATATCGAAAATATTATTATATTTCTAGATTCACCTAGATTAGGGCGCATTCTTCTCTGATCCCCATAATCATTTTTCATCCGGCCAACGTTGGCATAGTTGGCATAAGGTCGGCTAATAAATATATTTAATTTAAAACAATATGAGACAAGGAATGTAAGTCTAAAATGATTAAAATCTTGATATTCATAAGAATTTGCGAGAATAATGAGAAAAAAATTTAGTATTTTCGGCCCAACTATCAGCAGACGATTATTATATTTTTAAATTGAAAATTCAAGAATTGTTGAAAAATTAGATTTAAACTAATAACGTTCTCAATCGGAGCAATTCCCAGATGCTTGACTTATGCCATTCAGTGGGAGCCGAGGGTTAAGAAACCAGCAAAAGTGTCATAAAAGTTTCCATGTCGTAGTGATTTACTTGTACGGCGTTGTTTTTTTTTTTTTTAACATCTCCAAACACAACCATTGTTTGCGCTGTTTGTTGCGCATAACGTCAATTGGTGACTGACATTGGCAGACTTTATGGTTGCTCAATAAACCATGGTCTACAGCTAAGCCCATTTCACCGCACCTCTCGTTTCGTATGTCTTGATTTGGCTTTATAGAAAATATTCCGGAAAAATATAAAGTTATTATTTCTAAAATTGATAAATATAATAAATAAATATTTTATTTTACTGCATTATCATAAGGGCAGTTGCTTTTAATTATTTGATGGACGGAATTGTCAAATTATTATTTAAAACAATGGTAAAAACTAATACAATAAGCAATTATTTTATTTTACTTCGTTACTTTCATAGACGCATGTTACTTTTACTCAATTAATGAGAGGAGTTTATTTTGTTAAGGCATATTTTGCCTTTTTAGGTTTATTTTGAATATTAATTAAGGCAGATTCGGCGTTTTCACCCTAAATTTTTTGAAATTTTAAAAGTCTTTGATAAATAATTTAAAGAAAAAACATCCATTTTTGAACCAACGTTAGGCCAACGTCGATCAGCCTTAACCACTCGGCTGCTTTATTTTCTTTTTCCTATATCACGATTCACATCCAGTTAGTTATCCCTTCCGAGATAGATACAGTTGAGTTGATTTACTGCATCTGTTTATTGATAACCATTTTAATTTTAATTATGTTCAATTATGGCATTTTTTCGCATAAGCATGCACAATGTTGAAATTTCATTGCCATTACAACAAAAGATGCCGTAACAGCAAATAGTGAAACATGAAATAGTGTGTCATGAAGGTGTGTTTGGGCTATCCTTAAAAGGAACCAGAAGTTAAATAAGTTCGTAGCAGCTACGAATGTTTTGTATGATATGAAGTCTGCCATTAACTCCAAGATGCTTGCTTCTGGAAATAGTGCTGGACTTCACTCTCTCCACTTGCTTAAAAAAGCAAAATCAGATTATGTGAATTGCTATAGAATCCAAAAAGAAATGAAAGACAAAAGAGATTCATTCAATTTTCTGCAAATCCTTTTCAGAATATTATTATTACACGCAGGTTAACATTGTTTTGGGAATTGGAGCAAAAAAGGACCAAAGCCTGTCATTTATTTGGATTTTGCTGTATATGATATTCAGTAGTCCTAGGCTGGACATTTGTTCTCCTTTGTTTTTACCTTTTTTTTTGTGGCCCATCCCCCAGAACATAAGAAGTTTGGGCCGAAGCGTTGGTGATGGGGGCACTCCTCCTCTGATGATTCCCTATTGGTATGCTTCATGGTATATTTTCTTAGTACTTTGCTCTCCTTTGTTTTTTGGTTGTCTCAATGTAAATAAACTCTGTTCTAAACATGACATGGCGCAGTCGTAGTGACATGTATTCTTGTTAGGCAGCCACCAGCGCTGGATGTAAACTCTCCCGACCCAGCAGAGGCCTGGAGACAATGGAGAAGAAACTACGAGACATACTTCAGACTTTGTGATGGAAATCAGCTTTCTGATGATCAACATTTGGCCATTCTGCATGCTTTGGGCAAGTTTAACATGGATTGGCATATCGAAGAGGACAAGAAGCATGACATTTTCCTTTAAAGACTTGAAGACAAACTCAAAAGTAGTCCTAGAAAGATTGTCCAGAAGGAAATCAGTCCGGTCAGTCAGACTGTTCTTCAACCAATAGTTGGGATCAAGCAGACTTCAGGACTTCAAGAAAATAATTTTGCAAGAGTTTGCAAAACTATAGTTATAGATATGCAACAATGTGTTATAGATAATTACGATCAATTTGTTTGACAGTAATGTAAACAGAAATTGTATATTATTTTGCATATTGCAAGTGTTCGATGACCCGTCAATTGAATTCAAATTAGACACGGGTGCAGAGGTTAACACAATATCCTCATTTCACCTGAACAAATTGTCACAGATGAAACTGAGAAAGAAAGCTGTTAAAGTGAAGCCCTATAGAGTCAAAAACTCTCTTGAATGAAATATCCAAAGAGATGGATCAATCCCTCTGGTAGTGCACCCACCTCAACATGTTTCCATTGCTCTTCAAGAACAAAAAAAGAGAGCTTGATTTGATGGTAATGGCTGGCATCATTGCAAGGGTTATAGAACCAACAAAGTGGGTTAATTCTCTCTTGATTGTAGAGAAGAAAAATGGCTCCTTAAGACTTTGCCTTAATCTCGAGATTTGAACAGAGCAATTCATCAATGAACAGAGCAACATCATGCACAACTTTCGTGGAAAGAATGTTTTCATGGTCATTGACAAGAGTGAAGGGTTTTACCAAGTTCCACGATGATGAGGCAAGCTCATTTTTGCACACATTCAATACACCATTTGGCAGATATCAAATGCTGAGAATGCCCTTAGGTATATCTAGTGCTCCTGAAGTGTTCCAGAGGATCAACACATCAATTTTTGGGACATAAAGGGTGTTCACATCATATTTGATGACATGATTGTGGCTTCTGAGAATGCAGATGAACATGATAGGATACTGGGTGAATTTTTCAAAAAAGCCTCGGAAAACGGTGTTTGTTTAAAAATCAACAAAATACAGTACCATGTCATGTCTGTTCGATACATAGGTCACATTATCTTATAGCAAGGCATGAAAGCAGATCCAGAAAAAGTCAGAGCAATCACTAACATGCCCCCACCCCATATGGCCGACCTCAGGCCTTCTAATGGGTGTGCTTGCCTATGTCATGAAGTTTGTTCCAAAGTTGGCAGAATACACAGAGCCATTGAGATCTTTGTTGAAGAAAACCTCAAAGGTCGTCAACCCACACAGTTGCTTTGGACAAGATTAAGGATGTTGTTGCAAACTTGTCTGTTTAAAAATTTTTTAAACCTAATCAGGACATTGGCTTCAGGCAGATTGCTTATAGTTATGGTCTAGGTGCCTGTCTCATTCAGAGAGATGGACCATTCACATACAGTAGTCACTTGCTCACAGATTATGAGTAAAATTATGTGAATTTTAGATAGAAAAGGAGCTTTTGGCCATTGTTTTTGCATGCAGCAGGTTTGACAGCTGATGTAGCTGTGGACAAGTGACAGTTCACAGTGATCATAAACCGCTTAAGTCGATTTTAAAGAAATCCATTCATGTCTTCAGAGGCTTTTGTTGAAGCTAAGGCATTACAATCTGATTGAGCAGTATGTGCCAGGAAAGGAACTGCATATAACCTGATACTTTATCCAGGGCTTCTTGCACTGACATGGCAAGTGCTTCATGGTGATTCATAGTTGGAAGCAGAAATAACACTAGCATTTCATTTCAGCTCATCAGGGAATTGACAAAATGAAATGTATGGCACGCACATGTGTTTACTGGCCTGGACTAGACCATGATATAGAATCGTGATATCATGTCGGCACTGTCTCAACAATCGCAGCCTTCCAAAGAAGGAGACCCTAGTGCCAAATGCTGTGACAGAGGGACCTTGGCAGAAAGTGGGAGTTGATATTTTCACATTAAATTCTTGGGAGTATTTGCTTATGATTGACTAATTCAGTAAATATCTGGAGGTATTTAGAAAACAAGATGGCCACAGCATTTATCTCAAAACTGAAAAGATGTGTATATTCTTGGGACATGGCATTCCAATGACTATAATTTCAGACAACATGCCCTTTAACTCAGAAAGTTGTAGAAGATTTGCAGTGGTTATTCACTAGTCCAGGCAATCCTCAGTCAAATGGAATGGTTGAAAGATGCATCTGGACCATCAAGAATGTCCTGAAAAAGGCTGAATAAGCAAGGACAGACCAACATCTTGCTCTGAGGCTCTAAGCCTGAGGAATACTCCAATCTTCGAGATCAATGCGTCTCCATCATAGCTTTTTTTCATCCATAGATTGAGGGACACACTTCCCAGTTATTGCCCCATGTGGTTAAGGACACGAAGGAGCAATTAACTCAGTGGCAGCAGAAGACAAGAGAGGTGCACAACCAGTTGGTTCACTCAACCCAACATCTAATTATCACTCCAGGTTCACCTATAAGATTGTGAATAGAGAATGGATGGAGGAGAGGAGAGGTAAAGTCTGTCATGGGTCCAAGAAGATATCTAGTGAAGATTTCAGATGGCTGTGAGTTTGTAAGGAACCGATGATTCCTGTTCCAGACAAAAGAACAGCATCACAACTGGTATTGGACTAGTCAGACAGAAAACAAAGACATTGAGGAACCTGCATGCACACCAGCTCAGATGGAAACAGTGTTCCAAGCTCTGAATGAGCTTCAGGCGGAAACACCATTTCAGAAATCAGCCCTTGTTGGGGAAGAAGGAAGCCCTGTTACCTCCAGATGTGGAAGACATATCAAACCCTCATGCCGATACAGTTTTGACTGAACTCAACTCTTGGGAGGGAGATGTCATATATTTGGATTTTGTTGTCTATGATATTTAGTGGTCCTAGTTGGGACTTCCACTTTCCTTTGTTTTGCAGTTGTATGT
Organism: Hirudo medicinalis; assembly: GCA_011800805.1. Taxonomy (NCBI): domain Eukaryota; kingdom Metazoa; phylum Annelida; class Clitellata; order Hirudinida; family Hirudinidae; genus Hirudo; species Hirudo medicinalis. The sequence continues at coordinate 156,281 of MPNW01000106.1, forward strand.
AAATAAATTTTGACTTGATGTAAATAAATTCTGTTTTAAACATGACAGTGCCTGGTATTACACTTTGATTCAGTTGGAACAATAGTTCGAAAACGTGCAGGTATTGATAAGAGGATTTATCTGCATAGGAAGTTGTGTCATACAAAAAGAAGATAGTTCCTTGTTTTGATTTTCTTAGCTGCTAACATTCCCAGGAATTCTTGGACACACCGCTGAGGAGGCCATTGTCCAGAAACATACAAAATGCTGGCCTACTTATTCTGAGATTGTGATGGATTACTGTTTGGCCTCCTTGAAATCTCTAGTACAAGTTTTTAATGGAATGTCCTTGATTAAGTATATCAATTGGATATTCAAAATTTGCAACAATTTGACGGCAATCCATTTTGGATATGTGGTCGGCTTGCTTGGCTTGCTTGTGTTGCTCACACTTTATGGAAATGGCATCAAGCAACATAAAATTGGTATCAACAAATGACCACCAGAGGAGTTTTAACACAACCATAATTGCAAGAATTGTCAATGCGACAACTTGTGCTGAAACAGATGGATACGTCCAAGTATATCTCATTCCTCACTTCGAAATATTGGACTCCGGATCTGCTTACATTTTTTAAATATGCTCAAAAGTGTCCCTCAAGAAAAAAAAACAACAGATGAACTTTCAATTGAGAAGGACACAGATGAGGCAAGCACTTTCTATGCTAGCAGTAGATATTTAAAAAAAATATATTGATTTAATGATACAACTCAAAGAAGCAAACATATCTCAGCAACAACATTACCCAACTAATCCGCATTATAACATGAAATGGTGCAATAACTTCTTTCTGAAGTATTTATCAATATTGCCCCTCTGGTCATCATCCATGAGTTGTAAGAAGAAAAGTTTCTCCAATGCAATTGTTGAGAACAATTTCTGCCACATAAAGCATGATATATTTGGTGATGCTGCAAACCTCAAGGCGACACTCTTTCTGGATAAAATTGAACTGAGGCATAAGGCATTGCTAATTCTCTCAGGCTGTTTTACGAAAAAAGGTGCAACAAGCGAGGGAAACATAGAATGAGTCATGTGGGGCAGGAGCAAAAAACAAACTGGCTATTTATCTCGCAAGCAATACCTTATATGCTTATTTGAAAATGCAGCCATGACATTGAACCTAAAAATTTCATTGTTGAAACTTGGCCGGATTGTTTGCCAAAAGATGACTTATTTTGACTTACTTGGGAAATCCGTCACACTGTTGTGGCTAAAAAAGATGAAGAGAGAAGATTTCCATATTCGGCTTACCAAGAGTTGGCTGACAACCACACTTCGTAACTTTCCGGTTGGACATTTGCAACCCCTCCTAAGATCGACTTACACAGCATGCGCCTTAGCAACATCGGCACTAAATAGGACTGAGGTTTCAGTTAAACAGTGTTTGGCTAAATTATAATTTTAATTCCAAATATATCCTCATACTCTACAATAATGGAGGCACTCATTTTGTTTGCTTCATAGTTATAAATGATAAAAAAGTGCTTTTTTAAGACCCGATGAGAGGAGAGTTGCAGCTTAGAGATGAAGATCCTTTTTAATGCAATTTGTGAAAGCTCAAAAAATAATATATGGATAAGTTTCACAATGAAGAGAGGCCATGGACAGGTGTACAAGGAGATAGCCATAACTGTGGCATTTATGTCGCCTTTACACTTCAAGTTATGGACAAAGATGGTGCATATCCAACTGATGGAATAGAACCTGATGAAATGCGAATGTTTCATACCAGAGAAATTCTTCATCTCTCATACAATATGGCTAATACCTGCCTTTATTGTGGGTTTGACGGAGGATGAGATTGGTTACCAATTGTCGTAAATTCTTGAAAATTAATTGAGATAAATGATTATTACAGAAAAATGGCTTTTATTATTGTTGAGTTTGAAAATACTAAAGAAGTTAATTATTTGCCATGGATTTGGTTAAATAATTTATATGCTAATGAAATTGGGCAAAAAATAAAAGGTAAAACCCTAGTTGAATGTTGTTGGCCACCTGCATATTTAAGAAACATTTCAAAAGCCAAAGATTCAATCCAAAGATAGAACAGAAAGAGGACTGGCCAAAATATCAGGTACAGATATTCAGAATTGCTAGTAAGATTTCAATATGATATTTTTCAATTATCTTAAAAGAAATCATGTTTGTAAATATGCTTTTCATAATTCAGATGATGTTGTCAAAGCCAGAAAATCGGTTGAGGATGCATCAAACATTGATTCTGAAAATGATGCTATTAAAAAAAAAAAGAAAAAGAAAGCATACAAATTACATATACTAGTTTATATCTGATGTTGTTTCATACAATAGTGAATGTAATTTTGAACAATATTGTTTACAGAACAAAGAGGGTAGATTCAAGTAGTGATGAAAAATTTGTGTCATTGAAACTACAGTATGCCTATTTGAACGTACCATGAATTATATGTATTAAATTTTCCAATTTATTATGTCAAGATGATAGTCCTAATTTAATGTCTTAAGTTAATCCTTTGCTTCTTGTTATGTGTTACCTCTTTAACAAATCAAAATTATAAATTATACAGAAAACCAAAGGAGGATCAGATAACCAAAATAAATTAAAATATAAATCTACTTCATTTATACAGCTCCACATGCATGGCAATAGAGGTGATTCTTGTTAACCATTTATATAGTGCTCCTTCCCCTGGGTGCTTGCGGCAGTGTAGACTGGGTTTCGAATGTGACACATTACGACTGTTGCCATTACCACCGTATGCAGGAATGTAACCCACTAGGCCAGTTAATACCTAAGCCCTTAACTCCATCAAAATCATTTCAATTTAATCAATCATACCAATCCCCATTAGCTCATTTGCATCAATCAGTTTCAATCCATATTACATGACCCTTCTCCATCATTTCATTCTCCATTGCCTCAGCTGTATTCCCAAGTATCGATTTCTAGTATGTTTAATGAGTTAAGCTTATTATAATATTGTCAATTAAATTCATGTTCATTCTTGTTATATTCCTCTAATGCAGATTTGGAGAAGGCAGCCAGTTAATCAGGAATCAGGAAATTACAAATAAAACATTATGTATGTTATGCACAACTGTACAAAGCATGCATGCAATGTTAATGATGATGCTGATGTTCCTGAAGGATTACCAATTAGCAATGATTATAAATTTTTAATCATTGAGGAACATTTAGAAGATGTTACAATAAAAAACCAATTGGTTAGTGTTGTAGTGGTATTATATAATAATTAGGATAATTATATAATAATATATAATAATAATATATAATATTATATAATAATTAGGATAATTATATAATAATATATAATAATAATATATAATATTATATAATAATTAGGATAATTATTATATAATAAAGTTTTAGGAATTTATTAATAATTAGTGATATAATATTCAATATCTTTTGTTGTGAGCTCGAAAAGATTAATTACTAAATAAACGATTCCCTTCCCAAGTTGATCTTTCGCACTTCTTAGAGTTAGTTGTAGGCAATAACAAATATAAAAGTAAGGATACAACAGTTAGTGTAAAATTAATATTTGTTTATTAGTTTAATAACTTTTAATATACGTAATTCAGATTTCTGCTTTGGCACCCAATGGAGGGATCAATATGTAGAACACAACTAGGAGAATCATGAAAAGTACAATGATGGATGACATGACAAGACAATATGTGATGGGGCAATGTGGCAAAAAGGCCTTTGTGCAATTGGAGATGATGAATGTTGAATTTGGTTGGTAAAATGACTTCCGTTTTGTAAATTTTTAGATTAACTAAATTTTTGATGCTGTTGATATACATTGAATTTTAATTTATATTTTTTATAAACTATTATTACAAGCTATTAGCAGCGTTATTAATCTTTCAATCTGGAAAATTTCAGGTGTAGTAAAAAAGAACCCAAACACGTCAACTGAAACCATTCAAGATTTTGAGATTGAACTTCGCAAGTGGCTTAAAAATGCTAGAGACAGAGGAGCTGGCGGTCGAAAAAGAAGACAAACTTGACTTATTAACGTAATTGATTTTTTATAACACGCTCAATCCCATTGGGAACCCAACTGGCCGCCCGCGTTTCGTCCCGCGTGGTTCCCAGGCGACTGCTGTGTTTGCTGGGTTGTGTTCAATAATTGCCATCAGCTCTTTCTGTCGTTTGGAAGCCACTCGAATTGGCTGAAGGTTTTTTTGTTGATAAACAGATGTTAATTTGTTATGTCCATGATCGCATTATCGGTGTTGTTGACATGGCTTATGGACAGAAATTTTTGGCTCCTAGTAGGCATAGCGACCAAGGGCCCATATGCTACGTCAATTTGGTAATGGAAAAGCAATAACAAAAAATGGCTTGATTGTAAAAGACAATATTTTAAAACCCGAGCGGGCCTAAAATTTACCAGGCCCTTGGGCACTTGACCCCTTCATAGCGGTCATGGTTGTGAAGAAATATTGTTAAAGATTTTGCAAATCCGTTCAGGCGGTGATTAACAGAAAGACTAACAGTAATATTGTAAATCAATCTGTTAAAATTTAGATTTTTTTATCATAAAAATTAACACTGTTGTCAATTAATCTTAAACTCCCCCTCCCACCTTGTCAATAGTCAAACTTTTTCAAACCCCCTTCCCCCTCTCCCCTATTTTGTTGATATAATTTATGGACGGCCCTGAGACAATACAATTTCTATACTTTATTAAATTAATGAGTTTTCCAAAATATTATACCCAATATCAAAGTATGGTATTCAATTATATTTGTAAAATTCTGTAATATTTTATGTTTTTGGTGTTATTTAATAAGACTCAACGATTAGTTGCAACGTTGCTTACAATTGTGTCGGAAGTGTACGTTTAAAAATGGCTGAGCAAAATGTCGGTGACGGCGAGAATAAGATCAAGATAACAGTGAAAACGACTAAGGAGCATAAGTCTGTACATTTAGATGAGGATGAGACAATATCAAAGGTATCGAAACCTTAATATATTTTTCAAATGTATGTTATTATTTTTATGCACTTCATTAACTGCGATGTTTTTTTTTACAATTTGTTACGAATTTGTGCAGTTTGATAAACGTTTTGAAATAAAGCTATTTTAAAGCTTACAGTAGACTTCCATTTGAACGTATTATTGCAACATTTGCTTATCATGTGATAAGGTTTTTCATATTAAAAATCATACTTACTGCTTTTTCAGCTGAGAGAAGAAGTTGCAGAAGTTTTTGAAGCGAAGCTTGAGTCTGTCTGCCTGATATTTGCTGGCAAGATCCTTAAGGATGGGGACACATTAAAGCAACATGGAATAAAAAATGGTGTGGTTGTGCATTTGGTTATCAAAAGCCAACCTGCATCAAGCTCTCAAACATCTTCTGCTCCCACAACATCACCCACCTATGTAACTTCTTTTTCATTCTTACAATTTTTATATAACGATTTTGCTAAATGAACCAAAGCTTAGGATTTTAAATTAAATGAATTTAGGAAGAAACATGAACATTGTGTTAAATCATGTATTTTTCACACCAGAGCAGTGCCACCACAGCTGGGAGTTTTGGATCTTCCGCTAATTTGGGTTCCACGTTTGGGGCGGATCTTGGCAGCGTGGGCAACTTACCAGAGATGAGACAAGTATTTGCAATTTATTCATAACTATGATCATTTGTCAATCACAATTATTCCTATTATAAATGGCAAAGATTTGTTCATAACTCTATTTTATTTTGGAATTCTACAACTTTTTAATTAGTTTTACATGTTATTTTCATGTTTATGTTTAAAATTTGATTTTAATGATGATGAATCCTCTGCAAGCTCATTATTTTTATTTAAATGTTTAATTCTTTAAAAATATATCATACTGTGGTTTAAATACCATCATTTACTGACATTCCTATTAAATTTATTCTCTCCTTCAATGTTTTGATTGAATGCTTAAATATATTCTATTTGTTTATTTATCTTGACTCAACAGATAGTTTTAACTAAAACCTAATTGACCAGCAGCTCCTAAGTAACCCGAACCTCATTCGACAAATGATGGATTCACCCATGGTCCAACAGCTTCTCTCCAACCCTGACATTTTGCGTCACTTTTTTACAAGTAACCCTCAAATCCAGCAGCTAATGGAGGTGAGTGATAATTGCGAGTCATTTATCTGTGCTTGCTCATTCGTATTTGTTTGGCAGTGCATCATTGATATTTTATCAAAATTTCTTTACCAACATTTTCTCTCAAATTATTTGTTTCACTGATTTGTTTGCATTGAAGATATGATCTTGCTTAGAAATGTGATATATAAATCAATGAACATAAACATTTATAGAGGAATCCAGAGGTGTCCCATTTACTTAACAATCAGGACCTCTTGCGACAGGTGAGCTGTCATTCTTCTGTCTCTTTACTTCTACATGCTACATCAGACTTAAACTGCTTACTTTAATTATTTGTTGACATCATGCACAAGTTTTATTATTCATTACCTATTTCATAAATGTTTTTAGACTTTAGAGATTGCTAGAAATCCAGCCATGTTTCAAGAGTTGCTGAGAAACCAAGACAGAGCGATGAACAATCTCGAGGTAAACACCCATACATGTTTGTTTGTTCAGAACGTCGATAACAAAGAACTGCGAACAATACCCTGACGAGAATTAATTCCTGTGGGGCATTCCAATAACCGTTTTGTTAGCAACACAAAGATGAATCACCTCATTATTATTGTTCTTGTTTAGAGTCTTCCAGGTGGATTTGGTGCTCTTCAGAGGATGTACAATGACATTCAAGAACCCATGATGAATGCAGCCACAGAGAGTCTTGGCAGGAACCCATTTGCTTCTCCTGCTGGTGAGCATTTGCATGTCCATTGGTGTTTCATGTACACTTGGTGTTTGTTAACTCTTTGTTTGAAGTTGATGAAGTTTTCATACATATTCTCAGGGGAATCTGAAAGTGGCAATGCACCTCTGAATACAGGTCAGGAAAATAGGGATCCCCTTCCCAACCCATGGTCGGCCAGCAGACCTAACAATTCCAATTCTTCATCAGGAAATGCGAGCACTCCTCTACCTGGTGTTGGTCCAGGTTTGTCATAATAGCCTTGAACTTGTCAGCATTAAAGTTTGATGCATAAATTAGCCAATTAATAACATGAGTATTAATTTAAGTACTGATATACTGATACACTCTGAACTAAATTTCACACTAATTCTTTATTAAATTTATTGTTAATCCTAATTGATTTACTTATTTGAATATTTGTTATGTTTTGCAAAACAAAAGCCAATGCAGAGCCAGCATTGTTTTCCAATTGTTTGAATATGATCTCTATTATTTTCCATGACAGGAATGTTCAATTCTCCTGGAATTCAGAGTATGTTTCAACAAATGACTTCTGATCCTCAGATGATGCAACAACTTGTGCAGTCTCCTTTCTTCCAGTCCATGCTCCAAAACATGTCTGCAAATCCTCAGTTGGCACAGCAGGTTAGACAAATCTGAATTACTACATCTTTCAGAACTATTTATGAATTTGCTGATCATGTGCCTCTTTTCAAAACTATTCTATTTTAAATGTGTTAAAAGGTGAAAGGAGCTTTCCTTTTAGCTTTGATTTAATTAATTTGTTTGCAATTTGTGCCTTTATAGGTTCTTGCCAACAACCCGCTTTTGCAAGGCAATCCTCAAATGAGAGAGCAAATTTCTCAGAGTTTGCCAAACATACTTCAAGGAGTTAGTTATATAAATAAATAGAAATTAAAAAAAAATAAAGAAAATTATATAAGTTGTCATAAATATCCACTTTTTCAGTTTCAGAATCCTGAGATCCAATCACTGATGACTAATCCAAGAGCCATGCAGGCTCTCCTTCAAATACAACAAGGCATGGCTCAGCTTCAGCATGAAGTTCCAAAGTACTTTTCAAGATTTGTACATTTTCATTAAATGAAGACTCATCATTTTATCCTACTTTCAGCCTTGGCATGGGCATTCCATCCTTTCCTCTTCTGAATCCCACTGTCTCAACCAGCTCTAACTCAACACCTGCAAATGAACCCACAACAACTGTCAGCTCTTCTGCTGGCACCACTTCAACGACCAATAGCACCACTACTACTCCCAGTTCTGGCAACACTGGGGCCATGGATTGGAATGTGTTGTCAGAGATGATGAGAATCATGGGAAACCCACCTGCTGGTGCATCAGGAACCACTGCACAGGTACTTGTGATTGTAACATTACATTGATGGCCACAACATTAGGGTTAATTTTGAATATGTAATCATTTCTAGAATGAGCCACCTGAGCAAAGATATAGATCTCAATTGGATCAGTTAGCTGCCATGGGATTTTTGAATAGAGAGGCAAATCTGCAATGTAAGTGCAGACATTAATTTGTTTTATGTGCTAGTCATTTGATGTTGCAAATAGAAGTAAAATTGTTTGTGAAATCATATGGCATCTATTGATTTTCGTTGAACATGGCATCTATTGATTTTCGTTGTTCTGTCATAAGAAATTTTATTTTAGTCTCCTGGTCAAAATTAAATTAAGTTCAAGTTATTTATTCAAATATAATAAATGATGTTACTGCTTATTATACCATTGGTTCTGGTTAAATATTTATTAATTATACTGTTTCAATTTTATATATTATGTAAATGTTTAAACACATTTCATGAAAATGGGAAAAATGCATAAGAATTTTCATTATTTGTATTAAAATTATGATGCATCATGGTTTGATATTTTCAGGTTTGATTGCAACATATGGTGATTTAAATGCTGCTATTGACAGACTACTCCAGCAAAGGCAAAGATGAGAAATTTTGATTTTAACATTAAAATTGATTTCAACTTTGAGTTGAATTTGATGATTTGATGATCCTAAATGGTCTAATTTAGCAAATGGATAAAAGATTATTAGTTTAAATGATTAAACATTTAAGACCTTCAAATTATTAATGACTTTTGTTTGTGCTTTTATTGGAGACAACGCATTTGAGTTTTGAGGTCATGCTTAGATGCTGTTTTGTAGCTATTGTTCTTCTGTTTGAAAGTGGAGTCTGGTTGAATTGAAACTCCTGGAGTTATATTGAAGCATGAAAGGAGGGGAGCTTTGACAATTTTTTCTGTAATTTCCACCAGTGTTGATAACTTTGATATATATGTAACAGCAGAGTGCAACAGATGGTGATGGACCATTGATGGATGTGTTCTTGCATGTGTTGGTTCCTCTCACTTGTCTATCCCAATTCACTTTTTGAATATTTTTTGTGTTTCAAAAAAATGCAAAATAAATGGTGATCTGAGTGAGATATTCGAACATATAAGCAGAAGTGGGGCATAAAAATTGGTGTCAAGTATTTGTTTTAAGTGATCAGCGTCGCAACAATTAAATATTTCTGGGTTTTAGCTCTAAGTAGTAGAATTTGTCATCATCAGAATGGACTTTGGCCCAGACAGTAAATGACTCGTTGGTGTCGAGCATGTGAGGGATGTCCAAGTACCTGTGATTCACTGCTGTCAGCCATAGGGTTTTCAAACGTGACCTTTTGGGGTTTTGTGGACCTTCTGGTTCTGATTGGTAGGTGTATTTCTGACCATTTTGATAGCAAAAAGTGCTTTCCAAATGATAAAAGTGTGTTCGCATCTTGAGAGTCTCCTCATTAAGATTCGTTGTAGACACGATCTCGCTATTAGTTATCGGAAATGCCCCGATTGTTTGGTCGACTTCGGGCCTATGCGTTTTGGCAAGACTTTCTGCATGCGTAAGGGTTGATATTGAGACATTTTTGAGCTTCGAAGAGCAGAAATCCAGAAGAACTCTTTGGATTCTGACGAGCTCAGTTGATAGCAACAACACCTTTCTCTGTTTTAATACAACTGAGGAGAGATTTTCTAAATTGTCCTGAAGTTTGCTTATGAACTTATCTTTTTCGGTTATTATGCGTTCCAACATTAAAACATTGGCCCTTGGTTCTGTAACATTAAAGCATGGTTTTTCATGTCCAGAAGTATCCGAATCTAATTTACGAGGAAGAGTGGTGTTATTTGAACCATGCATATCTTCCAGTTTCTTTAGGCGTTCGGTGAGTTCTGATTGTCGACTTTCGTACAACTTTGTTTGACATTTATGCCAGAACATGATGATCTCCAGTTTTGCTTGAAGTTTTTGCGCTTGAACGATTTCTTTAACGGAGTTGTTGACGATGGTCTTCGTCAATTCTTGCTTCAGATTCTCTACTTTGTGTTCGTATTTTTCTCGAATATTCATCGATCTACGAATGACGGCATTGATGGCAAATTCAGGACTTATGACATAAGGCCAAGTACCAAGTACTTACCACTTCATTACGATATGAACGCATAAATATTAGGTAGTTATACCGGTGTCACCATTAACTAGCACTAGTTAATGATGACACATATTGAAAGTAGACAATATCCTGCCATCATTGCATTGTATCGATTAATATTCACGGACGTCATTTGAAGGGAGGGGGGACAAGGGGAACAATTGTCCCCCTCCGACTTTTGGGTAGAAGCAAAAAAGGGTCATCTCTTCAAGTTGTGCGAGAGTTTGAAATGCTGGGCGTTTTTCCACCCGCGCCTCAAAACGACTAGTTTATCTACGTTATAATCTTATGGCCCACTTGAGCAGCCATAGTAAAATCTTTCATGTAAATTCTAAAACAAACCGTTGATCGACGGAATCTGGTAATCATAAAGGCACACATCTCTATTAGATTGACTCGCCAAACACAAGACAAAATCATGCAAAAGTTTTTCCATTTTCTCGAATTTTCCTTGCAAGAACACCCGCGCCGTTTCTAATTCGGGTTTTGCTCCAAAATCTTGCGATAAAAAGTGTTGGAATTAGGGATGCCGGTATTTTATCAGTCGATATCGACCCTTATTTATATATATCGATATAATATATACAAAATTAAAAATGTATAACGAAATGTTTTATCGTTGTTACGGTACATAATGAATGAAGCTATGAGACTAACATTGAGTTGTAATATACCTGCGAGCTTTGTGATTATTTGTGAGAATAATGGCGATAGAATTAATTCAAATACAGAAATATTTGCCCACTAATGTGGGCAATGATTCATCGTCGGTAAAGTGCTCGTTATGCGTAATTGTAGTGAAATCAGTGGGATCGAGTGGGACTCCTATGTGGCAGCTACATGACAAGTTAAGCCTTGGTTGCTAAGGATCAACTTTGCGTTATCCCCCTCTGCAAAAGAATCCTCTATATTCTCAGAAATAAAGTTATATTTTTCTGAGGCACCGATTGAGAGGAAGGAAAATCCACTTTTTTGCAGGCCAAGGCTACCTTGTATTGTATCGGCACCGTGTAAGGCTACCTTGCATTATATGAGATTACTATGAAATACCTTCTTATTCTAGCTTTGTACCTTCGGAAAGAGTAGAGTCCCAAGAGGGCGTGCATGTAATCTGGACAGGAAACGGGTCAACTGAAGACTAATTACTTCAGCACGAGAGTAGTTAATCTATGGAACAAGTTTGATGAGGAGACAATATATTCAAGTTCGGTGGAACTATTTAAGGTAGGACTATCGAAATTTTGATATAATATTGAATATATATCACACAGACCATTAGTCTTGTATTGAGTCGTGCACACAAGAAGTTTTGGTCACAAGTTCTGATGAATAAACCTCTAATTATTCTACTTGTGTGTTTGTTTCTTAAAAGAAAGTAATTACAAAAAACGATTTTATCTGCATACCAAAAATAGGATCTGTGGTGGTTACTCAACTTGACTCGATATATCGATACACCGATATTTTTACGAGATATATCGATAAGTGATACCGATATTTTTTTAAATATCGATAATATCGATATTCAATAATTTTTAAAATATCGTCAACCCTACTTTCCACGACTCCACTTAATGTAACCATTTAATCTAACTTATATTTATAAATCACTAAATTACTAATAATTAATGTTTAATGTAGAATTTTTTTTAAATAAAAATATTGTAAACATATCACATTACAGTACAATCTTTTTCCATTACTTCATTCTTGATTTTGATATAAACTCGCATATCTTCCAATATTTTTGTTTCTTAAACTCATTTTACCAAATAATCACCATCATTTCATCGGCTTCTAATTAGAGTCACATTAAGAACTTGTAAAAGCAATACATCTTCAACAGGATATTCAAATAAATCTACTTTTTGATGATTTGTTCATGTAGCAATGGGGGATGTGCTCCGAAAATTGTTGAATGCCTTTCGAAAAACCAACACATGAAACTGCAGAAAGGAATTAAATTTCAAATAATTCCTTCTTATCGAACTTTATATAATCAACAATTCCAGATGTATTTCAAATTTATGAGGACGACAAATCATTGCAAAGTTATTGCTAATAAGTCATCTAAACTTTTGACAGCATTGACGATATTTTTTGCTTCATAACATTTCTAAAGAGATACAAAAAGGTGTTCAACTTTTAGATGAGAATTTAGAATACTCTTATGCATTAGTCTATATTAGGAATATAATGGATAGGTAATCTATTACAAGATCCCCAAGCTGTTAATTGCTTTCTTTTTTTTTAAACATGAATTATAAATCGTACGAAAATAATTTACTGCACTCAATATATTAAGTTAACTCACTTGATGTGAAGCAAATGTACGAAAATAATCTTTTAATCATTCTGGTCGATACTCCATCCTAATTTTAACTGTTTATATTTAAAGCAAAACTGACGTTTCAAATTTTCTGTTAGTTGTTAGAGAATGGTTGTTTAGATATTTGTTTCAATTATTAACCAGTAAAAAAATTAATCAATACGCTAAGAATAATTTATTAATTAGGTTATTCCTTTTTTGACTTTCCTGAGACCCATTCTTTACGATCTTTTGCCCCTAGCGACGAATCTCAAATCTCCTTTGGCTCGAAGATTATTTGTTCCCCGTGGGACCCAGCAGGAAGATGGCATCTTTCACTCACCTGGATCTCCTCGTAAACAACAAGTCATCTTTACCTAATTATAGCTCATGAGCAACATGTGGGGACTTTCAAAAGATCAGAGTTGTTGTTAGTTGGGCCTGAAAACAATGGTGGAATTTAAAGCGAATCCAATAACGTGTAAAAATTAACGTCATTTGTTGGAGTCTCACTTGGTCTCACCTGAGCGGCGCACTTGGGTTGAAAAGAGGGACTCGGTACATTATTCTTCCAGATGAAATCCTTCAGTCCCCTGAGGCACCGCTGTTGCAATCTCAAGGTGCTCGTAAAAACGTTTTTATATTCAAAATTGCATCCTTCTGTTCTTTGAAACGTTCTTAATTTATTAGACTACGTGATAAATTTATTAATCAACTCATTTTATTAGTAAATTTCAACCACTGAAAATAATTATTGATGAAATTAATGACTTTTAAGAGTTTCACGTATCCGTGCATTCATTGCTAAAAGAGTTTAAAATAAAAAATTATCTTCTTTTCATGAAATATTCTCAAAATGTACGAAAGGTTGATGGCCTGGTTAACGATAGTTATTATAATGTCGATATAAAATTTAAACCATAATAATTTAACACTAAAACTAGAATTCTGATTGGATTTCTAGAACAATAACAGAAACATTTTACAAAATTAAATCGAAAATGTGTAAATCAACGAAATGAATGCTTTATAATTTATTAATTGTCTTTCATCCGAAAATCATAAATCGATGGGTGCATCTCCTATTGACGGAGAGATATGTTGAGGAAGCATTAAAAGAGAGAAAGAATGAGAGGGGAGTTATCGAGGTACAAGTTGTTGATGAGATATTGTGCCTTAAAAGCTGCAAGACATAGAGACAGTCATGGATCCCGATTGAACTCCCGAGGCATGCAAGGAGGTCAGGAATGTTGGTCTATTAGGCAGGAGTTGTGCGGTCCTCTCCTGGTGAAGGAAAATGATGGCTGGGATTTCTTGGTTGACTGCATTCATCGCCATGAAACAGGTGCGTTCCCAATCCTTGCATCATTTTTAAAAAAGTCGATGCGACAATACTGATGGATTGTTTTTTATCAGTGGATAATGTGGTCGTTAATAAGGGTTTATAGGCACAAAAAATCGGAACAAAAAAATGTTTTTGACCTTAAAGTATTTTTAAAAAAAGCGATGAAGGTATCAGCCACCTTGGATTGGGCCCAGAAATCAGTCGATTACAAGTGCAGTTTGCAACAACAACACAGGAGTTCATCACTCAGGCAGCAAGTGGTGAGGAGGAGTGCAAACACGACTGACAGCGTGTCAGTGCCTACTTCTGAACATGTTGCAGAAATCGTTGGCAGACAAGGTTGCCTCTGTTGTACACAACATGTATTATATTTCATTCATAGTCTCCGTCTGACAACAAGTATTTTGTTGCTTGGAGTGGTCTATAGATTCGCAAAGTAAGCATTAAGTGGTTATTAAGGTTAATATTAAGGTTAAATAAACGGAAATTTAAAGAGATTTTAAGATCTTAAGTTAGACTTGCAAAAACTAGAATCCTGCTTCAATTGGTATATAACACTTGTATGTATTATTCAGTGCATGGTCTTATAAATAGTTATATAACTAGCATTTAATTCGCAACATAATTAGGAAGATAAATATTATGTTTTTTTATGACCTGCACAATTGACAGTATAAGGGGCAATGAATGGAATTAACATTTTTATGTTAATATGACTGATTACATGTAATTTGCATGGAATATAATGGATTAACATGGAAGACAATAAAATGTGGGACTGATTCAATTGACGGAGGACATTACTTCACGTCGGATTAGGCGCTCAATTAAGGCGAGTTATGCCTTGCCTCGTCTCCTCACGTTTCCTTTTTATCGCCTTCTACTTTGTTTCCGGAACATTCTTTCAAATTCCAAATAAACATCTTTCGCAATAATAATGATTTATGGACAGAATCGATCGGATTTATATTTGAACCTAAATTATAATAGGAACTTAAATCCTTCGTAAATACTTTGACGATCACATAATTTTAAAATAACAAATATCAAAGGCTATAAGTTGGTGGTTTAGTTTTGTTAGTATTTTTAGATCAAGATAATATACGGTGTTTGCAACAAAACGGAGAAAACCCAAACGACGAAGTCTTTTTGTCAATGATAATGATTCCCAGTTTGATTATAGTGGTTTACGTTCAAACAGAACTTCAAGACCATTTCAATACTTTTCCACTACAATATTTTCAGCAAAATCACTTACCACACTTAATGAACCCCATATACCGTAGTGATAATCTGAAACCACTTCAACATTTTATATTAAAATTGGACTCTTACCACAACCTACAGTAATCTTGTTGATTGAAAACCGAAACTTTAGACATTATTTTCACAAGAACCAAAATTCTTAAAAATGAAAATCCTACTAACCCTAATCCTAACCAGAAACGATATCATAACATCTAAAGATAAGATGTTTATTTTTCAAAAATTTGGATGAACGTAATTTTAAGTCATGGAGCTTTAGTGTCTATAACATCCTAATCATGAACATTCTTCATGGAGCTGTAAAAGAACTTGAAAAGAGGTCACATTCGAATGCCAGTTACTCAAGGAACTGGCTCGTAAACGTTGACCTGAGGATGTCTGCCACACGAATCTTACTTTATGGAAAAACCGGATTTTAGAAGTGGATTCAGTTTATTCATCCGGTAAAAATTGAATGGGATTTAGATCATATTGACTTGAGTCAGAAAACTTCAAACGTTCCTGAATTTAGGCTTCTTGTCAAATTATTTATAGTTAACGTCAATAGATGTGTAGAAAAATGTCTAAAGGATTGTATCTTGTTAAAATGGACCTCAATGAATAAACTGAAACCTTTCGAAAATTTAAAAATTGCATGCTATGCTCCATGAGGAAATAAAACATCATTACTAGATAAAAATCTATTTTTAAAACTTTCGTTCCAATTTGGTTTAAATTGCCTGTTACAAAATTCTTTTCTGAAACATTGGTAAAATTACTTTTGAAATTTTAATAATGTCGGCGCGTGAAAATCTCTACTAAGTTAGTTAGTTACTGTAAGTTATCACATAGAAACTTGTAAATATTTAGATAAAAAGTTGTAATGACCATTTCAAAGGTATTTATATGTTCCAACCGAAATGTCCCAGGGTGCAAAATCAAAGAATTACGGCACAGGACAAACACCTACATAAAGACTCCTGCCAGAAATGAAGACCCAGTATTTTTGGTCACGGGAAGAGAAAATGATGTTCGAAGAGCAAGGTTAGAAATCGAGGCAGCGGCGAGACATTTCAGCCTGTTAAGAGCCAGCAGAAAACAACCGAACAACGATGAGAAACAGAAAGAGAATAAAAAACGTCGCTGACCCCACGACAGTGTCCGATGGCAAAATTATTTGTCACCGTAGCGACCTTTTCCAGCATCAATCAAATCATCATTAAGCTTTTTATTCTTCCATGTTTAAAAATTCGCTTGAAAGAAAATCGTGAAAATAAAAGTAGTTCGTTCATTGAAATAATTGTACCACAAATGCATATCAACATGTATATAAATGTTTACGGCTCGAAGATTGCTTGAGCTGTCGATTTGCACTCCAGTCTAAACTAATACGCACAGTCGTGCATGAAACCATGCGAGAAACATCATTTGTTTTTCTTTTGACTTTCATTCTCCAGGTATCATGGTAGATCGATAAATCTCTGCGCCCAAAAATTGGTTTAATCGATTTTATTATTTATATTTCACATTTATTTTATTTTAAAAATGATATCGAAATTCTGGTCGACTCGCATTTGATGTTTTTTTTCTCTGAGTTGTCCCACAACAGCGATGCTTTGAAATTGAAAGATGAACAAAACTGTTGTCTTAAAATTCCCGTTCGAAATCTGGAGCGTGAATTGGTGATGAATTTAAAGAAAACTTTCTTCTCGGCTCCAACTAGCCCGAGGTTAATCGTGGAGTTAGAAACAAGATAAATGACCGACTTCCAGAGCTTGTGGTCGAATGTTCGATGAATTGATTTAATTTGTTTTGATTTTTTCGATTGAGGATTTCTTTATTTGGTTTCGTTTTTCTTGGTTTTTATGTCCTGTCGAAGGACCGACCAGGCGGGATGAAAAATGCATGTTCTATGCTTCAAAGGATCTATGTAAATGACGCCAGAGAATCGCCCTTTTTGACCCTTCGATCGGCATGTAGGGGCATCAATTCATGCTTCGTTTTCTTACAAAAAATGTTTCAAAAATGTCCTGCCCATTTATTATTTCGTTATGACGCAGAAACTTTATAAAATGGAAACATTTATTCATCAATTGGTCGCTATGTCCTCATTTTGCACTTCAGAAATAATGCTTAAAATTGTCATTAAAATGTCATTGGGTATACAAACCAATACAGTAAGAGATAACACAGCGTAAAAGTTATAACGGGCATTACCAAGGAAAAATGATGGAATAAATACCAGTAAAGTGTGTTTATGATAACCGAAAAACTCGCAATTTACAGATAATAAGTTGTAGATGTGGTTCAAACAACTTCATTAAGTAGTTAATGAACTGATGAGTTAGCATCGTCATGTGACTAACGAGTAAAGAGTCAATAATCATGTAGTTATTGAATATGGTGAAAGTTTGCTGGGACACGTGACAAAAACAGTCTAGCTTTAGTGAAATGAATCATTTAAAGATGTTTGTTCCTATCTGTTAAAATTAGTTCAACATCCTCAAAGTTCATGTTTCATACAACCAGATCCAAATTTGATCTCACCGCCGACTTGCCACAAATATTTTAACACTTGCCTCTAACAATGAATTCACTTAAAATTACGTTTCACAATTTTTTGAAATGTGTGTGTAGGATTTAAATGATGCGAATATTTTTTAGGATATATTTGAATGGCGGAATATTGAGAAAGTTAACGTTAATCATGCAACATTGTCTAAAAGCTAAACCAATGACTTAAAGCCCAGATATCATTAGGAGAAGGTTCTTTTAGAGGAAAACAGAATAAAATGATAGTTATACACAGGGCCGACACTATTTTAAAAATTGTTTTTCGGTAAATTAATGCACAGGTAATATAATAACAAGAATACAGTACTAGAAATATTATTACGACATACCCACTTTGTTTTGATAACTTCCATATAAATTAACATATCTTGCTGAAATTTTCAGCAATTAAGTAAATCACCATTTACAAGCACCTTGTAAAATTTCCTTTCATGTGGGTCAATGGTTCTTGTAAATTATGCAAANTATTGCTATCTGGTGTATTCTCTTTAATAGCATCTTGAAGAAATGCCATTCGTTTTGGAGAATCACTGAAAAATACTGCCACATTCTGCACTGTTCCAAACAT
Organism: Hirudo medicinalis; assembly: GCA_011800805.1. Classification (NCBI taxonomy): domain Eukaryota; kingdom Metazoa; phylum Annelida; class Clitellata; order Hirudinida; family Hirudinidae; genus Hirudo; species Hirudo medicinalis. The sequence goes on from MPNW01000106.1 coordinate 174,727, forward strand.
GTTCCGTATTTCTGCAGGCTGGGGCAGTATTGCCGGTTTGAATATGTCTATTGAGACAGTGTCACTATGTTATTTCTTGTTGATTACAAAATACTAGTATTTTCATCCAAAGTCGTAAATTATTGAAATAAAATAGATTTTTTCTTAGACTTTAAACCCCCTCCCCCCACTAAATCCGCCAATGTCTTTACCTAAAGACATCACAATAAAACTATTTGCTGACGACATTAAGCTTTACAAGTCCACTATCTTTGGATGATTCTGGCCTTCAGAGAAGCATCAATTCTCTCACCTCATGGAGCAGGAAGTGGCAACTCAACTTAGCCAAGGAAAAATGTTTTGCGAGAACAATTTGAAATGCCCCAAATGTTTAGGTGAACATACCATTAAGGAATGTCGATGTGCGACCTGTGATAGCACCAGTCATTATACTGGGCAGGCTGTTTGCCCTCAACGCCAAATTCAAAAGCAGGTCGACACTTTGCGGGCCACTAAGAGCACGAGCTACTCTCAAGCTCTCAAAACGGTTACTCAAAAGGTAGCGCATGAGAGGGAAACGGTGGCTAGGCAAGCCACAGTTCCCTCTGGGACATCGAGTAATTCCCAGGAGAACCCACCTACCTCACCCAATGTTACTCAGGATAAGAAAAAGAAGCGTAAGAACAGAAATGAGAATAAGACCAAAAACAGTGGTATTATTAGTCAACAGAAAGATGAAAATAATGTAATTAATAACAATGACATAAATAAGAATAAAAACCTGGAAAGAATCAACCGGGGTGATCAAAATAGCCTATCCCCAGATCTACTCATCAGGATAATTATTAAGACAGCTCAAGCAATGATCCACCGGTCCCATAATGGTAACCCTGACCTACTCGGTGATATGATCAACCATGTAGGCATGATTGTGCTCGAATGTATGAAGGAAGCAGGTATCCCTGAGATGGTCAGGGCTACCACCGAAGCTGGAACCGATTGAAGTTTAATTGCCGAATTGCAGAGTTGAAGCGGGTTAGGGTTGTAGAGTTAACAATATCAGCCGGTAAAGAGTTCCATGGTTTTACGATGCGGCTGCAAAAGAAGTGTTTTGAGGTCTCGCAACGGAATTTGCCGGTTGTCAATTTGTTATTATGGCCTCGGGTTCTGTAACAGTTTGAGCTGATGAGAGGAATTGTGGTGTGAATAAGGTGATTTTTGATTTTGAAGCAGAGTGAGAGGTCAGCCAGCAAACGACGTTTTTTCTAAGGAAGGTAGTTTGAGTAGTTTCAGTCTTTGCATGTAGACTTTGCCGAGACTCTTGCAGACACCTTTGCTCTAGCCAGCAGCAATGCAAATTTGTCCCCGAATTTTGCACAAATCAAAAATTCCTTTACCTTAACGCCCGAAATCTTTCAGCCTGACCTCTATGACTCCCCCCTATCGGACCCGATAACTATTACTGAGATTCACGAAGCACTCCGGAAATGCGGGAACTCCTCCCCAGGACCTGATGGAATACACTACGATATGCTTCGAAAACTTCCTTATTCGAGCCTCGAAGGAGTCCTTTCGTTTCTCAACCAATCCTGGTTATCAGGACGGCTACCATCGTCTTGGAAGAAGGCCTCCGTTATCCCCATTCCTAAAAAAGGCAAACCCTCTTCTGCGCCCTCCTCTTACAGACCTATATCCCTGACCTCCACCATCTGCAAACTCCTTGAGAGAGTGGTCGCTGGCAGACTCAGATGGTTCTGGAGAGAAGAAATCTCCTAAATTCTTCTCAAGCTGGATTTAGGAAAGGTAGAGGATGCGCTGACCAGATCGTCAGATTAGTGCAAGATGTTGCAGCTTCTTCCATCCAGAAGAAGATGACTTTGGGAGTGTTCCTTGACCTAGAAA
>MPNW01000106.1:177036-223013 GCA_011800805.1 Hirudo medicinalis
AATAAGGGACAAAATAAATCCACTGGAGTTGAGTTCCATGCTTAGCAATACTGCTAGTGTGGAGCTAATATACCAGTGGATTTATAAAGACCGCCGAAATCTGATTTGACCATTTATCACATTATGATAATTATTTAATATAGTGTTAAACACCATTCTCTTTGTGAGGAGAGAACAGACTTGCTTCCCCACCAAAATTACCTAAGGAGGGCATATCCTTTGCCATTGAGCTGAAGTCGCTGGGCCAGCTTAGCATCAATATTTTAATATTAATTACTTAATTAGTTCACTTAAAAAATATCCCCTCAAAAGGGATATTAAGTACCATTAATGTTTTATTATCTATCCAATTTTGTAATTTTTTAGGAAGACTTTATTCATTTTATGCCAAGTTGATTCATCACTTAATGAATTAAAAACGAAAATATAACAATTAATAAACAATTTTAAAATGAAATGATTACTTACTGAATACTAGTTTGTAATAATAATAATAATAATAATGATAATAATAATAATAATAAGTGAATTTGTAAAGTGCCATAAGCTTAAGCATCAGGGGCACTTAAACCATTCGCACGGCGCCGTTTCCCAGAGGCGCTTTGTGGGGGTGCAATCTGGGTTGCAAACATGACACGTAACGACTGTTGCTTTCACCATCGCTCGCAGGAATGCATGCCCTCTGAGCCGACTTGCACCCCAGACAAAAATAACAAAAACATCAGTTCAATTCAAAACCAAAATTGAAAAGCTTCTCTGGTTCTCGACTCCAAGATAAATTTGTATGCAGCCCACCGGAATCAAATAAATTGGGCTGGTTTAATAAATGAAACAGGCTCCAAAAGTAAGTGAAGCAAACTTCAGAGAAAACTGAATAATTTGGACAAACAGATGAAAATGATTTGAAATGTTGTTTAGTGCGTTAGCTGCTACTCGGACAGCGTGCAATTTGAAGTAAAAATTTACGCCGACTTTCCTCATTCAAATTTTTATTTTATTTTAATTCACTTCTTGAAAAAAAACTTCTCATGCAATTAAAATTGAGATGCATCAAGTAACTGGCACACTTTTTGATGAGGAAGTTCACAAACAAAAATTGATCTCAAATAGTTTAGAAGACCTATAAATGATTGAACAATCTATCTGTATTCACAAAGTTCTCAATGAACCAGTTCACATTGGAAACAATGAAAATATGTGGAGTTAGTTCCCCACAAGTGCCTTGTGAGACTGCCATTGTCAGACAATTTAAAAACCACCTCCATATTCATCTGTGGCATAATCACCATCACCCATTGTCTGGTCATCGCCAGGTTCTGGGTGAAATTTCTTCCTGTGTCGATGGAGTTGCATGAACCACCTGAACCTCTCTCCACATTCTCTGCACGTGTACTTGTCCATGGCCAGGTGGGTGCCTCGAATGTGATCCATCAGACTCGATTTGCTGCACCTTCTTGCCTGGCAGATGTGGCACACATATTGTGTTTCCACAGACATTGACTGGTTGACAACCTTGTAAACCATTACGAATGAGGTAACATATAGAATAAATTAATTTACAGCATAAATCCAGTGATAAACCTGTTCACACATTTCCTTCATGAGATCCTGGTAAGCACCACCACCGCTCGTCAGGGCCAAATCATCACAAGATCTTTGATCCTGCTTTGGAAATCACAACCACAATGACTCAAATGATGCAAGTAGATAGTGTCTTAACAGAATCCAAATCAAACTTTAAAAAAAAAAACTACTTAAATGTAAAAGCAAGTCCTACAGATTTTCAAATAAAGTTAGATTTGAGATCTCAGTTTGAAATGCAGCATTCTTAGGAGAGAATCACAAAAAAGAATTGTGATGGTTTATTATCTTTTTAAGTATTTAATTTTATCTAAACTTCAAGCAACTTTTTATAGGACAATCAACACTTCAGTTTAAAATCTTATTTAGATAAAATTGTTTTTAAAAGATTTAAAAGAAGTCATTCTTAAATAAACTAACTCTAAGAGAAGAAGGATTTTGACTTGTTATGCTAGAACATCCCCCATGATTGGAAGAACTAACAAATCTTCTGAATCTGCCCCTTTGCATGAAGCGACTTCTTCCACCTCTCATCATCCTGGGACAATTATTGTCTCTTCTCCTTGAATGTGGTCCAGGTTGAGATGTCAAACGATTTGCTGGAAATAAGTAATCTTCCTCATCCTCTTTTGAAGTTTCTTCTCCTGCATAAATATCACTACAAGTGGACTCGTAATGATGATGTTCCTTCTTAATAACAGATTCCATATCGGAGCATATTCTTTCTTCTTTAACCATCCAATTGGATGAGACATAATTGGCAATAGTGTCGGCCTCTGTCGATATTTGGCAGTTAAATCTCTCACTGACTTCATTTGTTTCTTCAGGTTCCTCAGTGAGATCACAAACTTCTGATTCATGAGCAGCTTCACTCACATTAACTTCTTGTTTGATGCCACTGCTGGGATCACATGTACTGCACAAATAATATCAGTTAGTTAGGACATTGTTCAATTATTTTGCAACTAATATTTTTGTGGGATAAATTCCTATTAGAATGATAATTGTACTTAAATTGTGCATGCTATAACATTTAAATATTTTAGCCATGTTATTAAATTATAATTATTCTTAAAAATAAATAATTCAGTTAATGCCTGTAAAGATCAAATTGAATGGATTCTTTTTGGCCAATAACTTTCCATAACTTGTTAATTAGCCTCCCAGATCACCTTTAAGCTGAAATCTTACATGAACACAATGCATTGTTTTACAACACGAAAATACTCTGCAAATCAAGCTATGAGGTCTGCCTTCCTACAATAATTATAAAGTTGCTCTTCAATAAACACAATGACCACACCATCTCAAAATACTCTGCCATAATGAGGTTTTGATGTTTTAAATCATGCCAATAAAACTGACACCAAACATGCTTAGTAAGAAATCCTTCAAATGAAATTTATCCAATCATTTTCCCATGGCCCTGTCTATTTTCAAAATGTTTCTTGCCAAAGATTTTTCAAAATGTTAACAAATGCACCAAGTAATCTTTAAATGTCAAAATCTGACATTTGTGTTCAACTGTTCTTGTCACTTTCACATGTTAACAATTAACAAGACTCAATTTTTATTTGCATATGAGCTCGCATTAAACAAAAATATCATGTCAAGATTGCATTGTAAAGCATATTTCTCATCAGAAGCAGTCCTTAATTAAGTATTTTTAAAATATTAGCAATAGTTAGGCAATACAACTCTAACTAGTGAAGTTACTCAAAAAGGCACATTGAAAATTACTTTGGTATATCCTCGTGAGGGTCACTCCACACATGAGAAACATTTACCCCATCAGATGTAACCGTTTCTTTAATACTGACTAATATTACTTCATCTCCCTCACCAACTGTTATACCCACAAAAGCTTCGACACTGAATTTCACGTCTGGGATACCCAATCCATTTTTGCAAAGAACAGGCAAGGAGTTTGACAACAAGCTCCTCAACAAAGTGTGCTTTTGATTTTTGGAAATCATGATGACAGCCGCTTCAGCAATTATCTTTCGCAAATCAGTTGTCCATCACACTCATGAAGTAACAACAACAAACATACAATCTTGAAATCCATCAATATGCGCGACATAATTTCAGATTGATTCAATATATTTAATAAAAACTTTTTTAATTAAATGTTAATCAATAAAATAAAAATGTTAATACTTTTATTAGAAGTGTTAATATGCCAAGGTTAATTTACAATCATTACGTCATAGTTTATTGTTTTTAAATCAAAATGTAATTGAACATCTTTTATAAAATTGTAATAAAATATTTGTGGTTTTCTAAACCATATTTTATCAGTGCGCTTGTGTTGCTTTTACATCGTTTGTGAATTGCTATCGCAGTGAAAAGTTATTTTCATGTTTCCTTTATTGAATATCCGAACACTATAAAAAAGGTTTTGCACATTTATCTTTCAACGGAAAAGGTAAGCGTTGGTTTTCCAGTCGTGTAGCAGAAATGACGTCTCACGATCGAGAGTTAACAATGATATTCTTATGGAAGTCGTATTACTGAAACATTAGTTTTGTCATTTATGGGAATTAAGATCTAGTAATAGGTTATCATTTTGTAAACACGAAATGTTTTCATATACCAGTTTTCAGAGAGTTGACTTGCAAGAGTTAGAATATTTGGACAAATCAAGGCCGTAATGGATTCTGAAGATGACGATTATTACATGGACGACACAGATATCGGTGATGAAGAAGAAGACGAAGACGAACAAGCTGATGGTTCAACTGCAAGAAACAAAATGGGCACTAGGAACAAAAGAGGAGGTGGTGAAGAAGATGAGGATGATGATTCTGCATTTGATATGTCAAATCCAGCTCAAATTAAGCCTTCAGGAAACGAGGCTGAAGAAGATTATGCATACGAAGTACTTTCGGCAGGAGAGATTGTTAAGCACATGAGTGATTGTATCAAAGAAGTAAATGTCATATTGCAGGTTAGGTTCAATAAAATGAAACTTTAAAACTGATTTAATTTTATTTTACATGTTGATTCACAAAGTTGAGCTTAATATGAATCCATGAAAGGAAGATAGCTGAATTTATGCCAATTGTTAAGTATTATTTAAGTATAAATATAAATATAAACATAATTATTAGTATAATATTATTATTATTATATATTATTATAAGTATTATTGTGTTAAGTATTATTCAACATAACACATATTGCATTTGATATTTGATTTGATATTGAATTTTAATTTAAACACAATTTTCACAACCTTTTTTTGCAACTTAGTTACCAACAACCATCACTCGAGTACTACTGAACCACTTCAAGTGGGATCGAGACAAACTCATGGAGAGGCAAGACTTTATTTTATAGTTGTCAATAATGTGATCAATGCTCTGAAAATATAAGTCAATCTATGTTGTGTTGCAGATATTACGATGGCGATCAAGAGAAATTATTCTCTGATGTGAGAGTCGTCAATCCCTTCAGAAGTCAATTAACATCAGCCAATGGACCAACTGCTGGTTCTTCTGGTTTAAAATTAAAGGTTAAACAGATTTTTAATAAAATTTAACGATTATTAATTTCCAATTCTTAATTCAAATTTTAATAGCGGTCAAGCAAGATGGCAGCTTCTGTCCAACCTCCCGAATGTGAAATCTGCTTCCTTCCAGTTTCTGCTAATGTAAGAAAAATATCTCAGTGCAAATTTATGATTTTCATTTCATGCTTTTGGTGCTTGCCTCCTGTGTAGATGATGACAGGGTTGCAATGTGGGCACACATTCTGTGCTTCTTGCTGGAGTAAATACCTAACCACAAAGATCATGGATGAAGGAATGGGAGAGGTTGTAGAGTTTAATTTTTTAGTCAGGTGCTTATTGCTGAAAATAAATCAACCCTGTGTCAATACATCTTTTACAAAAATATTTTATTGCAGATGATTTCTTGTGCTGCCCATGGTTGTGACATTCTTGTAGATGATGAAACAGTCATGTTAGTAAATGACATTGCTTATTAATAATTGATAACTTGCTCTTATTTGACACATTAAACATTAATATGGTTAATAGGAAACTTGTCAAAGACCCAACTGTGAAATTGAAATATCAGCAGTTGATTACAAACAGTTTCGTTGAGGTGGTATTTGATATTTGTTGTTGATAATTGAGCACGGATCTGATTAGATAATTTTTTATTCAGTGTAACAGACTTCTGCATTGGTGTACTGCACCAAACTGCAGCTGTGTCATTAAAGTTCAACATTTTGATGCAAAACCAGTCAGATGTAAATGCAGCAATGTCTTTTGGTAATTTTTATTTTCATTTTTGGTCCATGTTCTACAATTTCATTTTATGAACTGGCAACTTCAAAGAATCATTTGCAAGTTTAAGCATATATTTAATCTGCTAATGTTTATGAATACAAAAGTGTTTTAATTTAGTTTTGCATGTGGGGAGAGTTGGCATGACCCAGTTCAGTGCAAGTGGTTGAAGAGATGGATCAAGAAGTGTGATGATGATAGTGAGACTTCCAATTGGATTGCTGCCAATACCAGGGTGAGTGGCTTTGTTTCAGAGCTCTTTGTCAGAGAATAATTGCATAAAATTGTAACAATCTTATTATAGCATAATCACCATTAATAAAATTCTGATTTAATTATCATTCTTTCGTAGGAATGTCCAAAGTGTCATGCGACTATAGAGAAGGATGGAGGCTGCAACCATATGCTTTGCAAGAGATGCAAATTTGATTTCTGTTGGGTTTGCTTAGGACCTTGGGAGCCTCATGGATCTTCGTGGTTGGAAGGTTTTCTGACTAATCTAAATGAAATTTTATTCTGAACTTTTATTTGAAGGTACAACTGCAACAGATACGATGAAGATGCTGCCAAGAAGGCTAGAGATGCTCAGGAGGTAATTTATTTAGTAAAATTCTCTTAAGTAGATTATTGAGATTATAAATACCTGCATTCAATTTCCAGAGGTCTAGAGCTGCTCTTCAACGGTATTTGTTCTACTGCAACCGCTACATGAACCATATGCAGAGTCTCAAGTTTGAGCATCGAGTAAGTACAACGAACGCTGTGGATCTGGTTAATTGCGCCAAGCAAACAACATTTTGACATGGAAATTGCATAAAATGCAATAATATCATTATGTGATGGTTTGCATTGTTTTAAATCAGCTGTATTCAAGTGTTGGACAGAAGATGGAGGAGATGCAACAGCACAACATGTCTTGGATTGAAGTTCAGTTCCTCAAGAAGGCAGTCGACGTCCTTTGCCAGTGCCGACAGACACTCATGTACACTTACGTCTTCGCTTACTACCTTCGCAAAAATAACCAGTCAATCATTTTCGAGGTTTGTTTTGGCTTTGTTATATCAACTTACCCTTGAAGATGAACTTATCATGAAATGCCAAACTCCAGGACAACCAGAAGGACTTGGAGAATGCAACTGAACAGCTTTCTGAATACCTCGAGCGTGATATAACTTTGGACATGTTGGTTGATATCAAGCAAAAAGTACAAGACAAATACAGGTTAAACATCTGATTTAGTTGGACTTATTATTGCCTTTTCCATAATTTAAAATATAAATTTATCCCCTCTGCTGTAGATACTGTGAGAGTCGCCGGAAAGTCTTGTTAGACCATGTTCATGAGGGTTATGATAAAGATCTTTGGCTCTACCAGGACATTAATATATAGGCTTTCATTTGTAAAAATAAACAACATTGTTTATAAACTAAATAAAACTCATTCATCCCCTGTTATCACCAAACCATTGTCCACTCCAACTGCTCCACAGGTGTGGCCTGAAGCACTTCTTATTAGAACAAAACTAGGTTTAGAGAATGTGTTGTGCAAGCATTTGCATTAAAGGATTCCAGTTTTTTCTCTGCATTTTTTAATACATTAATCCATAAGTAATTATCACACCAAGGGCAGTAAACTCTTTGCAAGTTTTAAAAAATAAAGCCATCTCATTTAAATTAATTATTTAAGAATCACATTTCAAATGAGCTTTATTTAATAAATTTCAAAAATTGTAACCGAAAAGAAGAAAATCATGCACCGCAATAAATTTTGGAAGCTTAGAACATTCAGGTGACTTCTGCACGATGATCATGTTCATGCACCCCTGATATGTTGCACAGTGCATGACTTCCAGTGAGCAATTACATGAAAAATGGATTGTTAATGTAACGAGAGATGTTTCAATGTGACTAGTAACCATAAAGAGGTGCTAAGCTACTCTAAGATTATTAAACAGCCGAAGGAATGCTTGTCTTTTCTGGTAGGAACCAGAAAAATTAAGATTCAGAGTTGGAATGAGTGCTTGCTTTGGGGATATTTTTGTATTTCCAACAATGTCGAACAAGAAACAGCAGCACTGAGAAGATGAACTGGTCTGGAAACCTAAAAATTTTATCTTTGAAGATAAATTCTTCAAGATGCCACAAGTCCACTGATCAGGAATAAAAGACTTTGAAGTCATGCATCCTCATTATCTCCCATGCACCCATCTTCCATGTTCCAATTCTCTTCCTTGTAGCAATTCAGATGTCTTCCTGAATTTTCACCATGTGCGGCCCTGCGGTTCCGAGGTTCTTGTGGTGTCTTGCGGATGATGATGCCATTTTCACTCAACCAATAAGAATGCTTAATTTCTTTTGGCTTGATGGCAAATGGGAGATTGCAACTTTTGAAGGCAGACTGCTGGGTTTGCAGATGACTAGACTGTTTGATCTGATTCACTTGTTCCTTGAAATGAGTAAATCCATGTGGTGCTTGAGAATATAATCGACTGTCTGCTTCTTCAACTGACCATTCTAGACTGGGACTTGGTGTCTCCCTGACTTCTGTTTGATTGTGCAACAGAAGGCCTGCAATTTCTTGGCTATCAGATTTTACCCTGCCCTCGAAATGATAGCCCATTCCACCTCTTTCCATCCATGAGGTATAAGTGGTATGGGGAGATCGATAACCATTGCCCTGAGAGTCATTTTCTTTTGCCTCTTCCTCACTGTAATCTTCCAATGTTACTGGTCTGACATCCTTCAGTGGGGAAGCAAAAATTTCTTCATCATCGTCCTCATCATCATTATCAAATTCATCCTTGGCTTTGTAATACAAATTAGAATGGGGAGAACTAGAACAAATCTGGACATCTTTCCGCTTAGGAGACTGGCTGACTTGAATGCTTTTCAGTGTAGCCTTTGAGGAGTCTGCAATTTTTGACATATTGGAATTCAATGCAGGGGATTGCACTGACCTCCTAGGTGACAATTGATACACTGAAGAAATTCCAGGTAGTTGGAATGCTTGCTTGGAATGTTGGGTGATATTAGATTGAACGGAATTCATCTTGTTCTTCTGAGGAGTCGACCTAAAGAATGAACCACGTGAGATGTGGTTAAGAAAGTTCATAGCAACCGGATGGGATCTTATGCTATCAATGTTCTCTTTGGTAAAAATGCTATTCTGGAGATGTCCATGTTGGTTGACCATGTTGTCATATGAGGGTCTCCTTGAACCCAGAAGTAATGAGGAGGAATGAGATTTCCTATGAGGAGAAGGCTTCAGCTGCAAAGGGTGGAAACTAGAAACCTGCTGATTAGAATATGGAAAGATTTCTTGTTGAAGCTTAACGTGTCGTGGATAGAGAGAGGGAATGCACATTGATCTAGAGTTGTGCAGGGATTGGTTGACTTCATTCTTGAACATCTTGCAAGATTCTGGGTTCTGTAAAGAGCTTCCAAACAACACAGAATTTGGAAGAGATTGATGTGTCTCACTCTTGAGTGGTTTTTGGGTGGGATGCAAGTAGAATGAGGGGTTGCAGACAAGTGACTGGGAGCATTGCAGTCTTGTGGGTCCAGACTTATAATGAGCTGCATTCCAATAGGCTTCCAAGTACTCAGCCAAGTGCTCACAGGCATCATCCAACAAGTTCTCATCCAGAATGACATCAAAACAGTCCTACCAAATTTATTGTAAAGTTTAAAAGTCTTTTTAGTTTATTTTAATTTAGTTTGCCTCTTGTAAGTGAGTTGTAGTCAGAATGCAAAACTAACAGGACTGCACTGACTCAGCCTCTCAGTGGCAGCAAGCTGAACATTCATGTTCCGGCTCTGAAATTTCCCTCTTGTTTTTATGAGCTTCTGCAAAACCTGTTGTTTAAGGAAGAATGACTGCTTTCAGAAACTAAAGACAAGAAATGAATGTAGTACTAAGATTAATGACCTAAAATAAAAAAAGCCTCAGTTAATCAGATTTTTGAGAATTGGTAGGCGCAGATGCTCTAAGGTTATATTTCTCATGTATTCTTGTATTCGATACATAGTAAACCAGCACAGAAAACTAAAATAATACAATGAACTTTAAAATAAAAAACCTTCAGGGAAGTAATTTTGAGGTAAACAAGTATTGGGGAAAGAGGAGATTTAACAAGTTGAGAAGGGTGGTTGATGGTGTCACAATCCAGAACAAGGAGGTGGAGATTTCTAGCGAGTTCAAAAATCCTTTCGACTTCCATTTGCACCTCATCTTAAAAGATGTGTATGGATATAATTATTTCCGATATCCTTAAACCCAATGACATGTCAAATATTATGGTGTGAATATGCTATTCACAGAGATGTAAATGCAAAACAATACAGCAGATATACAATGTAGCAATAGAGCATTGCATGGAAGTCCTGCAATCATGGCAATAGCTTAATGCTTTTTCTAAGCAAGTTAAAATCATAAATAAAAATTGTATTGGTAAAACTTAATTCTCATGGAAAAGATGATTGCCAAGACATAAGTGATAATGACGGTAAATAAATTCATTGGATGGCGATAATCAAATTTAGACATTCAAATCACCGAGTCCTGAGGATCTACTGGCAGATCTCTCAAGGATTGGCTTCCTATCACATAAAGTGGTAGAAACATTCGATCGTTTTGCAAGTGAAATATCATTGATAATGTGAGTCATCACAATTCTGAAATTATAAAATTCAATTGTAAAATAAAATCTGTATATATACAACTTATACTTTTGTCTAGAAGTTGATAGCTCTGAAATGAATTACGTGCTAACTTTAAATGTCTTATAAACAACATAAACAGTTAAAACAAAGTTGTACCAATTTATTGTTATTCTGACAACAAACCTCCCCTCAAATTTTTTCTTAAGAAAGTCAAAAAGAGCTTTCTGCATCATGTCAGTGACTTCATAGCCCTTAAGTGAGGGACCAATGAGGATCACAGGCCTCATGGCAGGAACCACTTCATAAGGGGGATAGAAGATGCCTAAATGAGATGATATTTAATTATCTCAGCATGGCTATTTAAGGTTTCATTACAAAAAAAACATAATGCAATCCATCATTCCAATATATACATATAACATAACATATATAACATTAGGGTTAAGACTTTTTTGTAACCCTGTGTTCCTGAGTATTATAAATCAATGAACTTTTCAAAAGTAATGAAAAAGACATTAATTTGATTTAGTTTTTGAAAGAGGTCATCCCAAAACGAAAATTCGATTTTACCATAATAAGCATATACGTAAAAAAATCAAAATGTTTTAGAACCATAATTTTCATTTCTAATGATGTAATTAGCTAGTACTCATGTTGTTTTTGAAGCATCCTGCTGTGTTTTCCAGTGATTGTTTTCTAATGCAACAATTGCTCTTTTTCTATGTTTGAAATTATGCAAGATTCTTTGTTCAAATCTTCATGTTTGTTTCAGTCGTAGAAGCATTCATCCCAGGAGACAATAAGATTCAAAATGATACTTGGTGATCCTTCAGAAAAGCAATTAGCATTGCTCAATCAGGAAGCTTATATATTCTAAGACAATAAATGCTCCAGAAAATTCTAGAGACTTTTACCAAGCTCCAGAAAGTTCCAGAAGATTTAAGAAAGCTCTAGAAGGCTTCAGAAAGTCATAGTGTTACTACATGCAGGTTGCCTCTGGCAGTAATGGCAACAGTCATAATGTGTTGTGTTCACAATGCAGCAGGTAGGGGTGCTATGTGGATGGTAAGCCATTAAAAAGTGCCTTCACATCCTATTTGGATACATAAGGCACTCAAAAGATCAGTTAAAATAAAAAACAAACAAAAACTTGCAAACACTACTTATGATTTCAGAAATTTCCTGTTGGTTGATTTAATAAAACAGAATTAAACCCCTTTTCAAGATCTTTTGAGCAAAAGCTCATCCATTTTAGTTATATGAAATCAACTATTTTACAAAAAGTCATAACCTTAATATTCATGCATTATATAATTTAAATATCATAGAGGTCAAAAAATAATTTGAATTTAATGTTGCAGTTTGTAATTTCTTGCCTTAAGTACCTTGAATCAAATTGTTTATTGCTATAACTTTTAAGATTCATTCACATTAAACAATCTTTACCATTAGAGGTTGTGCTTTCACTTGATATCTTAAAACTATTACACAAGAAATATTTTATTAAAGTTTCACTTTTTTGAAAAAAGACTTCTTCTTGTGATTTCTTCCACCTGAACTGGTTCCATTTGAAAAATTCTGAGAGCTGTCCATTTCATTTTTAATATCTACAATTGACATTGCTTGAAATGTGTATGTCGTCATCATCAACACCATTGCCAAAATCACGAGACATTAGAATAAATCTCACTACAACAAACAACATCTCAATTTAAAATTCAAATGATGAAATCTTAACTGGATATATTGGCACCAGAAATTTGTAATGCTTCATAAATGTGTAAATAATGTCTAATTACATACATTCACAGCACCCTAATAAATACTTTTATAATATCATCAATGACCACAAAATAACCTGGAGTTATGGGAGGTGATGAGTAACCATTGGAATTTCTCCCATTTGTTATATGAACACCTGTATACTGTCTGGAAATTAAATATAATTAAATTCATTAGAATACCTTAAATTAACATTTTAATTAAATCAGACACCACTCCTAACAACTTAAAATATTAAACTAGGTCCTCTTTACCTCACATCGTCAAAATGACTGTCCTAAATCAATATAATCAAAAAGATATAATAAACAGAAGAAATAATCAGGATTAGCAACGTTTAATTAAGTGTTAAATGGGTCCAAAACATGGCTTACCTTATTTGAATCTTTTCAAGTTTGGACTGAGCCTGCAAGAGGGCTTCAATCTTAGATGGACTGGGAACAAAACCAACTGAGCATCCCTCCTTAACCAATCGTCCAATCCACCAATCATTGTTGAATTTCTGCAACATTTCGACATTATGATTCAAACAGAATTCTAAATAAACTGAAATCCTGATCTAATTGAAGCATGCTCACTAGCAAATATCCCAATAATAATAATAAGTATATATTCACATCTGTAGTGCCACAAGCATGAGAGGCACTTAGAAGATTTACATAGTGTGGTGGCTTTGTGGTGGTGCCTTTCATTGATTTATTAATTCACAGAATGTTATCAATTCCTTACTTTATTGAGAACCTTTATATTGATGTAGTATAGAAAGCACATAACATATTTTAATTTTCTAGCATAGAGTGAAACCACTAAATGTTCTCCAACAGCTAAATCCCAATTTATATGAAAATAATATTTCATAAAATTTGACAATTTAAAACATATATAGGAAATCAAAAATAAAATAAATCTCACCTCTTTTATGTGAATGAAATCCTTGACTTGAAATGAAACAACATAATTTTGGACTGGTGGATTGTCATCTGGTGACGTTAAATAAGCCACATTTGTTCTGATTGCAAATGCAATTGGCTTGTCCTGCAAACAATTGCATCAAATCAAATTTTAAAATTAAATCAATATTAAACAAAATACATTTTATTTATATTAATTGAAGAGAACACTGGTGATTCAAAGTAAAACAAATCTTTTAAACTGCTATAAATGAATATATACTAAAAAATTTAATGCACAATTTATTGTTCAAAATTGCCAGAGAGACAACGAATTTCCTCGCTGCGATGCTTACGTTGATATTATTGTTCTCCAATACACTTTTCGTAATACTGTCATAAGCTCACATAATTTATTATTACCTGAGCATCATCTAAGACAGCCAAGGCATGGACATGTTTTTGTTCCTCTCCGAGTCCTATGGAGGTAACGTCCTCGTCGTCAAAAGAAAGCTCTGACGTTGAAAAATATCTACATTCCGAGTCTTCAGAGTTCTAAAGTAAAATCACAATAACATAATAGCTATTGCTGATTAGCTGGCCCTATGTGAAAATAAATTTAATAAACTAACATCTTGCTCATTATTATCGAAATGATCAGAACTGTCCGAGTAACAGCTTCCCTCATCGGAGCCTCTGCATTCACTTTCCATGCATTTATTTCGTAAGGAACTGGCAGCTCACGCAGAACGTAATCCTTAAACGTCCATTCGATCGAAATTGTTTTTGTAAATAAGCAACATTTACTTTAAGACATTTAAGAGTTTATGCAACATTTTGTAATTAGTTCTAATTTATGCATTAAAACTGTCAACTTTAAAGCATGAACATACAAAAATAACTTTTTAATTAATAAAAAAATATTTATTGAATATGTTTTTTATATGGCGTTCCCAATAAATTTTAATTTAATATAAAACTTTTTTTATGATACCAATCCTTAGTCTGTAAATAGGTTTTTGTCAATTACTGCTCATTTATCGCCATGGATTATATTGTTGCACCCGAGGATGAATTGTCCTGTTTCAAAAATTTGGAAAAAAGCCTCAGAGAAACTGAGAAACTCTTTGATCAAGTCAATAACATTAGCCCTGAGGATATAAGTGAAATCGCTACTCCATTGGATAAGGCCAGACTTGATATTGCCTCCAGCCAGGCTGTTCATTCTCTTTTCAAGATATATTTAAAAATTACCGGCGCCGACAGCCTGGTCGAATGCATGGACAGAGTAAAAGAACTTGAAAGATACACTTCCCAAGCGAATGAAATACGTGACCGCAAACTTGCCCCGAAACTGGATATCGAAGCCTCAAACAGATTCATTGGACATTCTCTCAAAAATAAAGAGATCCTCAAGAAAAATAAAAAGGGCGAGGACCATAAGAAGCATTGATGCTTCTTAGTAGCGCGGCTCTCACATATTTTATTTTCTAAAATGAGTGTGCTCATTATTGTTGTTAATAAATATCACTGAATGAATTCGTTGGTATTCTGTACGTCGATATCTAGTATTTCTTATTTCTTAATGGGCTTTACCAGGTTCCAGAGTGATTGTAATAATCAATCATAATGCTCCTTGTTGGAAAATTTGAAATTTTTTCCAGAATACAATTTACATTATAATATTCAATCAATAAGGAATTCAACTAAAGATGGAACAAAATTTATTGAATTCCTGTTAGGAAGTAGGGTCAACATATCCAAACAAAATTAGAACCAATCAAAAGGTAAAGTATTTCCAATGCACAACCAGGATCTAATATCTTGTAAACAGTAGTCAAAAAACAAAAGAAATTTGAGTAATTCATGTTCGTGAGTTACAGGATAATTTGGTTTTTGTAGCTATGTGCAAGTTCCTTATCAGGCAAGACAATGGAATTGAGGACAACAATTTCTGCAGGGACCTGGACACTCGAACCTTGAAAACAAAGGGAAATACAATTTAAACCAAAATGGAAATGAAGAAAGTTGTAACTGACCAATAACTGTTATTGAAGGCGTCAGTCTGCCATCCTCCTTGAACATGTGCCAGGTTTCCAGTTTTGTGAAGGGTTTGTTGGGGTTGGGATCCATGGGTGTCCCCTCAATTCTGGACCACTCTCCAATGACACTCTTCCACCCAATTATGCTGTTTAGCACACAGCAGTGATCCTGGTAATCAATATTTAGGATTATTACATCAATGCTCCCAGATAACATATTGACTTTTCTAACACAGTAATAAAAATTTTTATTTATGGCATGAGCAGGTTAAAAAGCTTTCTCTTAATGCTCAACATTTAATGAACTGATGTTGGCTTAATTCTGACCTTCAAAATGACCTCATCCAGAACAATCGATTCTCTAACTCTAACCCCAGCACCAACAACTGCTCCTTTGCTGATTGTCACGTTAGGTCCAAGCTAAAACAATGGATGAAAGTTGGAAGATGTTAGCAGACAGAAGCATTTGAACCAACCACAGCTGTTGGATGTACAGTGGCTCCAGGGTCTATGAAAACATTTCCAATAATTTGAGGCCCATTCTTAGAATTCTGTGCCAGTCTCTCAGAGTGGTTAGTTGCATAAATCTCCAGATAATGCCTATTTGCATACACGGTCGAGCTAAATTGGAAGCCAAAAATTGGAAAAACATGAAATCCATCAATCTCAATAAGATTGGAAACTCACCCTGGTGATTTGATCTGACTCCAGAATTTAGAAGTTTGATAAACATAGAACTTACCTAAGGATATAAATCAATATTGATAAAACACTGCCTAAATTTATAAATGTAATAACTTTGTGCTGGCCTTTTTAAATAAATGTTTGTCTTTGAAAGAAATTGGTTTAGAAGGGGAAACTACTTTTTAGGAAGATTTAAGGCAAAACTTATTTGAACAATTGTGTTACAAAAGCAACTGGATAAAATGATTTCAATAATAAAACCAACCAGTCTGAGGCAATCTCCTGCTAAAGATATCTTGTTCTAGTCTGATGACAGAGTTATTTATTCTGAATCCTTCCTCTAAGTCAAACCTTGTGGCCAAAATATTACTCATTAATTTAATATTATAACAAAATACTTTTTTTTTACTCACTTCACTTCTTCATTTTTTTCTTTGAAGATTATGCTTATATGATCAAATATGGCTGGAGAAAACAAGTAGATGCCACAGCTTATGAGATGGCTGACAAATGTTTCAGGTTTCTCCACATAATGAAGAATCTTAATAAGCAATACAATCATTTGAGACACCTTAATTGACTAGGTAATTACAATCATACCTGGTGATCAGCATTCTCAACAATGCACCCATAGCTGCGAGACTGTTGTCTAGTAGCCTGAAAAGTGTTTTTTAACCTTTAGAACCAGCTTTTAATTCATTCAAACATTGATAAAATATTTTAAAAATTACTTATCTACCTGTACATAAAGCCAAGCATTATTTTGACTCACTTTAGTTGCTAGGATTGTAAAATGACCACCATCATGACATTTTTTCTTGTGAAAATCTAGCATTTCAACTAAAGGAAATTCTCCACATACATCAGCATTCATTACAAACAGATATTCTGGGCTCCCTTTCAAAATTTGATCCCGGAAATGGAAAAGTCCTCCAGCAGTTCCCAATGCATCAAATTCTTGCAAATATCTTAAATGTTTAATGAATTCTTTTGAAAGCAAAGCAAATAGTTATTACAAGCTATCAAATACCTAACAACAATCTTGAACTGCTGTTGCATAGAAGTAATAAACTCAGTGAGATGTTTACTGGGTTGATAACTTCCAATTAAAATAATCTCTTTCATGTTTTGTATCTTGAAAAAGCAACTAATATTCATTAGAATATAAAAACAGATATTATAATGGAAATTTCAGTGTTATTATTTACCTTGCTGGTTGCCTCAATGTGATGGAAAATCATGGGATATCCAGCTAGAGGGAACAGGGGCTTGGGCAGGTCCAGCGATAACGGCCGAAACCTAGTGCCTAAGGAAAGTGTTGGTTGAAAGATAAATTACAAGAAATAATGTTGCATGTCATTAAATCTCCACTTAGTTTTACCTTTGGAAGGCCCACCAATGAGAATAACAGTTTTTAACATTGCAGAACAGCTAGAATTATTTTGTGAATTCTGAAAATCGGTCAGCGATATATCAACACCTTTAAATGACATTTTATACATAGGCGAAACAATAATTGATTGTCGAGCTGTCAGCGGTGGCGAAGCTAAGAAAAGGTAAGCAAATAGGTACGTGGCCAAACAAGCTAAGCAGATTATAATTTTTTATTAAATTGGAACATACATGGAAAATACACATACAATTTGCGACTTTTATTCATTAATTTAAACTGTTTAGTAATCAGAATAAATCAAAGAACATTTAACGATCAATTTTTTGTGGCTCTCAGATGCATAAGTAAAGAATTGCCGAAATAAGTGGATATTCTTTTCAGTAGTCTTTTAGAACGAAGAAGTCGACTTTTTGTTAGCTTTAAAATTTTAAACATAAAAGCCCAGATGTTGGTCTGCACTTAGTGTTAGTTATAAAGTCAATATTTAGCAATTTCGAAAAGGTCGTCGAATTCGTTATAATTTTTTTCTGGAGTCTATCAAATGCTCGAATCAATGATTGAATTGAAAGTTATATCGACTAGCATGTTTCAAGACTTATTTATTAAATTGTTATATCATTTCTTCAACAATTGCATTAATTTGATCAACTATTGATGCACGATAAATTTATCAATTTATTTAATTTATTATCAATTTAATGGCAATTGGGCCATTAAATTATTTTTTACATTATTAATTTTTCAAACTGACTTTAAATGCATGTTGTTTACGATAATTTTTTTTTAGCCATTGCAAATTCAAAAGTAGGATAGTCGTCCGGAATTAACATAAGACCGTGATATTGGGAGTGGTTATAACGCAGACATTAGTCTACTTAAACCACCATAAATTAATGTTATGTTGTGTTATTAATCAAAGCAAAAGTAATAGTTCGAACTCGATATGCAATCATAAGCTCAGGCCTAGCCACGGGGTACGTAGCCCTGTCACTTCCCCCCCCCCCGATATTTTTCTAAATCCGTATAATTCATAAATAATTTATTGGTCATAATACAGCACTAGTAAATTTCTAGTAAGGCTTTCGACATCAACATTTATTACATATTGTAAGTTTCGATAACTAAATTAAAAGTGTCCTTCAACTGATTTTAAAATCCTACGCTGCTGATTATAGGTCATTACCATTTTGCTGCATCAAAGTTCCTTTTTTTTCCTAAATGTGAAATTAAAATTGAGATGGTATAAATTTAGGGTCAGCGCCCCTGATGTTCCTAATGCTAGTGCTACAGATCTAAATTTATGAAACTGGCAAAAAATTAGTCGAAGACTTTTTAATGTTTTTAATTATTTAAATGTTGAGCATAAAAAAAACCTAAAAACAACTGTAATCACATCCCTGCTTACATTTCGTAATAATACATTAATGTGAATTTCATAAATTTGTTAAATATGCATTTTATAAACAATTACAAGAAAAACCATGCCCCTGAATTGAACTCACGAGATTTTCTAACAAATGTTCACCGCATGTGTAAGAGCAGTTTCTTAAAATCAAATGGCATATGCAACAGTTATTTAAGTATTCCTAACCAAAAGATCACATAACATTACATAAATGGTCAATATAGTAAATGATTCTTCTAAAAGCACGTGCCAATTAATATGCCAACAATTTAATTGAACTAATAAAACCAATTTAATGAAAGAAATGAAAGTGCACTTATCAAAAAATATTTAAAAATTAAACGCAAGTAACTTAATCCGACCAAAATGAAAATCAACATTGGAAATCAGTGCAAATTAACATTAATTGTTAATAAAATTTAAATAATAAAACTATATATATTACATTAATTTTCTAAGATAATTTGTATTGATTTAATTTAAAATTTAATTTTATTGTCTTTCGCTCAACCCTTGAGAAGGTTCTTGGCTTCATCCTGTCAAAATTTTTCAGTCTACGGCGAACTCGTGAGCGGCTGTTTTTTCTAGAAATTTGGTTAGTATGTGAATAATTCGAAACTTTAATAAACTTGTTATGCTTTTCGCTGAATATTGCGCCGATGTTTCTTCTCTGACACTTAACAGCGATCACGTTACGGTTACTCCCGCCAGTGCGCATATAACTCTCGATGCGAGGATGTTAGAGCCACTTTAGACCTCAAATTAATCGCTTATCTATGGACTTTTTCGCCATTATTTGATTTTTGCTTTACCTATTAAGCTTCTTCGTCGAATACTTGAATCATGGCTGCTCAGGGTGACGATATTCCATCATTCAAAGTAAGTTGTTGGTATAGACTCTTATTTTAAAATTTTGTTACTAAATTTTCGCTATCACATCACATTTAGTTAGTGCTTGTTGGGGATGGAGGTACTGGAAAAACCACCTTTGTCAAAAGACATCTCACTGGAGAATTTGAGAAGAAGTACATTGGTACGAACAAACTATTGATTCAAAACCTGGAAATTTTAATTCATTGTGGAATTTGCTTTTGTTATAGCCACTTTAGGAGTAGAAGTTCATCCTCTTGTTTTCCATACAAACAGAGGTCCAATCAGATTCAATGTTTGGGATACTGCTGGCCAGGAAAAGTTTGGAGGATTGAGAGATGGTTATTATATCCAAGGTGGGTACATCTAAGTTTGTTTTGTGTCAGTGACAGTTTAATAAAGTTTCTTATCTCAGGTCAATGCGCAATTGTCATGTTTGATGTGACGGCCAGGATTACCTACAAAAATGTTCCAAACTGGCATAGGGATCTGGTCAGAGTTTGTGAGAACATCCCCATTGTTCTATGTGGTAACAAAGTGGATGTTAAGGACAGGAAGGTTAAAGCTAAGAGCATTGTGTTCCACAGAAAGAAGAATCTGCAGGTGAGAATTTGTTCTTGTTCTTTTTATTCATAGACTAAATATGGGTTATTTTGCCTAGTACTATGATATCAGTGCCAAGAGCAACTACAACTTTGAAAAGCCTTTCCTTTGGTTGGCAAGGAAGTTGACAGGAGATCAGAATCTGGAATTTGTTGCAATGCCTGCACTTGCTCCACCTGAGATTGAAATGGACCCATCTATGGTCAACAAGTATGAGGAAGAATTGAAGGTAAGATTCATTGTCTTTTAGAAGGATTTCTATTTTGGAATTTTGACTCAATTGTTTTTGTGTTGCTGTAGATTGCCCAAAGCACAGCCCTCCCTGATGATGAGGATGACATATAAGCTACTCACCGCCAAAGTCCGTTGATAGAGACTTGTAGTAGATTTCAGTAACAAATTCATCTCATTAAACAACCTAGGATGTTTCAAGTTCACTGACCTACACAACCATTGTTGCTTTTGTAATAAAGTTATTGCTGTTGAAGTTATGCTTTTGCCCCACCCGGGCTTTTGTTGTAAAAGCAAAGTTGTATTCCCTAAAAATCATGTAAATGCATAGACCCTCCAGATAATACCAAAAAAGCTTTTGGAACAATTTATTGATGGTAACTGTTGGAATTAATTTCAAAGAGTCATTGAAGCCCAGGCAGCTATAAACATCATGCCTCCAACTGGCGTTATCTTCTTTACTGTGCGGTTATCAGTCAGTGCAAACCAGTAACAGCTACCCGAAAAGAGCAGCATTCCACCGATCAAGAGACATCCAACCTGATTATTGGAAAAGATGTGTTGAATGTAATAACACATTATTTGGCTTTCTATATGTGTATAAGATACATACAAGCTTGGGTCGATTTGTGAGAGGAGTAGCCAATAGAGCCACAGAATGGATCAGGTGGTATTTACTACCAGTTTCAAAAGCCTGCAAATAAATGTTTATCGCAATTGATAGCAAAATTTCATTAAATTAACCTTACAAGTTTTCGTTCTTCAGATATAAATTCTTTCTGTTTAAGCGCTGTAGAGTGAAAGGTTGTAAAGACAGGTATTGTTTAATAGAATTATTGCTCATAAACTCACAGTGAGCTCCATAAGCCCCAAGAATAACGGCGATCGCCCCAGATATCCCTGCAATACGCACAAGCCCTCCACGATAATTCCCGGTGTTCCTGCTAATTTCCTTTTGCACTTGTAAAACAACATTCCTCTTCGGCGGCATGTTTTTATAAAACCAGTTCGATAATTTATAAATTTGATCCATGATTTTTACTGTCGCAATCTAACGTTTTACTAAGACTAAGTGTTTTCTATGTATAAAAGCGAATTGAGTTTAAAATGTGATCCACAAGCTTCCATAGCATAGCTCATAGGATAAAAAATATTTTATTTAAATTATAAATTAATTTAAGGATAATTAATTGTTATTTAATTTAATTATTATTATTTATTTAATTTAATTATGTTTAGAATTTGTAATCATCAGTTGAACTGATGTGTGAGACAGTAGTGGTAATAAAAGATGTAAACAGCAAATCTGAAAGAAAATAAATAAAAAGAAATATATATCCCATCATTCTTGTCGCCTCATTGATCAATAATGCAGTAATGCAGACATTTTTAAATTGATGCTCGAATATTGCTTACGTTATTGCTTGAATCAAACAGTATTCATTTATTATCAGGGATTTATTGGCTCCAAAAAATTTTGACCACATCAGCTTTAACGCCAAGGGTGTGTGTGAATTTATTTCAAAGCAACCATCAAATCCCGACTTGTAAATGTTTACAATCCGTGAAGACGTTCTTAAGAAATAACCTGCTATTGGTTAATGCCCCCACGAATTTCTCTTAAAATTTCAGGTATTTATTATTTTGGTTTTCAATTTAAAGCTTCACTTGGTTAGGTAAAGTTTTAATATCCATATCTTCAGGTTTCGATTCAAACATAGAGTAAAAGAGCCAACTATCCGTTTGTCATAGACAGAGGAGCAACAAAATGCGAACGATCCCTCAATCAATATTCACTAGTGGATGCCAAGCTTGATATATAAGTGTATTTTTTAAATTTGAAACCAAATAATATACAATTCTTCGACGAATTTAAACTTTGCGTTGATTGTAAAACCGAATACTAGAACAAGTCAATCTATAATTGTAATTAAAATAACTTAAGTTTGAGCACCATTCTGTTGAAACATTTTTCATACTAAATGATTAGAATGATGATGTATATGTTTAATCGCACAACCCATTGCTATGGTCAATGGTCTATTATGTGGTCATAGTTGTGGTTAATCTATGGTTTGGTTAGCCTGAAGGGCTTGATGGGCATCTATATTTAACACCCATCCTGTCCACGTGTTAAGAGAGATATGAATCAAAACCTGAGACGAAAAACTTATTACACAACCGACTTTTATCTGAAAATAAAATATTGGGATGTAATTTGAATTAAATTACTTCATTAAATTTTGAAACATACCATGCTTAAAACGTCCATGTCGCCAAAAGCGTAGGCAATAGAGTTAGGAGGCGTTCCCACAGGCAACATGAATGAAAAGGAACAAGATAAGCCAATTGGAACCATGAGGTAGAGGGGATCAAGATTCATAGATGTAGACTGAAGATCAAAATAAATGCTTATTATCTATCACCACATCACTTACGCGCCTAACAAATACTAGCCAGATACGCCACAATTGGGAGATAAATCGTGGCCGTAGCCACATTGCTTGCAACTTCTGTGGTCAAACAAGTTATAACACATAAAACTATGACGAGCACCCAGTGTGGGAGGTAACTGAAATAGTGGAATGTTGAAGCTATGGAAACATCAAGTTCCGACACCTGGATCAAGTTATTTTATTTAAAAATTGAGCATATTTGGATATATAGATAAAACTTTGTATTTTTTTGCATTTTTATCCGATCTAAAAAAAAACTTACCCGAATTGCTTTTGCCAGGGCGAATCCACCACCCAAAAGAAAGAGAATATCCCAGGGCATTTTTGCAGAAAATGTTTTCCAATCCATAAGTGGTTTCACTCTTTTACGATCCTTGGACAATTTCCCTAAAAATTATTTCATTCAAGTCCTTCATTTAAATCTGTGAATTCCATTTGCAATGGAATTTAGTCATCTTACCAAAACAAATATAAAACAGTTTATGGATAGTTTTTAACAAAATATGAGATGTCTTTATATTAATAATGTTGAAATTTATTTCAATTTTGCCACGTATAAACATTTTACAATTAAATTTCTTACTGAAAATTAGCACATTAAAGATTTATTGAGGTCACTAAGGTCATAGTTGTTAGATTATTTTTCACGCTACCATACACGACATGAATCAACAAGAATGCTAAGGTTCAACTTAACAGCAAAAAAAAACTAGACAAAACAAAAAATAACTAGACAAAACAAAAAATATATACAAATCGTTTCTATCATCTAGCACCCCTCAACGATTCAATCGGTCATGTTCAACTATTGAGATACTTGGAATAAACTGTTTGAACTTTATAGGTCCCAAAGGTTTTAACAAACAAATCGACAACCATTATTTCACTTGGTCAACCATTACTTCACTCAAATCAAATTTAATTTAGATCAATACGGACCTCTGATGAAATGGTATTTGAAGTAATATGCTTTGTTCTGTGATTGTATTTATTATACTGAAACATCTTGATATAGCTCTGATTGTCTTTATTAATAAATACTGGTCCAGTCAGTCCTTCACTAAGATCCTTCAGTATTCCGGTTATCCATAAAGCTTCTTTAATTGCTTCAACAAGAGCTATGAATACTGCCTCAGTAGATGATAGTTCAACCATTGTCTGTTTCTAAAAACGAAATTGTTGATCCAAAATACTTAAAACAATATCCAGTATTAGATTTTCTGTCATCTACATCACTTCTCTAGTCAGCATCTGGACTTATGTGGTGCCTTTCAGAAGAATTCATAGCCCTTGCTTTCTTTGCTGACGGCACTTCCGACGATGCAAAGTAACTTATGGTTAGTGACCTACAAAGGCAAGGAGCTTAACATCCATTGAAAAGAATAACTATTGACCCAACACTAGTTGTTTCCAAGAAACTGGATGACTGTAACAGGGAGCACCTGCAGGCAGATTCTTCAGCAATACCGGACTGCCATCATATGTATTTCCTTGATAAAGACATGTTATTGTGAAAATAGCAGATGAAAGCAATCAGTCTGCCCAAGCCATATTTAGAAGCACGCGAGTTGTTGATGACATAGCTGAGCTTTTGTTGCTCTAATATCTGGTGATTACAACAAAATGCACAACAGCGATGAAAAACAAAAACAGTTTCTTCTATCAATATTCAAAGAATATCGGCAGTGCTACCCAGATAGAGCAAAAAGACTTTAATTTTTAGAGATTTTTTACTGCTGTTTAATTTTAACTAATAAAGTTAATAAAAAATACTCTTATTATTTTGTTTGACTAATTAATTAATTATTCTATAATAAAACGTGAACATTGTGAAAACTTTCCAAAATGTTGACTTCATTATAATACAATTTGATTGGTAGGGACCACTAAAACACAATAATTTCACATAAAATTTTTCTTAAAAATGCTTAAAATTTTTGTTGTTGAGCTTTTAAGGACCACCCTAGTTGATATATAGTCCACTCCTTGATCATTGTGGACAATTTCAGAGGTTGGTTTACAAAAAAAGGACGAGTTAGCATAAAATGTGAAATAAAATATGCCCTTTAGGCAGTCTGGAATTAGATGTATCAGACTAGGAAAATTATTAGCTTTGTCATTAAACGCTCTTGTTGAAGACTTTACTTTTCTTCCAGTTTAAGGTTTTTTCCTTATTCGAATGGCCTTTCAAAAAGTGTTTTTAAGTAAAATATTAAGTAGCCGATGTGTAAAAAGGGGAAATTCACTTTTCCCTTCGTAATTACACAACACGAAGCAATGTTTGATCGCAAATGAATTTGTAATGGCATGTTTTAATATTGTAATAAACGCTTGTCTTAATTTATGCCGAGTTTATTGTTGAATTTATTCATTAAATATTCAGTTAATAAGTGAGTGGTATTACCTTTATATACCATGCTTACGTAATCCCTGTTGCCAGTTATTGCGTAGCTATCACTCGCGTGATTATTTGCTGAATAGGAATATTGGAAATTGGTGATCTTGCGAGATCTTGTGAGATGCTGTGAGAACTTGAGAGATGCTAAAACCTTAATCAGCGATCATAGATGTAGCCCTAGAAAGATTCTAAATACAACAATAATAAACTTAATTACAAACACTAATTGACGCCTTGTTAAGGGTTATAACAATATGTGTAAGCTAAGGCGAGAATGATTTTAACTATATTTTAAACAAGTGCATTCGGGTGGCCCTTATATGATGAAATTTTTGTAAATATTAGGTTTGATCCTGTCAAATGGCTCCATTTAAAAAAAAATATGTGCAAAGTTTAATAAAAAGTTATTAACATGATAGATGTCGCTCAACGGCGTCAAAGGAACTCGCTTAGACGAGTCTTGGTTCTTTTGCTGAATTTGATTTTCTCGGAAGCTCAAACTTCGTTGAGCGACCTCTAAATATTGTCCAATCTTGCTCATATTTGGTTTGAGTTATTTCTTTTATATTTTGGAACTCATTTGGGGTCAGACAATAAAATTTTCAAACTTCGAAAATGTGAACCACCATTAACTGCATACATCGCTTTTTATATTTGAATAAATTTCACCAACTATTGAAGATAAACCTTTGCTTTATTTTACTTTGTGTTGATGCAAGACATCCTTAAACTGGCCATTCGAATAATAATCGAATCTGGCGATAACTTAATTGGATACTTGCATTTGATTTGTTTTGTTAACTTGAATCAAGAAAGATTAACACGATTAGTTAAATATTTTTTTCTAACCTCGGTTAAATTGATAGACTTCTAACAGATTTTTCGAAGGCAGAATGAACAGAAGGAAGGCAACGAAAAGAGCAGCCTGCGTGTCACTGACATACCTGTGTTTAATGAATATGTCGCTAATTAATTAATGCCATTATAAGGTCATTCTATGTTGTTTTGAATCTAGTAACAACATTGTTATCTAGAAAAATAAAATGTTTCGATAGAAATAAGCAGCACAATTGTTCATCTTGTTTCCTCTGAGTGAAATAAGTTAAATTTAAAAATCAACTCTAAAAATCACCT
Organism: Hirudo medicinalis; assembly: GCA_011800805.1. Classification (NCBI taxonomy): domain Eukaryota; kingdom Metazoa; phylum Annelida; class Clitellata; order Hirudinida; family Hirudinidae; genus Hirudo; species Hirudo medicinalis. Next base: position 203,461 of record MPNW01000106.1, read on the forward strand.
ATGAAATTATCCATTCCAAATCATACTCAAGCCCTGCTGTCAATATTATCCTTCAAAAACTTAAAGCAGTTCGCAAAACAACAAATAACCAAATGTAATGCAGTATGATGAGTATGCTGAACAAATGCCTAACTTTTCCTTAAAGAATTGACCCCAGCCTCTGACGAATCCAGGGTCTCTGGTGACCCACAAGATAATCAGCAAAATGAACAGACCTGCTACGTTCTTTTCTGCATAACTGCAATTTACCTAATAAATTTATTCAAACTTGCAAAAACTCAACACAAATGAAGAGTTCAGACTTCAAACCTTAGTGGGCCAAGTTTCTTGTATTCATTTTTGATCGTTTTTTCACCTAAGACTTCAATGAAGGCATCTCCCCGATTGATGCCAAAAATTCTAAGGAACTCGCTGAATTGGGGAGAGTCATTTAATTTTTTTTTACCGTTAAAGAGAAATATTTGAGGGACTAACTTCTTGCCCATGAAGTGATACACCAACCACAACCAAGAGATGAGGAATGTCAGTATGGACACAGGAAGTGCCATCACCATCCAATTGGCGAATGTGATGACATCAGGACCTAAAATCCTGAATCATCGAAATTTATTTTATCATTTGTGATGCACCATGTCGATTGTTCAATCTTGGATATATTTATTAAAGATTATTTCATACAATTTAGAGAAACAAAATAAAACTATCTAAAAATTCGATTAAACGTTAATTTATTCCCGGATATGGTTAACACCGATGACCAAAAGTTATCTATAATAGCAACTTTTCTTCTTATTATTTTCCTTTCCCCAAACTTTCAACACTACATTTTGAAGATGCTAAGAATCTTTCTTTAAAGTACCAGTTTAATCCAATTCGCAATCCCTGTTTTATCCTTTGTATTGGCAACGTAACTTTATCCAAATGAAACTTTCCGAGACTCTTATTTTCTAAAAAAACCATTTAAATCTTCGAAGAAAAGGAAATTAAATCGCTAATTAAATTCAGAAATTAAACTTGTTAATTAAGTTCTCGATGACTTCGTAGAAAATTACGAAGGTTGGCTGCAAGGAAATATTAGCTGATTTACAAAACAATATGTTGGATAAGAAACAAGAGGATATTTACAATCTAAGGTCAATTTTTATTATATTAAGATAATTTTTATAAAATTTCTTAAGATCCGTTAGTTATTATAATATTTAAAATTTGTCAAAATGCTCGAATGAAATTTGATGAAAAATGTCTAAGTTGGCGTTGACATACTCAGTGATTTGTCCCTTAAGAATGAGGTTTGGACTCGTTCCTATGAGGGAAGCTGTGCCTCCAATTGTGGATGAATATGCCACACCACACAACAGACACTTGCTCAACTTTGAAAGACAATTTTCAAAATACGTCTCATCGACGTTGAAGAGGTAATTGCTTGAGGACGATTCAATTTTGTTATTCATTCTCTGAGATGCTTTTGCTTGAAAAATTGGTCTAGAAATTGTTTAGAAATATTCTTAAAAGTATAAAATAGTTTTAAAAACGAAATAATCATTTCAATTAAAAAGAAATCTAATTTATTTATTTGAGGTATGTCTAAACCTTGGGGGTTCATTTCTTTCAAAATCCTTCTCCTCTTGCGACATGTCGGAGCTATGAGAAAATAAATCGCAAAATTACAAATAACGAAAAAGAAAATTTTGAACATAGAAGCAGATTTTATAGATGATGAAAAAGTACGTACGTAAGCAGGTCCCTTATTCCAAATATTTCCAATTTTGAAATATCCTCATCATCGGTGCTAATGTCTTTGTCAATATTTGAGTTGTTATTGAGACTTTTAGCAGGAGAGTTGTCTGGTTGATCATTTCCTGGGTGAGTGCTCCCTTGCGGTAATGGAGATTTTTGATCTTGCTGCTGCGGCTGCTGGTTAAGTTTTTGATTGTCTGAATGAATACTCTTGTCCAACATATCTGAATGAAGGCTCTGGTCCAATGTATCCGAATGAAAACTCTTGTCTAATTGTTTAATTGTAAGAATGCTCATGTCAAATTTTTTATCTTGGAAAGTGCTTTTGTCTGATGTGTCTGAAGGAATGCTTTTGTTTAGTTCATTTCCTGCAAAATGGCTTTCTGCTTTCCGTGTCTCGTCAAGTTGACGTAAAACCGTACTACCCATTGCGGGTGTAAGAAGGCTTGTTATTGGAGTGAATGAACTTTGAGATACATCCGTTTCCACGAGTTGCAATTTTCTTTCATGCTTTAAAGTCTGTGAAGAAAACAATGATTCAGGATTCTCTCTCTTTCCGAAATATTTGAACTTTTTGTTTTTTTTCTTCTTTGGCTTTTCTATTTTTAACTTTCTGCTATCAGCAGCAGGCGAAGAATTTTCTGAGCTCAAGTTTTGAGCTTTTAATTGGAGGATTATGGCTCTCACCAGTGGCACCATCATAGTAGTGGTGGCAGTGTTGTTCATCCACATGGAAAGGAACCAAGCCGTCGCCATGAATCCAAAAGCAACCCTAACAAATAAAATGACTTAAATATTTATGCTTGATTATATTTTGCAAAAACCGTCATTTTATAATCAGTACAAGCCTTATAAATCAGTCCTTGAATGGTCAATGAATTATAAACTTCACTTGCCTTCTTGCTGGTGCTCCAGCTACCCTCAGCACAGAAATGGCCACTCTTTGATGCAGCTTACATTTTTCTATGCCCATAGCCATAACGATGCCACCAAAGAAGAGAAGAGATGTATCCTGTTGCGATAATTTGTTTCATGATTTTATTTATCATTTCAAAATTACATACCATAGTGATTCTTTCTTTTTAAGGCCTTTATAATACATTGCACAATAAATTTCTATTCATGTAAGTGGATGAAATTAAGAAGCGATTCAAATAAGCCTCAAAGGCAAGCATGAAAAACTACTTTGATGTATTCCATTGCAAGTTCTTCTATTTTTGCGATGGACAAGAGAGGCATGACAACGCACGGCAGCAATCCTGCTATGGCCAATGGAAGGGCTTCTGTGGTCCAGTAACTGCACATCCATAGGACAACATATGCACACTTGCCTTTCTTTACAATGAAATGTCTTTATTACGTAATTTCTTAGCACATATTATGACAAAATATTAGTTCTAATAAGTTGACATACCTAAATACCTATATCTGAAATACCCACATTTGAATTTACCAACTAAAGCGCAACAATTGGCGTGCAAGTTATCTCAGAGGGTTGCGTTCCTGCATACGGCGGTAATAGCAACAGTCGTAATGTGTCGTATTCGAAACCCAGATTGCACTGCTTCAAGCGCCCTTGGAAAGGAGCGCTACACAAAATGTCAACTAAAACGCCTATGACGCTATGTATGTGGCGCTAGGTAAATGAACTACATTTACATTTACAGTTATTAAGGCCAGCAAAATGGAACACAATGATGCTGAATGAAGGCAGAAACACATTTTGTTTCATGTTATCATAAATGTTATCATTTGCATATAATATTACAATGGTGTTATTATTTAAAATAATTAATAATCAAAATCTTTCCCCTCACCTTATCGGGAAAGTATATGGGAATTGGAAGGAAGCAGAGAGGTATGATGACAACCAGCCATATTTTTTTGTAGAGGACAAATTCAATGAGGATGGATTTTAATGGATGCATTTAAAATTTTTTAAATGTACATAGGTAACTATTTACAACAATCAGCTGTTAATTATGCTGTTTTAAACACTTCTAAAAAATATAAAACTGCACTAAAAAGTATTCGATCAACTTATTTGAGTCCGGTGATTTTTCATCGCTCTGTTTACGTGTTGACGTAACAAAGCATAATATTTGGTGGGAAACAATGGAAGAAGAACAGGTTAAATGTCATATTATATTAATTAAACGCGTAACGTAGACGCTACGGCAAATTTTATAAATTTGTTTTTCTTAAACTATTATTAACTGTAATAAAGTTGTTTTGGATGCTGAGAATATTAAAAGTTTTTGGAGTTTTGTTCATCAAATTGCAATAATCTATCGTCAAAAACTCTAGAAATCGAATACATGCGAGCGAGAATTCTATACAAATCAGCAGACGCCAAACAACCAAAGACATTATGTAACATCGCCATAAAACTAAATATTTTCAACACTTTCCACTTTTATAGCAACGTCTACAAGTCTAAAAATTTCCATTTTCTCATTCAAAATTTTCAAGCGCACTCTGTCAAGTGGTTTGGTCATCACATCTGCCAATTGATTCTCAGAAAGATATCTGACTGATGTCTACTTTCATCAACGACTTTTTCTCAAACAAACAAGTACTTGAAGTCAATATGCTTCGTGCGACGGTGGAAATCTGGGTTTTGGCAAGCTTGACTGAGGCACTGTTGTCAACTTGAAGTACGGGTTTATTCTTTAGTTTTATTAGATCACTAAAAACTCGCTTTAACCATTTAGTTGCTCTGTTGCGGCAATAATTTCAGAGTAAGTTGTTGTTGTTGAAATGATAACCTGTCTTTGATTAATCAAAGAAATCCTCCAGCATACATTACAACTACTCCAGAAGTTGAACTTCCAATTGCCGTACAGCCTCCAAAGTCTGCATCACTGTAGCATTCAAGCACCAGCTTTGTAATCAGGTTTATACGTAATAAGTAATTCTCTCTATCTCAATGCCAAAAAAGTAGGAAGCTTCTTTAACTTTGATTTCAAATTCTGCTTTCATTTGACTGATGAATGAGTTCAAATCAAGGGTATCTGTAGCAGCTAGTAAGCCATAATCAACATATAAAGCAAGGAGTAGTTTCTGTCCATTTCTGAAGCCTCTTCCTCAGCTTGCATTCTTTGGTGGATCCATCACCGTATCCCTGAGGTTGTTGCATATAAACTGTTTCAGCTAATTCGCCATGAAGAAAAGTTTTTGATACATCGAACTGTTTCAAATGCATCGTCTCACTTGCAGCTAGACTTATTAATGAAGGAATAGTACTGCGTTTTGCAATTGGACTAAACGTCTGAGTATAATCAACTCTTTTTTTTCTGATTATGACCCTTGACAACTAGTCGTGCTTTAAATTTGTCTGTGCTACCATTTGGAATTATTTTTTAACCTGAAGACCCATTTACATGGAAGTACCTCTTTATCTTCTGGTAAACAAACCAAATCACATGTCAAATTTTTGTCTAATGAATCTATCTCGCTTTTCATAGCTTCTAACCAATGTCTTTGGTGTTCACTAGCTTCTTCATAAGACTCTGGTTCATAAGAAACATCCATTTCCATTTCTGTTAAGTAGGGCTATGCATTTTCTATTATCACGAAGTCATCAGATCTTTTGGCTTGTCTTAATAATAATCTATCTCGTTGATTATGGCTTGCTGATTGGTCTTCCTCTGCATTTTCAATTTCGTTGTCATCGATTTTCTTCTTCTGTTGATTGATCAAGTGATATGGGTAGATCAAAGCACTTCTTACAATCTGTCAATTTTTCTTTAAAAATGACAAGTCTGGAGAGGATGACTTTTTTCCTTTCGTGATATAGTTGAAAAATGGATTTGTGATCTGCTACTGCATTGACCTGAATGTGTACCTTTGAGCGGACTGTTTCTATGTGTATAGTGTACCATTCAATTTCCTTGTATCATGAACTGCTGGTTTGCCATCGATTGTTAATCATCATTACGTAGATGACATGAACTTGGCTCTTGGTGGATTCTTGTCTTGAGCAGCTAGCACAGAGAACAGGTTTCTGCTTTAAGTTCTAATGAATTTCGCATGCTTGAAAGATTAATACAAAAAATCGTTAATAAATTCTATCGAATTTAATCGAGAGTGCTTAGTCGAAAACATTATTCTAAATTATTTATAAAACAAATATTTATTTGCAAATGTTCATGTGGAATTGCAATCCTTCAGCTCGTCTTCCTTTGAAACAACCATGCCACTCTTGACCATAAGCATCGACGTAGCGACCGGCACCTTGTATCCTTAAAGAATAAATATAGATAAACATCCTTATCATCAAAAGCCAAACAAAGCTCTTAAAAGTACTTATTGTTAAGAAATATTCCTTCCAAATAGGATCCATCAGGCCAACAATATCTGCCATACCCGTGAAAATGGTGGCTGTTGAAGCATCCGGTATATTTCGTACAATCAGCAAAGGTAGCACTTCCAGGGCCAGTTAGTTTATCAGACTCCCAAGCACCTTCGTACACGGTCCCATCATGACACGTGTATTTTCCTTTGCCTGATTTTTCAATAATGCCAGTATTTCCATCCCGCTTATATTCCCCCTCTGAAAATTATCTTTTCACTTTTAATAAAAAAAAAAACAACAAAAGAAAGCAATTTCGATCACTGACCGTATTGATCGCCATTCGCAAAAACGAAACATTCTTTGTTTGTTGCGAGTTCTTTGTCCTTGACCCCTTCGACCGATTGATTTCTAAACAGTTAGATTTAAAGTTCACAGCCTACATAAAAAACTTGTCGTGGCATTACTCACTCATCCGCCATAACACGGTTGCCAAGGATATGTAAACATTTGAGAGCCGTGATTAAGTAAATGTTCATAAAGCAAAAAAATTAATTGAACAAATTCTTTAGCACAGAGCTTAAGCTTTGTAAAAATTATTCTTGATTTACATTTGTTAACAAGTTAATAAATTTAATAAGTTTATAGATTATAGATGAGATTGTATGTAAGCTCAGAAAATATCGGATCCGAACTTGGTCCACAATTTCATTAAAATTGAATTCGTCTAAATTTTATAATAAAACTTTTATTTTTCGTAAAACGAAATTGTCCAAGTAATTGAATGTTCATGGAATAAAATTTGTGAGAAAAATTTCACTTCTCAGGAGTTGTTTAGTGAATTTCCAGGAAAATGAAAAATAGAAATACATAACTTTTGAGATCTTACCAAGGATCTAATTCAAAAAAAAGTTTAGAAGAAGCCAAATAAGTCTAAGACCTAGTAAAATATATTTATTTGGTTAAATCATACAGATTTGAATTTTTGTGTATAGTAACAAAAACATAATTTAATATCATGTAAAAACAATTTAAAAAAAACAAACCTGCAGAAGTTAAAAGTTATAACTTAAAACCAATCGCAAGCATCGCATTTCACCAATTGATTTCAAAAATGAAATGAAGGGGTTGGCCTGATTTTTCAAAAATCAAATAAAAAAATACTAACCAATATTTGTTTGTAATATTTGTTAATTCCAATTATATTAAGTATTGACAAACCAATACCAGAAACGAATTGTTAAAATTTAAAGTTTAAGGATTGTATAACGCAAAACTTCAGGAATTCTCCAACATCAAACATATTTTCATCTTTTTTCTGTACTGGAAATTCTTTGGAACAAATCTTCAAATTGATCTTTTGACGCGCACTTCAATGAAACTGATCAAATGCATAACGAAAAGCACTAAAAAAAGTTCTAAAGCTAATCAAGTTTGTTTTTGGTGTTTCAGAAATACTTTTTTTCAGATGAAAAATGTGACGGCCAATAATCTACCTTTGGAAACATTGGCCAGTGGCACATGGAATGAAACCAGTCATGTTTTACTAAAGAGACAAGTAATATAACAAGTGTTACAACTCATTGAAATTAAATCATTTATACATTCGTCTCCGTAGCCGAAGGTTTGCTTCTAAAAGTTGCAACATGTTGAAATGTTGGCACTCCATTCTCGCACGTTTGAACTGGCAAATTGTCTCCAATAGTCTCAACAAAGTTTGAACTGGAAACCGACAAGCACTGAGTGTTTTCATTTTTTGCGCTCAGAACTTTCAGGACCGTCTTGTTCGTGGGGGAGTGGTTCATGGTGCTCACCGGAGTCACATGGAATGGAAAAGGCAGGAAGGAGGAGTTGCGCTTGGATTGGATGTGCTGAGAACTTGGTGGGACGTTCATGGAAGCCGCTGAGTTAAGATGAACTTTACCGACATTGGACGTTTTGGCAGGAGTTCCGTTGGGTGGAATTATTTGTGCGTTCATCGCCTTCGCACTTTCCTTGTTTTCCTCATAATATTCAGGGTTGCTAATTCCGCCAGATTCAGAGCTTAATGTTAGGTTTTCAGTTCTTATTTGGGAGTCATTTGATTCGTTAGATTCGTTCGTGGTTTCATCTGAACGATTTTATTCGTTGAGGTTGTGAAATATCATAAATTTGTAGTTACCTTAAAAAAGTCCTTAAACCAACCTTCGATTAGATCCAGATAAGTTGAGGGTGTTGAATATTCTGGTTGTAAGTAGTTATTCTCATCCACCAACGGCATTTTCATGTCGTAATCTGAAGCTATTTTTACTGGAAGAAGATCCTCTTTCTAAAATTTAAAAAATGATCATGTTTTACTGTGAATCAAAATTTTATTGGATAAAACGTAATTTTACGAAAAACTGGTTTAATTGCTTGAAAATTCTCTAGAATTCATGCATGCGTACGAAACGAACAGCCGACTATAAAAACAAATCGTTAACAGGAATTGTGAATGTTTCACCCTTTTATCGATTTCTTTGCATGGATCGATGCTGTAGCGAGAACTCGTTTTTATGGCAGGATCTTGTGGCAAAGCAGAGTGATGTCTTCGGTGTTGAATGTTTTCAGTTTGGTGGAAAGTCGAGTTGTTCATGCGAGGGCTGGGATGATGTCCATTTTGAATGAAGTGACCTTTCTTCGTCACAAGAGACGTTGGAATGTGCATCGTGGACTTGTAAGTGTTGATCAAATTTTGCTGAATGCATTCACCATTATTATTATTAGCTATTTGGAACCAACCACTTACAATCATTTACAAGTCTTAACAGTTAATTGAATAATAATTGGTAATTTATTATTTACTAATATAATGTTAGTAATATTGCATTCTGATCCTCCGTGCAAAGAAAGATATTTGTCATGAATTGAGGAATTATAATTTGTGATATGAAAATATAATTATTATAAGCAGATGTAGAAAATATAGTGAGCAAATGTAGAGAAATAAACTATGTAATTATTTACACAGTAGCTCTTTCAAGCTGGTTCGCCAGTCAAGCAACCTGTAAACATTCAGCCAGCTTCATGCTCTCGAAGAACTGGGCGATTAAGAGGGCACCCCCCCAACGGGATTCGAACCCACGCCGCCATCGTGAGAAGCTTAAGTCTTTACCATCATACCATGCGGGAGCACGTACTTGACCTCAGTAGCGCTCGAGTTTAAAGCTGATATGAGATTTAAGAAAAGGCGAAAGTTGGAATACTTAAAAGTTGAAAATTGCAAATAGCACAATTGAATGGCTAAGAAGGATATAAAGAATGACTTGTGCAAATTTCAAGTCGCTTCCTTTCACCATTTGGGAGGAGTTCTTGGGACAGACAGACATACACATGCACTTTCTGTTTTATAGTATTGATATACGAACTCTTTCGGTCATTCCATTGGGAAATTTATGTTGTCCTGTGCACAGAGCCTGATGTCGCTTGCTTGCGGAATAAAACTGCAAGTATTCCTCGGCTGTGATGGCCTGTTCTGGTCCTTCCACTCCAGTCCCATGTAGGAGTTCTGATGCATCGTAATACTGGTTGGGCAACCTCATCAGTTTATCCCCCTGAAATGTAAATATTCCTATTGTTTTCCTTATTGTGGCTGTACATTTTTAGTCTAACATTTTATATAGTCTATAATTTTATGAGACAACAAGACGAATTGTTTCTGATAAAAAACCCAAGAATTTCCAATCATTTGACGCGATGAAACTCACGGGAATAACAAGAAATCTTCCAGGATCTCTTGCCATCTTTGCAAATTCTTCCGCCAACTCCTTGAATGAAGGTCTGCTTTGAGCATCGAGCATCCAGCCTGAACATGTTTTTGGAGAAAAAATATTAACTCTAAAGAAAATAATATTTAAATTGGAGTAAATTATTATAAAATAAATTTAAGTTTAAATATTAATTTAGCACACTGCTATACATTAAAATATTATTATAAAAATAAACTTATTCAAATAATTAAAATTCAAATAAGAATCAGAAACACCGCAATTATACTTACATTTGATCATGATCATGTAAACATCGATGGTACAAATTATTGGTTGTGGTAGTCTTTCACCCTTCTCGAGTAGGTATGAAATGTCCTTTGCTCTGATGTTTTCGTATGGTCGCTGTCCGTAAGTGTATAACTCCCACATGGTTACACCTGGTTCAGTAAAAGCGCTAAGTTCATGAACTGTTCATGAATATTGCATCACCACCAGGAGAGAAATTAAATCCTATCACGTGAAGACTCAAGCTTTTGCATTTAAATATTTTATGACAAAAATTAATGTTTAACAATGAAAGCATAATTACCAAAGCTCCACACGTCACTTTTGTGGTTGAAAATGCGATGTTGTATGCATTCGAGGGCCAGCCACTTGATTGGCATCTGCTCAAAAATAATCTTTCTCAAGCAGTTCCTCATTTAGGCTTAACGATGATGATGATGATGATTATTATTATTATTAGCAATAAGGAAGGCAGGCAACGTCAATTAGCGTCTGTTCCACAACTAGTTAAAAAGAACGTTATTCTTGCATCGTTCAAAAGATGTGAAAATTAAGACAAGTGCGATTGAAATATGTGAATATTTATGAGGTTGAAATTTCTTAGTTGCAAGAATAAGTTATTAACGTTTGTGAAGTGTAAGTCAAAGCTGTTCAGATGAAGAACTTTGTGAAATTTTTGATGAATCTTTTTAGGCGCAGATCTTTCTAAATTAAATTCTTATTTGAAAATTTGTTAGGAAACGTAGAGTTTGCAGATGCGAAACCAACCCTTCCTTCTGAAACTTGAAACGTCTCTTCATTAAAATCCAGTAATTTCGAGAGTCCAAAATCTGTTATTTTTACGTGGCTGGGACTTTGCACTTGATTAAAAAATAATCGCAAAATTAAAAAAAAATTAATTACAGATTACAACGAATAAATGTCACTTGCCCAAAACGTTCCTGGCAGCCAAGTCCCTGTGGACAATTCCTCTTTCTTCCAAGTATTTCATGCCCTTTGAATAATTTTAAGTTGCTATTATTTTACGCTTCAAGTTTTGAAATCAATTTCAATTTATGCAGCATCGATCATCTCCAAAACATAAGATACGCAAGGGAATTAATATTATGGTTTACTTTGGCAATCTGATAGGTCCAGTTGAGCAAAGCTTTGGAACCAATGTTGCACTTATTTTTTCTAATGTAGTCAAGCAGGCAACCGAGTGGCAGGAGTTGAGTGACCAACATGAGCTGAGCAGCCATGCAAACAGCCAGTATCCTCACACAACAGGGATGTTCAACCGAGGCCATGACTCTTGCTTCTTGCAGGAGTTCCTTGTTTTGGGAAGTTGATGTACCCTCTTGAAGAACTTTTATGGCCACTGGAATCCTCACATTTTCACCTTCAGGTATCCATGCTCCCTGGAATTTAAAATAAAACCATCGCAATCCTCAAAACTAATCATAGAAGTAATATCAATTTCAATTTAAAAGATGTTATTATTTTGCTCAAACAATTTTGGATTTCGGTGCCAAACCAATGCTATTAATTAAACTAACACCATCGTGTTAACTAACACCACTAGGTTGCCTGCTTGACTACATTAGAAAAAATAAGCGCAACATTAGTTTCCAATGCATTACAATATATTTAAATGATATTTAAATCAATAAATCTGAAACTTTTCCGAGTGTCAGTAAATGCAAAGAAAACCGACCTTATAAACGGTTCCAAAAGCACCTGATCCGACTATGTTGCCTCTCACCAACTCTGATTCTTTTATGAGTCTCATCGTTGCAAGGTCTGGTTTTGCATTACTCGGTGTTAGAGGCTGAAATGTTAAAGAGTTTAAACAAAAAAAGAGGAGTTGACTGCTGCGTTGGAGGATCGAAGTGCTGGAAATGGTTAGAAGATTACTTCACATTCTTCAAGGCCTCTTATTCTGGCTGATATTCTGATCTTGTTCTCCTCTGAACGTGCCCACTGCCTCTTCAGGTAAACAACAACGAGGAGGATGAGTACGATGAGGATCATGCTCCCCATCACCAGTCCAATGATCAGCTCTTTCTTCCCACCACTAATGAAACAACACCAACGACATTTTTTCTTCTTCAACGAAACCCACGTAGGATGAAAGTTTTTCAAAGTGCGTGGTGAAAGAAATGTCCAAATCCTTCATTTTAAAATTTCGCCGCAATTGTTCTTTAAAAACCATTTAACACCACGACTTTCACAGGTCAGGCGAAAATGTTCTCAAATTTTGTTTCGTTGCATTGCTTAAATGTAAAAATCACTGAAAATCTCAGGAGAAAAGATAAATTTAATTTGGGAAAAATTCCATATTTTCCATGGTTGAAAATAAGACAGTTAATAACAATTAGCGCCACACAGTGAAAACTGTTGGAAATTTTATTTCACAAGTAGAACAAATGATTAATAAAGCCACATAATATCCCTCGAAGCAGCAAATGATTAAATATTTCCAAAATAAAAGTCATTTCCTGAAAATAATAATTTCAGAGTCACTTACTGTCCCATGTGTTGGAGTGCATATTCTTCAGTGACACAAATTGATTCAGAAGTTTCGTTCGTATTGTCGACAATGACCTCAGGCAGCCAAGGAGGGCAGCTGGATGCGCATACGAAGGACATGTTGGCAGGATCTTCGAAATTCTCGAAGACTTTGAACTTCTTGCATGACAAGCACTCTGTTTCTTTTTGTCCTATGCAACTAGAATGATAATTTACTCACTAAATATTAATTGAAAGAAATTAATTAATTTCTGATAATACTAGTAGCATTAGTAGCCACTAGATCATTTGAAATAATTGGTTAAAATTAAGCATTTTAATTGTAAAGTGCTGTGGCGATAAATGTTAGGTGAAATTATTAAATTACCCCAAACATTGTTCATTGCACTTGTGGCACGTTCTGAGAAAATCGTCCAAGTAATGGTCGCTTGAACAATTGGCAACACATTGGGAGCCCTCAACGAAGTGAATGCAGGTCGTCAAATCGCAAGAAAAAGATGAAGGACCACTGCACTTTGTGCATTCTGGATGGCACGGATAACAAACCTGAAGTTTAATGGCTGAATGTCATAACATTTTATCCACAACATTTGGAGAGTCAATTCATTCTTAGAATTGGTTTCGCTTTTCAAGAGTGAGGGTGCATCACATTTCTCTCTAACACAAGCATAAATGCAAACAAGAATGACGAAAACGAAATGAATGTAGACAAGTTTCCAAGTACTTTGCATCATCAACACTTTTTTAAATCGATAAACGTTTTGAGAATCTTGGAGGATTTCTGACAAAAGTTAGAAATGTAAAACTTCAAGGAGCTTGTAGGCAACTTTTTAAATTTTAACATTTTTTTCAGATCTTAGACATTTCTGCCCTCAAGTAACAAGACACTTTTCCATTGAAGTTGTTAGAAGAATTATGATCCTCTAATAATTGGAGACATGATTCTTGCGCCTGACACATTTTGCAACTACATTCATCAATTTTAACGAAACACCGGCACTACTTTGTCACGAAGACATTGTTGCCATAAGTTGCCAAAATGAATTTATGTAAATTAGAAAATCTAAATGTATGCTTGGAGACATTTCCGACAAATGGAAGGTCATTTTATTGAAGCAATATGTAACAGAAGATATGGAAGATATGATTTTTCTGATGGTCACTTATCCAGGAGACATTTCAATGGGAAATCGTGAGTGCGAACCAGAAATGATTTCAGATTGGATCTCCTTCACATCCAGAGACAAAATGGAAACAAATGAAAATAGATTTCAGTTGATAAAAGTTTTAAAAATGATTTGTTTCTTCTTTTTTCCAGAAAGATCAGACACTGCCATAAAAATGCATGAAACATTCACATGAACAAATTTTAAGGGCGCTTTATGGCAAGCTGGTTTATATAACTGCATAAAACCAGATTTTAAAATAACGAAAAAGTGCTTAAAATCATAAATATGAATTTTAGTTTAAATTCTACTTCAACATTGGCTTGTTTTTTATGTTTTCAAATAAGTTTGATGAGTTTCATTAGTTGCCTGCTTCAAAATTCAAAATAAAAACTGCTTAATAGGCTAACATTTTAATATTCAGGACAAATAAGAGTTTGAGACGATGTTCAATAAACTGAGATTCATTTAAAGAATATAAACAATTTGAAGTTCATTCTTTCGATTTATTAATGTTTAATAATGTTTTAAATTTGTGTTTTTATTTATATTTAAGCAATTTGAAATGTTGCAACGTTTTAATGCATGTTATTATTTAATAAAATGTTCCAACCTTTGTGACGAGCAATTTTATTCATTCAGATTTATTTATTTGATTAAAGTCCGTTGCACGACTAATTCATTCAGACCCTCTTTTGAAACCCTCATGTATCCACATACATACAAGCGGATACGAAGGCAATGCAACATACATACAAGCGGATACAAAGGCAATGCAACATACATACAAGCGGATACGAAGGCAATGCAACATACATACAAGCAACTTATACAGCGTCGTTTAATGACAAAATATATCACAGTAATATCATTCCGGAATTCCACGTTTCATATCATCTCGCACACTCCATTTCTTCGTCAATCGATTCGTGAAACCCTGGAACTCTCTGCCTCAGATATCATCAGCTCGTCAACCCATACCAGATAAGCTTGCTTATCTATCATCGATCTCAACGAATATCTAACAATTAAAGTTTTTTCTGCACCACGTTATATCTATAAACTAACTGACTACAATTTGCGTTACTGGTCATTCGTGACCTTCTTTTTGGTTGAAATAAATAAATAAAAATATTATTATTAATACAATACCAGTACGGCCCATCCCAGTACTGTACTGCACGTCAAAACAATATGTAATTATTATAATGAAGCCAATAATATTCCGACCTCATTAACTCCATGCGGCCTTCTTCCGTTCTTCTCGTAGTAGAGAAAAAATCCATCCCTGCAGAAAGGCCTTTCATCATCAGCATTTGTGGCCAAACATGGCGCCCTCCTCAAATCAATTTGAAATCCTATTATGACGTTAAAAGAAGATAGATAATAATACAGATGAGTTTAAGACATTAAAAATGACGCTTGTCGAGCTTATGTTTGGTCGTGATGCTACATTCATCGGAGGCATCATTGGATGGTTACATGAGTTGATGCCTGTTTAGCTTCTTTCTTTTACAAATTGCGCAGGATACATCAAATGAATTTAGCAAAATTATCGATTTTCACATAATTCATTTGCAACTTAAATGTAATTTATGTAAATTTGATTTGTAATTGTTATTAAAACTAAGAACTAAAAATATTGACACAACTGTCGCAGAAATGACGACCTGGTTTGAATGTTTCCATGGTTTCGATGAGAATGCAGCAGTTACAACCTCCAACACCCACAAATCCACCAGGACCTGTACATCCTTAGAAACAACAACCACCGTATTTTTAAAGCATTTGTGAGTTTTAAATGTAAAATTAACCATTAATAGATAATATATCAAGTCAACAATTCTAAAAAGGTCTCGCAAAATAACGTTCAAAATTATTATATATCATCATCACCATCGTCGTCGTCGTCGTCGTCATCATCATCGTCATCGTCATCGTCATCGTCATCATCATCATCATCATCATCATCACCATCACCATCACCATCACCGCCACCACCAATCGTCATCACTAGAGCAACTTGGGCATTTATAACTAAACTGAAACTCGATCGTTGAAAAACAAACTCCAGACCTTCGGACAGTTTGCAGTTTTGATGACAATCGAGGCAGGTTTTGTTGTCAGCAGGGTACTTGAGGTAAGGACATTGGCGGAGGCAGTAAGGACCATCGGTGACGTGTTTGCACGAACTGCATTTGTCAGGACCCTTTCAAAGCCAATCGAATTAATGAATACAAATTATTTATTTCCATGAATATTCAACAACTTCTTTATAGGGGCATTCCACGTCAAATCAACACATCTGACAATTGTGAAAATGAAGTATTGTCATAAAATAATTAGTAATACAATAATTAACAGGATTAACGACATTTATTAACAAATTACGACAAAAAAATTTTTATATTAAAATATGAATACCCCTCCATAACAAGTGCTGTTGCATTCTTGGTCACAGCGACTGCATTTGGCTTCAGAATTTGGACCGGAGACGTAGAAGCCCCTGTTGGTGTCACAGCTTTCCAGACATCCGTCCTCAGCCTTGAAGGACGCACAACTCAAGCATTGATCGTGTTGTGGGCCCCAACAACTGCTGCTTCCACATTCTTTTGAACAGGTTTTCGCTTCGTTTTCTGCGAAAAACAAATTCTTCTGACATTTGTTCGCGGCTTTTCTCTCTCGAGGGTGCGTTCAATTTTTCAAGATTTCTAGAGGCAAAATGTCAGCGATAAATTGATGAATGACGTTTAAATGTCTTCAAATGTGTTTTTCATGGAGAGGAATTATTGCCTTAAACCTTGAAGTCTTGGCAAATTTAGCTGCGAGGAGTAAACAACAAGCTCCACAAGAATATTTTTGGAAATAAATTAAAAAGTTCATCAATCAAAATGGAAAAATGTCTAGAATTAAATATTGCTAGTTATGAATAAATCAAATGCATCAATCATGGCGTTTTGTGTGTGTGTGTTTAATTTTCATTTAAAAACCAGATCACGATTGTTATTTCACGTTGGCATTTGAGTTTCCTTTGAGAAATGAAAGGTGTCCAGAAATTAAAATTCTTTTTTAATCCAAACTTCAAAACTTGAATTTTAGATTTCTTTTCCTTTTCAAGAATAAAGATTTTAAGACCACATTTCCATTTATCATTTATTTTAACTTTCGATTTATTATTAAAAAGTTATTAATTTAAATTATTATAATTAATTTTATAATTAAAATGAATAATTGAGAAATTATCCTATTCAATGGAAATGTAGATGTCTTTTAATATTTTGTAATTTATGTAAATAAATATTCTAATCAATTTGAATTAATTTGAATTAATCATTAACATCAAGTCGGTAACAAAAAGTTAAAACACTTATGTTTGTTTGCTTCAAGGTATTTTAATATTTAAATTAATTGCATCTTAATATCTCTATTACTCATTAATGAACTGTTGAATGAATAATGAATTATTTTATTACATTCAAATATTTTCATTATTTTTAAATGTGTTTCCAATGAAAGCATTCAATGAAAACCTTAACACGAATAAATTGAAAGCGCCTAAACCAATGAAATAATCAATAAATAACATAAAATAATTTAAATAACATCTTTTGACTAAAATAACTATTAATTGGAATAACTGGCAAATTACCACACAGCTCTTTTGGCCTGTTCTGAGACACGAAATGCACCAAAAGACTTTTGTTTCGCGGGAAAAGTTCGTTCCAGTTGAAGCCCTCCACGTAGCAGAGATTCGGATTTCCTTGTATTTTCACGTTTCCTGACACAATTGTTCTCAGGGAGTTGAGCTCCAACGTTTCGAGGTGAGTGTTGTAAACGACGAGGCAATATTTGTTTCTAGAAAATAAAATAAAATAATGTAATATAATATAATATAATGTAATGTAATATAATGTAATATAATGTAATGTGATGTGATGTGGTGTGGTGTAACGTAACGTAACATAACATAACATAACGTAACGTAACGTAACGTGACGTGACGTGACGTAACGTAACATAACATAACATAACATAACATAACATAACATAACATAACATAACATAACATAACATAACATAACATAACATAACATAACATAACATAACATAACATAACATAACATAACATAACATAACATAACATAACATAACATAACATAACATAACATAACATAACATAACATAACATAACATAATATAACATAATATTCCGTTTTTATATATCATACATTAAATAACTTTATTATATTACAAGAAACGACATTTTTATTTCAGTTTGAAAATACAAAATCCAAACAAATCCAATAAATTTGCAATTTCTACGTATATCTGAATATCATCAAACTTTTCAACTTATTGATGCTTGAAATTATTTGCTGCGAAACTTTGTTCAATTTTATTTAACTACTCAGTTGAGAATTCTCCTCTTTTTCAGAAAATGTTGAATTTTGTGAAATAATATCTGATCAACTCACTCAAGTAACTCTCTCCCGTGGATGATTCTGAGGCTGCTGAAGAAAGATAAGTTTTTGATTTCATCACTGAGATGTTGGATGACCAAATATCCTGTGACTTCTTGAATGGTGTTGAATAAGGACAACTGAGACACATTGATTCCTCCGATGTCTTTTGTTTTGTCTCTGTGAATTAAACCGTTCTTAAAATAACTAAATAAATCGATAAAAAAAAAAAAAATAAAACTCCACAAATTCCTAATTGATATTTATGGAAAACACGAATGAACCCCATAAAAGTGACGTTGATGATTGCAATACTTCCGCTGATGACGGTGCAATTTTGGAAGCTCCCGATGTTCCCAGCGTGAACAATCCCCGTTCCATTGCAAGCTGAAGAAATGTCATACAACTTATGAAAAATTACTCTTTAAATTACTTTTACATTTTCTTTCTACAAAAGTTTTAAATTCATTTTTTTGCTTGAATTTACTTTTCGGGCAAATTCCGTTGCACGGGTAGCAGATCCTATTGATTGCAGTCTTGTTGGCCTTGCATTCTTTTGTGCAGACGCCGTCGTCAACCAATAAGTGAGCTGATAGGAATAAGAAGGTAACTTAACAATCATATTAAATTGTTAATTAATTCTGCTCACTTAAATTAAATAAATTATAATTATCTTCAACATTCTTATTATTTTTCTTCATCGAAAACAAGCTTTTCAATTTTCCGCTTGCATTATTGTGGCATCTCAAAAATGATCTTCAAAATAAATAAATGAATGGAACATATTTTGGAAGTTTACGAGAATAATATCCGACAATGTTGAAAATTATTCATAAATGATCTGATTTAATTATAGTGATGCAATAGCTGTAATAATAATAATAATATATTAATAATATTAATAACAACAACAACAACAACAACAATAACAATAACAATAACAATAATAATAATAATAATAATAATAATGCATAAATATAACAACACCAATGACTATTAGGATTTAATAATTTTAACTTCAATTTTGGGAATAACCAGCTAAACCAAAATTTTAATTAACGAAACCTAATAAATTAATGAAATATCTCACACGGGCATTTGGAAACACAAGTATGTTCATGGGAGTATTTGCCTTTTGGGTTGGGGACCCATTTGAATGATGAGTGGTGATAAACCTCCATTGATGGACAACTGGGCACACATTTCCCATTGTCAGAGAAGGAGACACAAGCCTTAATTATCAATTTTCATCATTATCGTCATCGTCATCATCATCGTCGTCGTCGTCGTCATCGTCACCATCACCACCATCAGTATCGTTAGTGACGTCATCGTTATCATGTCGCAGGTGAGGCAAATGAAGAAGAAGGAT
>MPNW01000107.1:2911-82676 GCA_011800805.1 Hirudo medicinalis
CATAATAAAGATGTAGGCAATGTTACCGAATTTACGGTAACAGGGCTTAATCGGTTAAGTACTTATTATTACAGGCTTAGAAGCGGGTTTGTCTCTTCGTTATATCCCAGCGATAATTCAAATACAATAGAGGTAAATACTACGGTGCCAACCGTTACGGCGCTTGGAGCCACAAACCTTACCGAAGGTTCGTTTACGGCAAATTGGCAAGCGCCCGCAGGCACAGTAAATAAATATATTTTAGAAGTAGCCAGGGATAATGAGTTTATAAACTTAGTACCTCGTTACGAAAGGCTGGAGGTGGAGGGCAATCAAACCTTTTGGGAGGTAACCGGTTTAAGCCCTAATGTTACTTATTATTACAGAGTTGAAACAGTGGTTGATGAGGTTATTAGCGCCGCCGGCAATATCATAGATGTAAAAACGCCGGCTTTAACCGGCTTAGGAAACGCTTTAAATTTTGACGGGGATGATGATTTTGTTACCATATCGGGAGAAGGGTTTACGCTTCCTGAAAGCGGGTGGACAGAAGAAATGTGGGTTTATTTGCCTTACAATACCAAAAATGATTTTCAAGGGTTGATAGGTGGTGATGAAATGGATGATTGGTCGAAAAGAGGCCCTTTCCTTCAAATACTTGGAACATTTGATAGCGCCGCTAGTTTGTATGGAGGTTTTGGTTCAGGAGGCTATCGGGAAACTTATAAAGCTGAAAATACGCTCACCCTTGGCGCTTGGAACCACCTTGCCCAAACTTATGATGGAAGCAGATTAAAAGCTTACGTTAACGGGGCTTTGGTAGCTGATGTTGATGCCCCTGAAAGGCCTAACGCCACCCCGATTAAGTATTTTGGGAATAATATTCCCGAAATTGCTTTATGTTTTAAGGGGTCTATGGATGAGCTTAGGTTTTGGAAAACCGCCCGTACTGAAACAGAAATCAAAAACAACTATAAAATTCCTGTTAACAAAAACCACCCTGATTTAATAGCTTATTACGATTTTAACCAAGGGATAGCCGCCGGCAATAACAGCGCAATTGACATCCTTATTGATAACAAGGGCGCATACAACGGCACGCTTAATAACTTTACTAAAACCGGCGCAAGATCTAATTTCGTGGGCGATTTAAAACTGCCGCCTCCTGTGGCCGCCGAAGCAACCGATATAACTGGCAGTTCGTTTACGGCTAAATGGGCAATAGCCGCCGGCTCATCCCCAACTCCCAACAAATATTTTTTAGACGTATCAACCGATGCCACCTTTGCCGAGGGTACATTTGTGGAGAGCTGCCATAATAAAGATGTAGGCAATGTTACCGAATTTACAGTAACAGGGCTTAATCGGTTAAGTACTTATTATTACAGGCTTAGAAGCGAGTCTGTCTCTTGGTTATATCCCAGCGTTAATTCAAATACAATAAAGGTAAATACGGTGCCAACCGTTATTACAGCGCTTGAGGCCACAAATATTACCGAAGGTTCGTTTACGGCAAATTGGGAAAAATCGCTGGATCCGAAAGTAAATCGTTATATTTTAGAAGTAGCCAGAGATGATGAGTTTACAGACTTAGTGTCTCGTTACGAAAGGCTGGAGGTGGAGGGTGATAAAACCTCTTGGGAGGTAATCGGTTTAAGTCCTGATTTTACATATTATTACAGGCTTAGGGCTGTAGTTGACGGGCTCAGCACCGCCGCTGCTAATGTCATAGCGGTAAAAACGCAGGTTTTAACCGGCTTAGGAAACGCTTTAAACTTTACCAGAAAAGAAATTGTTGCCTTTCCTGCCGGTGGGATTTCTCTTTCTATGGTTAACGGGGGGTGGACGGAGGAAATGTGGTTATATATAAGCTCTACTAGCAGAGGTAGCGTGCTGTTAATCGGTGAGCTTGAAGTACATCCTGGCCCTTGTGGTTGTCTGAGCGTTTTTGATGAAATACCATCATTGTACACCGAGTATTCGGAGGACGAAAAAGGAGATTCTAAAATATATAATACAAGCAAAAAAGTGTTACAAATCGAAGCTTGGAACCACATTGCCCAAACTTATGACGGGACAGAGCTTAAAATATACATTAACGGCGTTTTTGTTCAGTCTTTAAACGTTCTCTCAACAACAAATGCTACTAAAATCTTTAAAACAGGAGCATGTGAAGGTAATATAGATGAGCTTAGGTTTTGGAACTACGCCCGTACTGAAACAGAAATCAAAGACAACTATAAAATTCCGGTTGATCCCGCCTCGCATGGTTTAGTAGCTTATTACGATTTTAACCAAGGGGTAGCCGCCGGCGATAATACTGCAATTAACACCCTTATTGATAACAAGGGCGCATACAACGGCATGCTTAATAACTTTACTAAAACCGGCGAAAAGTCTAATTTCGTGGGTACATTAAAACTACTGCCTCCTGTGGCCGCCGAAGCAACCGATATAACCCGCAGTTCGTTTACGGCTAAATGGGCAATGGCCGTCGGTTCTTCGCCAACCCCTGATAAATATTTTTTAGACGTATCAACCGATGAAACCTTTGCCGAGGGTAAATTTGTATCGGGCTACCATAATAAAGAGGTAGGCAATGTTACCGAATTTAAGGTAACAGGGCTTAATCTGGCAGATGGGGCTTATTATTACAGGCTTAGGGCAGGGTATGCCAAACCTTGGCTACATCTCAGCTCTAATTCAAATACAATAACGGTAAACACTGCCGAGCTGCCAACCGTTACGGCGCTTGCGGCCACAAACCCTACCGAAGGTTCGTTTACGGCAAACTGGAAAGAACCATTAGGCAAGAAGGCAGATAATTATATTTTAAAAGTAGCCAGAGATGCCGCTTTTACAAACGTATTACCCGGTTATGCAAACCTTTTGGTGCCGGGTAATCAAACCTCTTGGGAGGTAACCGGTTTAAATCCTGATTTTACATATTATTACAAGGTTAAGGCAGTGGTTGGCGAGGTTACCGGCCCAGTTGGTAATATCATACAGGCAAAAACGCAGGTTTTAACCGGATTAGGAAATGCTTTAAACTTTACCGGAATTGGACTTGTTGTCATTTCTGATGAAGGACTTGCTTTCCCCAATAACCAGTGGACTGAAGAAATGTGGATAAAACTGCCTTCTACCACTCCGGGGGGCAACCCGTACAAAAGGCTTCTGGAAAATGAAAATCAAGAAGAATCCAACCACTTGCGAGGGCCCAGTATGTATGTTTTTGAGCATACCAAATTGCATGGCGGTTATGGCGATGGCGAAGATTGGAAAAATTATACAACAGAAGAGGTATTGCAACCCGGCGCTTGGAACCACGTTGCCCAAACTTTTGACGGTACTGACCTTAAAGTATACGTTAACGGGGTTATGGTAGGGTCTTTTAACCTTCCCGGAAAGTCAAATAACCATAAAACTTTAATTGATAATATNGGTATTGCAACCCGGCGCTTGGAACCACGTTGCCCAAACTTTTGACGGTACTGACCTTAAAGTATACGTTAACGGGGTTATGGTAGGGTCTTTTAACCTTCCCGGAAAGTCAAATAACCATAAAATTAATTGTATAGGAAATTCACATGAGAGGGATGGTAAAGGTTTTTTTGGTGATATAGATGAGCTTAGAATTTGGAAAACCGCTCGCACGGCCGAGCAAATTAAAGAGAGCTATAAAACTATTATTACCCCTAAAGACCATGCCGATTTACTGCTTTATTACGATTTTAACCAAGGGGTAGCCGGCGGCGATAACAGAGCGATTAAAACCCTTATTGATAATAAGGGCGCATACAACGGCACGTTTGAGGACTTTTCTAAAACCGATGCAGAGTCTAATTTCGTGGGCGATTTAAAACTACCGCCTCCTGTGCCCGCCGAAGCAACCGATATAACCGGCAGTTCGTTTACGGCTAAATGGGCAATAGCCGCTGGCTCATCCCCAACTCCCAACAAATATTTTTTAGACGTATCAACCGATGCAAACTTTGCCGTGGGTACATTTGTAGAGGGCTACCAAAATAAAGATGTAGGTAATGTTACCGAATTTACGGTAACAGGGCTTAATCGGTTAAGTACTTATTATTACAGGCTTAGGGCAGGGTATGCCGCTCCTTGGCTACACCCCAGCGTTAATTCAAATAAAATAAAGGTAAATATGGTGCCAACCGTTACGGCGCTTGAGGCCACAAATATTACCGAAGGTTCGTTTACGGCAAACTGGGAAAACTCGAAAGACCCAAAAGACCCGAAAGCAGATAGTTATATTTTAGAAGTAGCCAGAGATGATAAGTTTACAAACTTACTACCCCGTTACAAAAGCCTGGAGCTGCAGAGAAATCAAACCTCTTGGGAGGTAATCGGTTTAAGTCCTGATTTTACATATTATTACAGGCTTAGGGCTGTAGTTAGCGGGCTTATCGGCGCAGCCGGTAAGGCCATAGCGGTAAAAACCCTTAAAATCAATTTAGGAAATGCTTTAAATTTTACCGGAAATGAAGCGCTTACCATTCCTAACGGCGGGATTTCTATTCCTGATAACCGGTGGACGGAGGAAATGTGGTTATACATACCTTCTGATTTTGATGGAGAAGAACATCACGAAGATCTTTTGGGAAATGTTCATCAAGATGAAAATTCAGATTTAGGCGGGCCAAATACCTATATTTGTTCTGCAAAGAGCTTGCACGTCTTTTATGGCGAAGGCAGAGAATATCACTCCAAAAATGTATTGCAACCCGGCGCTTGGAACCACATTGCCCAAACTTTTGATGGCACTAATATAAAAGTATACGTTAACG
The DNA here is from genome assembly GCA_011800805.1 of Hirudo medicinalis. Classification (NCBI taxonomy): domain Eukaryota; kingdom Metazoa; phylum Annelida; class Clitellata; order Hirudinida; family Hirudinidae; genus Hirudo; species Hirudo medicinalis. The sequence goes on from MPNW01000107.1 coordinate 7,699, forward strand.
GCGTTTGGGTTGAAACTTTTGACCTTATAGGAAGATCAAATATTAATGAAATTAATTATATAGGAAATAACAAAGTCTTTCCTTCTTCCATTGGTTTCCAGGGTAATATAGATGAGGTTAGGATTTGGAACTACGCCCGTAGTAAGGCTGAAATTAAAAACCACTATAAAACTCCTGTTGATCCCGCCTCGCCTGGTTTAATAGCTTATTACGATTTTAACCAAGGCATGGCCGGTAGCGATAATACCGCCGTTAACACCCTTATTGATAACAAGGGGGCATACAACGCTACGCTTGAAGGCTTTGCTAAAACCGGCGCAACGTCTAATTTGGTGGGCGATTTAAACTTAACGCCTCCTGTGGCCGCCGAGCCAAGCGCTGTAACTTACGATTCGTTTACGGCAGGCTGGGCAATGGCCGCCGGCTCATCGCCAACCCCCGATAAATACTTTTTAGAGGTATCAACCGATGAAACCTTTGCCGATGAGAGTAAATTTGTATCAGGCTACCGCAATAAAAATGTAGGCAATGTTACCGAATATGCGGTAACAGGGCTTAATCCGGGTACTGCTTATTATTACAGGCTTAGAGCCGGGTATGCCGCCCCTTGGTTACACCCCAGCGTTAATTCAAATACAATAAAGGTAAAAACATTGCAAACCAATAATATTGCACTTGCTGCAACAGCCGTAAAAGTTTACGGAGACGCTCCTTATCAACTGGCGGTATCAAGTTCGGGTACCGGAGCTTATACTTATACGATTACGGAAGGCGATGCGGTTTCAATAAGTAATACCGGGCAGGTAACCGTTTTAAAAGCGGGTATCGCTACCCTTGCTGTTACCCAAGCGGCAGACGCTGTTTATGGTCATGGCGGCTCTGTTATTCAAACCATTACGGTTCAGCCCAAGGGCTTAACGGTTACCGCTACGGCGGCAGATAAAGAGTATGATGGCACCAATGCGGCTAGCGTAACCCTTTCGGTAAGCGGAACGGTTAACGGAGACGAGGTATGGGCTACCGCCGAAAAAGCAACTTTTAATAACAAAGATGTAGGCGCTGGTAAACCCGTAACCGTAACCGAAATTACTCTTTCAGGAGCAAAAGCAGGCAATTATGTGCTTGCTAATACTACGGCCACCTCTACGGCTGCTATTACCCCGACAGACTTAATTACGGCATTAACTCTTACCACAAATACCTTGTATGCCAACAGCCCAACAGGCACATTAGCGGGTACATTAACCGTTTCTTCAACCGACCCGAAAGCCATATACACTTATTCGTTGGTTCCCGAAGCGGGTGATAATGGTAAGTTTACCATCAAAGGCGATAAGCTGTATACCAATGCCGTTTTTAATTATGCAGCTCAAAGTACCTTTACGGTAAGGATACAGGTTAGCTCCCAATCGGGGGGTATGCTTACAAAAGATTTCATTTTAACTGTTTTGTATGTAAACGAATCTCCAACATTAGATGCGATTCCTGATCAGTCAGTTTGCGCTACAACAGATAATCACACTATCAACCTTAGCGGTATTACGCCCGGTTCGGAAGCTAATCAAACAACAACCTTGTCAATAGCCGGCAATAATAAGGATATGTTTAATGTTTTAAGTGTAACGCAGTTAAGCGGAGGCAAAGGAATAATAAACTACTCGTTAAAGGCAGGGGTTACCAGGTCTGCTGTAGTAACGGTAACAGTTAAGGATGATGGAGGAACAGCCAATGGCGGAGCTGATACTTATAGCGTAAGTTTTACGGTTAATGTAAATCCGCTTCCTGTAATAAGTATTAGTACAGGTACGGGTAAATTAAGGATAATCAGAGGGCGTACCATTGATTTAACGGCAAATGCTCCCGGGGCAATCGGTTATTCGTGGGCAAATGAAAAAGGAATTGTAAACGACCGGAACACGGCCAAGCTGACTGTTAAACCAACCGAGCATACTGTTTATACGGTAGGCGCTACCTCTGCCGCCGGATGTGTTGATGTTAAACAAATCACCATAGAAGTAGACGATGAATACAGCGATGTGGTTGCCAACAATATTATAACCCACAATGGCGATGGGGTTAACGATGTATGGGTTATTGAGAATATCGAACATTATCCGAATGCTACCGTAAAAGTGTTTGACAGAGCCAGACGCTTGGTATTTAGCCAAAAAGGTTACAATAACAAATGGAACGGATACTTTAACGGCAAGCCATTACAGCGAGGTACTTACTATTATGTGATAAATTTCGGTAAAGGTAAAAACCTAACAAGCAAAGGATATATCACCATTATCAACGAACAATAAAAAACTAAATCAAATGAAAAAGTTTTATATATTATCTGTATTACTTTGTTTGGGCATTGCAACAAGCATAAAAGCGCAAATAGACCCATTAGCGGCACAATATTTTAACAATCGTTATTTGGGCAATCCGGCCATGGCGGGCGTTAATCAAGGTTATACTGTTAATGGGGCATACCGACAGTTATTTGAGAGTTTTCCCGGAGGCCCTGTATCCCAAAGTTTGAGTGCGGATTATGGTTTTGATAAGATAGGTTTGGGTGTAAATATCTTTAACGATAAGGCTGGTTTGTTAAGGCAAACGCGCGTTGTTGGTTCTTTTTCTTATCATTTGCCTTTGTCGAGAGACGGTAAGCGGTTAAGTTTTGGGATTTCATTAGGGATGCAGAGCCAACGCTTATCGCAAGGCGATGTAATTGGCACAAGCGGCGATGTTTTGGTGGTTAATTATAATAGCAAGGCTGTTTATTTTGATGGAGACTTTGGAACGGCCTATAGCGATAATGGTTTGGTTTTACAGGTTTCAACTCCCAATCTTCGTAATTTGTTTAAGCGAGATTATGCCCTTCAGTCAGATGTTCCGCTGTTTTATGCAGCGGCGAGTTATAAAATTAATTTAAATAAAAAGATTTTTTCATCGTGTGAACCTTTGATAGCTTATCGGAACTTTACCCAAATTAAAGGAATTATAGATGTTGGAGCTCAGTTTTATTTGGCAAACGATCAGTTTTTTTTAATGGGATTGTACCATAATAATAGCAGTTCAACAATTGGTTTGGGGATGAACTATAAGGGGCATTATTTGATAAGCGGGATGTACACAACCGGTACTTCAAACTTATCGAGTTATTCAAACGGGNTAACAATTACGCAGATAAAACACATAAAATAGAATTATGAAAATCACGACTTTGGTTGAGCTGATTATATTTTTTTGACATCCGCAAACAAAAATCTGTATTTCAGCCCAAACTCAAAGGTGCTGCACTTAGGAATGGTTATCTATTTTATTTAGGAATGGTTATCTATTTTATTAAAGCCTCGATGGCTTGATTTACCTTGTTGAAACCAAACCGGCGAAGAGTGTTTTGCATCATGGCTACTATTTCATCGTTCATTAAATTACCCATGCTGCCTTCGTGGGTGTGATTAATATTTGTTAAAGGCTTAAAGGTTCCGTTTTCAATCTGCGTGCTCACTTCTTTGTAAGCATCTCGGAAAGAAAGGCCTTTTAGGGTCAAATCGTTAACCGTTTCTACACTGAACAGATAATCATATCTGGCGTCTTTCAGAATATCCTCTTTAATGCGGATGTTTTGCAACATAAAGACGGTTATTTTTAAACACTCGTTTAACGAAACAATGGCAGGGAAAATAATTTCTTTAAGCAATTGTAAATCGCGATGATAACCCGAAGGTAAATTGGTTGTCATCATGGCTATTTGATTGGGCAAAGCCTGAATATGGTTACAGTGCGAACGTACCAACTCAAACACATCAGGGTTTTTTTTATGCGGCATAATGCTGCTGCCGGTGGTTAGCTCGGCAGGGAAGCTGATAAATCCAAAATTTTGATTAACGTACAAACAAACATCCATTGCCATTTTGGCTAAAGTGGCGGCTACCGCACTCATCCCCTGCGCTAAAATTCGTTCGGTTTTACCCCGTCCCATTTGCGCATAAACTACGTTGTGGTTCATTTTCTCAAACCCCAATAACTCAGTGGTCATCGTGCGGTTTAATGGAAACGAAGAGCCATAGCCAGCAGCCGAACCTAATGGATTTTTATTGGTGATTTTCCAAGCGGCCAAAAGTATTTCCATATCGTCTGCCAAACTTTCTGCATAGGCGCCAAACCACAACCCGAATGACGAAGGCATGGCAATTTGCAAATGGGTGTAGCCCGGTAATAATTTATCTTTATGGGTGTTGCTTAACGTTATCAACTGATAAAAAAGCGTTTCGGTGTTTTTTACGATTTCTTCGATACAACTGCGGAAATACAGTTTTAAATCAACCAACACCTGATCGTTACGCGAACGGCCGCTATGGATTTTCTTGCCTGCCGAGCCAATACGTTGGGTTAGTAACCATTCTACCTGCGAATGTACATCTTCTACATTATCTTCTATTTTAAATTTTCCGGCAATTATTTCCGCAAAAATATTTTTTAGTTCTTTTTGTATGGCCTGCAAATCTTCTTGGTTTAATAAATTAACAGATTGCAGCATTTTGGTATGTGCCAAAGAAGCCAGTACATCAAACTTTGCCAATTGCAAGTCCATTTCCCGATCTTTACCTACGGTGAAGTTATCTACAAACTGATTAACGTTGATGTTTTTTTGCCAAATCTTCATTTAAATTACAGATTAATAACCTAAGGTCGATATTTTTATATAATAAAATTTTTAAAATTGTTGTTTCCTTTACCTGTTTCCAAACAATGTGTATTCTGGTTCGGCGTTTTGATGAGAAGCGGGGAGAAATTGAATCAAAAAATTTCAATTTAGAGGGTTTACCCCGTCATTTTGCCAAACGGCTTTTAGCGCCGATATTTATTTTCAATTATTTTGTCAGGCACTGTTTTTCATCATTTTCACTTGTTTTATACCCAAGCCCACGTCATCTTTTTTTATATCGTTTATCACCTACTTTGAGGCCTAAAAGCAATTCTGTTTTTATCGGAATATTTATGACAGCACAACCGGTTTTAGTATATTAATATAGCCTTCAATACCTTCGGCCACTTCTCTTATGTAGATAAATTCATTTGCCATATGCGAACGTCCCGAAAACCCCGGCCCGCATTTAAGCGATGGGATGTTTAACAAAGCTTGATCTGAAGTGGTGGGCGAACCATAAGTAATTTTTCCCAAAGCAAGCCCCGCTTGCACAATGGGATGATTTTTATCAATAGAGGATGGTTTTAACCGAATTGAACGAGGTTTGACCTCACAACTTACATTTCGCCTGATAATTTCAATCACTTCTTGGTTTGTATAAGCATCGGTTACCCGAACGTCTACGGTAAAAGAGCAACCGGCAGGGGTTACATTATGCTGCGAACCTGCGTTAATAATGGTTACGCTCATTTTTAAAGAACCGAAAACTTCAGATATTTTTGGAAATTGATAGCTGCGAAACCACTCAATATCGGCAAGGGCTTTATAAATGGCGTTTTCGCCTTCTTCTCTGGCGGCATGCCCTGCCTTGCCCGTTACCGAACAATCTAACACCAGCAGGCCTCGCTCTGCAATAGCCAAATTCATTTCGGTAGGTTCGCCAACAATGGCAAACGCTAAGGTTCCCAAATCTGGCAATACCAATTCCAAGCCATCATTGCCCGATATTTCTTCCTCTGCAGTTGCAGCCAAACAAATGTTATAGGTAAGGTTTTTTTGAGGATAATAGAAAAGAAAAGCCCCAATTAACGACACTAAACATCCCCCCGCATCATTACTGCCCAAGCCAAACAACTTATCGCCTTCCATCTCGGCATCATAAGGATTACGGCTATAACCTGAGTTTGGCTTTACGGTATCATGATGAGAATTTAATAAAATGGTTGGTTTAGATGCGTTAAAATATTTGTTATACGCCCATATATTATTTTTTTTACGATGTATGGTAATTCCTCGCATCTTTAAAAATTGCCCAATTAAACCCGCTGTTTGTTCTTCTTGTTTACTGAAGGAGGGTGTGCGTATCAGTTTAATTAACAAATCAAGACATTCTTTTTTTATATTTTCAATCATATTTGTTTGCTAAAAACCGCATTCTTAAAATAAGAAAACAACCTTATATCCCGTATTTTAAGTTTTCTGATTATCTTCGTATAAACTGCCTGCTTTTAAAGAAGAAAGCTTAATACCTTTAATCAGCGATGAACTAAACCCGTTATGTTCCATTTCGTTTAAGCCGGCAATGGTGCAACCTTTTGGCGAAGTTACTTTATCTATCTCGCTTTCGGGGTGCGTTCCGTGCAACAGCAGTAAATCGGCAGCGCCTTTTGCGGTTTGTACAGCCATTTTTATGGCTTCATTGGCATGAAAACCAATTTCTACCCCTCCCTGAGATGCCGCTCTGATGGCTCTCAAAAAGAAAGCAATACCACAAGCGCATAATGCGGTAGCAGATGTCATTAATTCTTCATTAATTTTAACCACCGAGCCTACGGTTTCAAACATGCTTGTCACTTCTGCAAGGTTTGCAGAAGACGCATTATCTGTTGCAATACATGTCATAGATTGGCCAATGGCAATGGCAGTATTTGGCATAGCTCTGATTACCTGAACCTGCCCAAGCGCCGCTTTTATTGCCAAACAGCTTACCCCCGAAATAACCGAAACAATTAAATGTTTTTGCGGATCTACAGCTTGTTTAATTTCTTTTAACACCTCATTTAACTGCTGCGGCAATACGCATAAAACAATCATATCTGCTTTTTTAACGGCATTTACATTATCTTTTAGGGTGATAAACCCGCAGTTTGCATAATCTTTAAGCTTATCAACATTTCTTCGCGTTAAAATTATTTGTTCGGCAGAGCGATAATTGGATTTTACCAATCCTTTGGCTAAAGACAGGCCAATATTTCCGCTTCCGATGATGGCTATTGTTTTCATAATATGTCAGATTGTTTTTTGTCTGTTTTCAAGCGTATCTATTTTATTTAACTTTATGTGGGATATAAATTTAGTCGAAACGTCAATTTGCGCTCAACTTTGTTCCAAATTTTCCGGTTTTCAGTTCTGTCAGTTCATCGGCTTTGCCAATGTATACCGCCGAAACCCCTTGCTTGATGGCTTCAAATGCGTTATACAATTTAGGAATCATTCCGTTTGTGATGATACCATCGGCTTTTAATCCCTCAAATTCATTAGCCTTAATTTCTTTTACAACGGTTGTATCATCATTAACATCTTTCAGTACGCCTTTTTTTTCAAAACAATAAATCAGCTCGGTTTTATAAAGCCGGCTCATGGCAACGGCAATAACCGATGCTATGGTATCTGCATTGGTATTTAACAACCCGCCCTTACCATCGTGGGTAATGGCGCAAAAAACCGGAATTAAATCCGCTTTAAGCAAATTATCCAGCATTTGAACAGAAACCGAATGGTTGTTTAAATTGCCCACATAACCGTAATCTATTGTTGTAACGGGTCTTTTTTCAGCTTTAATGATATTTCCGTCGGCGCCGGTTAGGCCGATGGCATTTTGGCCGCCGGATTGTAGCTTGGCAACGATATTTTTGTTGACCAAACCCGCATAAACCATCGTTACCACTCGCAGGGTATCTATATCGGTAATGCGTCGGCCTTCCGTCATTTTTGGTTCGATGCCCAGCTTGACGCACAGCTCTGTTGCTGTTTTACCGCCGCCGTGTACCAATATTTTTTTTGCCGGTAAAGTACTGAAGCTCTCTAAAAAACGAGATAAAGATTCCGAATTATCGATGATGTTTCCGCCTGTTTTAATAATGGTGAGTTTTTTCATGGTTTCTTTTTTGCGCATTTCTAGTTTTTGAAAGAATATTCTTTGTATAATGTTAAAACTAAATCTTTTTATTTTACAATTATAAGTTCTCCAGCATGGCTTTTAATACTGCTTGCGCGCTCCATAAACGATTATCCGCTTGGCGGATGACCAATGAGTTGGGGCTGTCTAAAATTTCTGAAGACAACTCCAAATCACGACGCACCGGCAAACAATGCATTACTTTGGCATTATTGGTTAATTTCAATTTTTCATTATTCATCATCCACCCATCAGGATAGTTTAACGCTTTTCCATAATTATGGTAACTGCTCCAGTTTTTTACATAGATGTAATCGGCTCCGGAAATTGCTTGGTTTATATCCTCGCAAATGACGGCTCTTTGGGTAAATTCATCAGCTAATTCATAACCTTTGGGCTGAGCAATCGTAAAATCTATCATTCCTTCCGCCTGCGCTTTACACATCCACTCGGCAAAAGAATTTGGTACCGCTTGCGGCAAAGCCTTAATATGCGGCGCCCAAGCCAAAACAACTTTAGGTTTAGCGGGTGCTTTCCATGTTTCTTGTATGGTAATAATATCTGCAAAGCTCTGCAAAGGATGGCGCGTTGCACTTTCTAAATTCAAAACAGGTACTCCGCAAAATTTCACAAAGCTGTTAAAAAAAATTTCGTTATAATCTTCTTCCTTACGCTCTAATTTTGGGAAAGAACGTAAGCCTAAAATATCGCAATACCGGCCTATTACGGCTGCCGCCTCGCGGATGTGTTCTACGGTATTGCCGTTCATTACTACCCCGTCTTGGGTTTCTAAAGCCCAACTCTCTTTATCCATGTTCATCACCATTACATTCATTCCTAAGTTAAACGCTGCTTTTTGGGCGCTTAAGCGGGTGCGTAACGAGGGGTTCATAAACATCAAAGCTAAGGTTTTGTTTTTACCCAAATGCTGAAAAGCATAAGGGTTTGCTTTAAGGTCAAGCGCTTTTTTAACGAATAATTTAATACTTGGAATATCTTTTACGGAAGTGAATTGTTTCATTGTTTTTTAGTTATCGGTCATTCTGTTAGTTATCGGTCTCTGAAATTTTGCTGTAGCTGCTTTTTATAACGTTTCATGCTGTATTTAACGCCTTATCAGCTGCTTTAACAAGTTCGGCAAAGGCAAATTTCTGTTTAATTTTATGATACTAATTTACCAAAGGCTTCCAAAAACTGATCGGCCTGTGTTTTTGTTAAATTTAATGCGGGAAGCAAACGAATAACGTTGGGTTTTGCTTCGCCGGTAAAAATACGATGTTTAAAAAGCAGGTCTTTTTTCACCTGAGCCAACTCATCGGGTAAATCAATTCCAATCATTAAACCGCGTCCGCGCACTTGTTTTATCTGTTTAAATTTTTTTAATTCTGTAATTAGGTAAGCGCCTACTTCTTCCGCATTTTTCAATAAATTATCTTTCTCAACAACCTCTAAAACAGCCAAAGCAGCGGCACAAGCCAAATGGTTGCCGCCAAAAGTGGTTCCTAATTGGCCATTACAAGGTTTAAACTTAGGAGAAATTGAAATTCCGGCTACCGGAAATCCATTTCCCATGCCTTTGGCCATGGTATAAATATCGGCTTCTGCCTCTGCCCAATCGTGCGAGTAAAATAAGCCCGTACGGCCATAACCGCACTGTACGCTGTCGGCAATGTAAACTGCGTTGTATTTATCGCAAAGCGAACGTATTTTTGCAAGAAACTTTTAGCGGCTTCTTTTATACCGCCAACTCCTTGAATGCCTTCAATAATTACGGCTGCAATTTCATGGCTTTGGGTTTTAAAGGTTTCTTCTAAAGCCTGCTCATCGTTATGCGGCAAAAAAATTACATTATCGGTTTGATTAACAGGCGCTATGATTTTTGGATTGTCGGTAACTGCAACAGCCATAGAAGTACGACCATGAAAAGCCCCCTTAAAAGCAATTATTTTTTTTCTGCCGTTGTAAAAAGAAGCCAACTTTAATGCGTTTTCGTTGGCTTCCGCTCCTGAATTACAGAGAAACAACTGGTAATCGGTTTTGCCGGATACTTTGCCCAAAAGCTCTGCTAACTGCTGCTGAATAAAAATTTTAACCGAATTAGAATAAAAACCGATTTTGCTTAATTGATCTGTTAACCGTTTCAGGTAGTGCGGATGCGTGTGCCCAATTGAAATTACTGCATGCCCTCCATACAAGTCTAAATATTTTTGACCGCTGGCATCCCAAACATAGCTGCCTGATGCTTTTGTTATTTCTATATCGTTAATTGAATATACGTCAAATAAATTCATTTTCTTAAAAGTTTAAACCTTTTTAATTAAAATTATTCGCATCGCTTTAACTTTAAATTTTATTTTAACACATTAAAAACCGGTGGATTTAAGGCGTAAACCTGTTTTTTCATCAAGTTTAAACATTAAATTCATGTTTTGCACTGCTTGGCCGCAAGCGCCTTTTAACAAGTTGTCGATAATACTGACAATAAAAAGTTTGTTGTCATGTTTTTCTAAATGTATCAAACATTTATTGGTATTTACTACTTGCTTTAAATCAATATTATGCCTACTTAAATGTGTAAACGGCGCATCGGCATAGTAGTTTTGGTACAAAGTGTAAGCATCGTCTTGACTTAAATCGCAATTAACATACATAGCCGCTAAAATTCCTCTTGTAAAATTTCCGCGCTGAGGAATCAAATTAATTTCTAATTGCTCATCCTTAAAGCCGAATTGTTGTAACCTTTCGGTAATTTCATACAGATGCTGATGGTTAAAAGCTTTATACACCGAAAGATTGTTGTTTCTCCAACTAAAGTGGGAGGTTGACGACAGGCTTTGCCCAGCGCCGGTAGAACCCGTGGTTGCATTGATGTGCACTTGGTTGTTCAGCAAACCGGCCTTTGCCAAAGGCAATAACCCCAATTGAATACCTGTTGCAAAACAACCCGGATTTGCAATATTTGAAGCCAATCTGATGGCTTGTTTATTTAACTCAGGCAAGCCGTAAACAAAATCTCTGTTTTGCCATTTTGAACTTTGGTTAAGCCTGAAGTCTTGCGATAAATCAATAATTTTAACTTTCTCGTCCATCGGGTTGGCTTGTAAAAACTTTTTTGCATCGCCATGGCCAACGCATAAGAAAAGAACATCTATATCCGGCATAATTTTATTGGTGAATCTCAAATCGGTATCGCCTACCAAATCGGTATGTACATCCGACACTAAATTTTGGGCATTACTCGTACTGTTTACAAAGGCTATTTCTACCTCGGAGTGGTTAATTAACAGACGCAGCATTTCACCGCCTGTATAACCCGAACCACCCATAATTCCCGCTTTAATTTTATTCATCTTTTTTTATAAGTAAGGTAAAAAATCTGCTTTATTTTTTTCAAATCCGATTAAACAATTTTGCGACCGAACTCTTTCCGTTTTTTAATCTGCCAAACCGGCGTTTACTTTATGCCAAATCATTACCTGATTCCCAAATATTTTTGAGAAACCTTTTACGTCTTCGCCCGTCCAAGCATTGTTCATTTCGCCGTAACAGCCAAATTTGCCGTTCATTAAATCGTGTGGACTTTCTATGCCGATAATTTGAAAACGGTAAGGCAATAACTCTACAAAAACCTTTCCGCTAACAACGTTTTGGGTTGATGTTAAAAAAGCCTCTATATTACGCATAATCGGGTCATGAAATTGGCCTTCGTGCAGCCAGTTGCCGTAAAACGAAGATAATTGTTCTTTCCAACTTAACTGCCATTTGGTTAAAGTGTGTTTTTCTAAAGTATGATGAGCTTTGATGATTACCATCGGCCCTGCCGCCTCAAAACCTACGCGTCCTTTAATGCCGATAATGGTATCGCCAACGTGGATATCTCTGCCAATACCGTAAGATTGCGCAATAACCTGCAATTTTTGAATGGCTTTAACAGGCGGCATTTTTTTTCCGTCAACAGCTGCCAATTCGCCTTTTTTGAAAGTCAACTCTAAACGCAGTGCTTTTGTTTGGGTAACCTGAGTTGGCCATGCTTGTTCTGGCAAAGCGCTATGCGAGGTAAGCGTTTCTGCCCCGCCAACCGAGGTGCCCCATAAACCTTTGTTAATGGAATATTTCGCTTTTTCTGCGCTATATTCGATTCCGTGCTTAGCCAGGTATTCTATTTCCTCTTTGCGAGATAGTTTTAAATCTCTGATTGGGGTAATAATCTCTGTCGTTGGTATCAAAATATTAAAAATCATGTCAAACCGAACCTGATCGTTGCCCGCACCGGTGCTGCCATGAGCCACGTAATCGGCGCCGATTTTTTTTACATAATTTGCAATGGCTGTAGCTTGGCAAACACGCTCTGCGCTTACCGATAAGGGATAGGTAGCGTTTTTAAGCACGTTGCCAAAAATGAGGTATTTGATACTGTTGCGGTAGTAATTCTCGGTTTCCTCAACTGTTGTGTGAGAGGTTGCCCCTAAAGCATATGCCCGTTTTTCTATTTCCAACAGTTCATCGGCAGAGAAGCCTCCGGTATTAACAATTACCGAATGAACCTCTAAGCCCCTGTCTTTTACAAGATGGACACAACAAAACGAGGTATCTAATCCCCCGCTAAATGCCAAAACAACTTTTTTCATCTTTTTAATTTTTGTTTTCAACAACGATGAAGCCGTTATGCTTAAAAGAGCAACGATTTCTTCATCTTGTTTATGGTTAACGATTTCAAAACTTACGATTTTTATTTTATCTTTCTGATAATCAAGCGCCGCTTTATCCGCATAAAACGCTCGTACAAACTAGGATTCTTTTGTAATTCTTTGGCAAATTCTTTGGCTGCCTGATGTTTTTTTTCTTGAGGGTTGTAAAGCATGGCAGTACACATGCAATTTTTGCGTTCCTTCATTTTAAGAATCTCGTAATTCACACAACTTTGACATCCTTTCCAAAAGTCTTCGTCTTGAGTAAGCTCGCTGTAAGTTACCGGCTCGTATCCTAAAGCTGAGTTGATTTTCATCACCGCTAAGGCAGTGGTTAAACCAAAAATTTTTGCCTCAGGATATAACTTTCCAGACAGGTTAAATATTTCCTGCTTGATGGCTTGCGCCAGACCCATATTTCTAAATTTTGGATTAACAATAAGACCTGAATTAGCTACAAACTGACCATGACTCCATGTTTCGATATAACAAAAACCGGCCCATTCGCCGCTTTTGTGAAAAGCAATAACCGCTTTGTTTTCTTCTATTTTATGTGCCACATACGCAGGCGATCGCTTAGCGATTCCTGTGCCTCTGGCTTTTGCGGATTCAAACATCTGGTCACAAATTTCTTCTGCAAAAACACGATGTTCTGGCAGTGCAACCTGCACTATAAAATCGTTTCTGTTCATTTATTACGGAAAAACAAGGTATTTTTGTTAATTGGGTTTTTAGAGAGGATCAATTCCTCTTGGCGTACAGGATATTAGAAATCCGTTAAATACGCGGAGCAAAAACCTGCCGGCTTGTGGTGGTATAAAAAACGGGGCGCAAACGCTCAATAAAAGCCCCCTCCAAAGCAATTTTTTTTGCTTCAAAAGCGGCAAATTTATTAATGACTAATTTAGACATACTTTGTTCTAAACCCGAATTTTAAAATAATTGAGTTGCAAATGTTTAAATAAAATTTGAGTTGTGCAATATTTTTTCAATGTTTTTACCAATTTATTTTCAAACCTTTTGCGTTTAAAAGAGCCAATAGCCGGCAAAAAATCATGGTTTTGATTTTATAAGCCCAAGGCGAACGGTTTCATCAGAAGTTTATTTTTAACTTTGAGCCAAGTAAGCGGCAATTCCTGTTTTGATTTCGTTATGCTTAAAGCCTTTGCCTAAATGCGCTTTTAATTTGCTTGGATTGATAGATTTCAACTCATTAATGGTTTTTAAAATTTTATTCAGTTTTGTTGAATCTAAAATCTGTTTGGCATCCAGCTCGCCTCGAGTTATAAAAAAGGCTAAATGATTTTTAACCGTATCAGGAGCTATTTTTCTTTCTTTTGCAATTTCAGCAATGTTTTTACCTTCTTTAAAAAGATTAAACGAGATTAACTTAGTATCTTTTTCAGGTTTCTTTTTAGGATTGACGGCGCTAAAATGGTTGTTGAGGTTTTGACAAGCGGCAACGCCCATCGCTTTGCTGAGTTGTTCTGTTCTATTGGCTTGCTGGTGTAGGTTATCTATATCGGCCTTACTGAGTTCTTGGTTTTGTGAAAAAGCAATTACATAGGCTTTGGCTTTGGCCATTTTGGTTTGTTGGTTGTAAAACATCGCTTCCAGTTCAAAAAGCTCGGCTATATATTGTTTGGTTTTATTTTGTTGCTTTAAGGTTTCTGTCAGCTCAAATATAACATGGCTAAAATTAGCCATTTGTTTATTAAAATAATCTTCGGCAGCGGCAATGCGGTCTACAATTGTGCCGATTACCTCGTCGGGATTAGCAAAAAGACGCTGTATTTGGTTTAAAAATTTATCGGCATGCGCCTTTAACGCCATTAGCTCTTGTTGCAGCTTAACCGCCCAAGACAAATAAGTTTGTTTGATAAAACCATCTTCATTATCTTGCGCGTAAGAAAACACATGCTCGTAAACATAATTATCTAAGGCTTTAAAATTAAAAGCCTGCAATAGCTGTTCTTTCAGAAAAGCATCGCTTTCACGTTTGATTTGAACATACAAATTTTCTTGCGCTGTTTTTTTTCGGGCAAAATAATGAACGTTTTGGTCTTGCCTGATGCTGCGGTTATTAAAAAGCGAGGTAAGCACCAAACCATCTAAAGACCGTAACCGAGAAAGAGCCACATAAGCCTGCCCGGGAGCAAAGGCATCGCCAAGGTCAATAATCGCTTTATCAAAAGTTAACCCCTGACTTTTATGCACGGTAATAGCCCAGGCCAGTTTTAACGGAAATTGTGTAAAAGTACCTATTACTTCTTCTTCTATCTGGCGAGTATACTTATTGCTTGTATATTTGATATTCTTCCATACATATTGCTCAATAACCAAATTTTGAGCAGGGCTTTCTGTTCTTACCGTAATTGTATCGGAGTCGAGGTTGGTAACAACTCCAATTTTACCGTTAAAATAACGTTGCACGCCGGGGTCATTTTTAATAAACATAACCTGAGCGCCCACCTTTAATTCCAGTTTTGCCTCGGCGGGATAAGAGTTTTCCGGAAATTCTCCTTCTGTTTTGGCATGATAAAAAAACGATTTTTTTTGAAGTTCGGCCAAATTGTTTTTGTTAATTGTATTAGCCTTGTTGTTATGGGTAGTGATGGTAATAACGCCTTGGTTTAATTTGGGTTGATAACCCGCTTTGTAATATTGCTGAAGAAGCTGTAAATCTGTTTTGGTAATCAGGTTATTACGCAGATTATTGAGTAAGTTTATAAAAACATCATCAGCCTGACGGTATATTTTTTCCAACTCAATGTAAACAGGCGGATCTTTTTCCAAAGCCAATGCGTCAAAAAAGAAAACACTTTTATAAAGCGAGGCCATAATGTTCCATTCGGTTTTTTTAACCACCGGTGGCAATTGATGTAAATCGCCAATAAAAAGAACCTGTACGCCCCCAAAACTTTGGGTGTTGTTTTTTCGGATAAAACGAAGCACAAAATCAATGGCATCTAACAAATCGGCTCTTAGCATGCTTACTTCATCTATAATCAGCAACTCCATCTCAAGCAATAAGCGACGTTTATTTCCTCGCATATTTAAGTGTTTAACCAAAGTTACCGGAGTATGGTAATGTAGTTCATCCGTAATCCCTGCAGGAGGCATTGCTACCGGTAAAAAAGTACCGAAAGGCAATTGAAACAACGAGTGGATAGTAACGCCGCCTGCATTGATGGCAGCAATACCCGTTGGCGCAACAACCAAAGCCCGTTTATGAGCGTCGGAAATTATCTTCTTTAAAAAAGTGGTTTTACCTGTACCGGCCTTTCCGGTTAAAAATATATGCTTGGAGGTTAGGTTAATAAATTTAGCGGCAAGCTGAGCCGGTTGTAAATCGGTAGGCGGGGTTAGCATTACACTAATGTAAAAATTTTGACCTTATCTTATCTCTTTTTTTATTAAAAAATTTTCACAGAACAAATCTGGATACACAATAAACGCTTTTCGTTTCTTAAAAATTCAACCCAAAACACAAGAGCTTACCGTTACCGATAAAAGTTTTAAAAAGGAAATGAACAAACGGGTATTTCATGCCTCTGTCGATGCAAATAATCCATAAAAATAAATCGGCATTAAAAATTTTGCCGGCAGGCCTTTTATCAAAGCACAAAAAATTAGTTTTTTATTAAAAAAGCCCTTTAAACCTAAAGATACAAACAGGGAAGCCTCTCGCCAACAATGCGGTTAACCCGCAGCTTTTTGTGCTGCTATAACAGCTTCGTATAAATTAACGTACAGGGGTAAAATCTTTTTCAAATCAAAATCTTCTGCTCTGGTTAGGGCGTTTTCTTTAAAAAAATCAAGCGTTTTTTGATCTTTGAGAATAAGCATTGCTTTTTCAGCCAAGCAGTCTACATCGCCAACATTACACATATATCCGCAAAAACCATCAACATTAAGCTCAGGCAGGCCTCCTGCGTTTGAAGTAATCGCCGGAACTTTACAAGCCATTGCCTCCAGCGCAGCCAAGCCAAAACTTTCGGTTTCTGAGGGCATCACAAACAAATCGCAAACCGATAAAATTTCTTCTACAGCGTCTTGCTTACCAAGAAAACGAACATGCTCACAAACACCCAACTCTCTGGATAGCAGCTCATTTGCGGTTCGTTCAGGACCGTCTCCCACCATTAATAATTTTGCCGGAATTTGTTTCTGAACTATTTCAAACATTTTGATTACATCTTTTGTGCGCTTTACTTTTCTAAAATTTGAAGTATGAATCAGAATACGCTCTCCGTGTGGCGCAATTGCTTTTTTAAAATGATCTTTGGGTTTTAAACTGAACCGATTAAAATCAATAAAGTTTGGAATAACCTGAATATCCTTGGTAATCTCAAAATGCTTATAAGTATCTTTCTTTAAATCATTTGAAACAGTTGTTACCCCATCGCTCTGATTAATTGAAAAAGCAACCACCGGTTGGTAAGTGGCCTCTTTACCCACCAAGGTAATATCTGTACCGTGCAGCGTGGTTACTGTGGGGATATGGATATGATAACTTGCCAAAATTTGTTTAGCCATAAAAGCTGCCGAAGCATGCGGAATGGCGTAATGAACATGAAGTAGGTCTAATTGTTCAAACCTAACCACGTCTACCAGTTTACTTGCCAAAGCCGATTCGTAAGGGGCGTAATCAAACAAAGGATAATCTCTTACCGAAACTTCGTGATAAAATAAATTGGCAGAAAAAAAATCCCACCGAACCGGCTGACTGTAAGTAATAAAATGTACCTGATGCCCCCGATTAGCCAATGCTTTACCCAGCTCTGTTGCCACCACGCCGCTACCGCCAAAGGTAGGATAACAAACAATTCCTATTTTCATTAATTCTTTTGCAGTTAACAACCCGTGTTCTACACACAAAGAAACCTAACTAAGGTGTATTTTGTGTTATTATTTGGTAAAATATCATCGTTTCATTTCATTTTGTAATACCAAAAGCAACTCATTAGGTCTTTGCGTGCCAATGTGATATTCCAAACCATCCCGATTGGTTAACACCACAACATCTTTACCGGACGAATAAAACCGAATACTGTTTTTACGGTGTAAGTTGTAAGCCGGATTATTGAAAATATAGTTACTATAAATTGTTTTACGGACGCTGACAATATTTTCCAAATCAATAACCACTTTTTTGGCGCTCCAAAGCCCCGCAAGAATTACTTTTTTATCGGTTACTTCAATTTTATATTGAATTAAAAAAAGCAGAAGAACAGACACTCCGATAATACCAAAACCAACCACTAAAAAAAGATCTACGGTGTTTTCGCGATCCCGCTCGTACACATAAGCTCCAAAACAAAAGGCAACCATAATAAACCGGATGCTTATGCGGATGTAATCACGACCGATGTACTGCTTTTCAAGATACAGACTATTTTCCATTTTAATTTAACAATTCGAATATAGCAACTTTTTTTGTTGCGGCGTTTACTTTATAGCGTTCATCTTGCCGCATACCAACCACCCAAATTATTTCTCCGTTACCATTAATAACGAGCGGAATCCGGTCTTTATGCTGCAAGGAAACTTTTTGGCCTATCAAAAAATCGCTTAATAATTTAAAATTATTCATGCCAAACGGCTTAAATTTATCTCCTTTTTGTCTTTTTCGGCAAATAAGAGGAAAAATTAATTTTTGCGCATCCACATAAATTCGGTTTTTAGCAGGTTCAAATACCGCAAGCTCCTGCATTTTTATGCTGATTTTTTGATTCATAAAATAGATTTGGCTTTCCCCTTGACGAATTATTAAGATTGTTTCTTGATAAGATTGCTCTTTTTCGGTTAAAATCAGTTCTTCTCTGTTAAAGGTAAGACGATGACTTTTGCTATAAAACGATGTTCCGCTTTGCTTATGCATGCTTTGCAAAACTTCTTTACAAACATCGCTTGTAAAACCGAAAGGTTTCATCAATTCAAAAAACAATAAAAACTGTGGATCCAATTCTTCAATATCTTTTGTTTTTAGAACGATATACCCGTCTTGTTGTATAAAAAGCGTTTTTCGTTGCTTTTCTACCACAAGATTTAAAAGCCTTTCTGTTTCTGCAAAACGCTCTGCATTTTCTAAAAAGGCGCTTTCCAGTTTCGGATTAATTTTCCTGAGATGCGGAACCACATTCAGCCGGATGTTATTTCGCACATAAACGGCTTCTTTATTGGAACTATCTTCCACAAAATCAATATTCAGCTGTTCTGCCAATTCGTCAATATCAGTTCTGGTTAGAAAAAGTAAAGGCCTGATGTAGCGATTCCGTTTGGGTAAAATGCCATGTAGCCCGCTGATTCCTGTTCCGCGAACCAAGTTTATCAAAATGGTTTCTACCGCATCATTCTGATGTTGAGCCAATGCTACGCAACCATATCCATATTCATCCAAAAGCGTATCAAACCAATTGTAGCGCAGCGCCCTTGCTGCCATTTGGGTAGAAATGCGGTGTTGTTTTGCGTAAGCTTTGGTATCAAAAGTAATGTGATAAAACGGCGCATTCAACTCTTTGGCCAATAATTTCACAAAAATTTCATCTCTTTTCGCTTCGCGGCCTCTTAAATTAAAATTACAATGGGCTATGCTAAAATTAAAACCAGCAAGTTTAAACAGCCTTGCCATTAATACCGAATCTTTTCCTCCGCTTACCGCTAAAAGTATCCGATCATCGTCTGAAAACAACCGATGCTTTACAACAAATGCCTTAAACTGCTCTAAAGGAAGCATAAACAAATCTATTTATTTTGAGACATAAGTTTTGATGATTTAAAAATAAAATAAAAACTTAAATTTGGCCTTGTGTACAAAGCCTTTGTTTTAATTTTTATTGCTTTATTTCCATTCTTGCTGCATGCTCAGCAAAAATCGCTTATTGTACTACAGCGTTCTGATTCGGCTCAAACAATTACCAAAACCGGTACTACTTATATACGAAATCCCACGTTCCAACATGCCGGAGCAACTTTACGATGCGACAGCGCCGTTTTTTATAAAGACAGAAACTTTTTCGAAGCGTTTAAAAACGTTCATATCGTTCAAGGAGATACCATCAATATTTATGCTGATTTTTTAACCTACGACGGTAACACCAAGCAGGCTCATTTAACCGATAACGTAAAAATGATTACCCCCACCTCTACCCTTACCACTTCCGTTTTAGATTACAACACCGGATTCAAAACAGGGAAATATTACAACGGCGGTAAAATTGTAAATCCCAGCGCCACGGTTACAAGCAAACTCGGATGGTATTTTACCAATACCAGAAATGCTTATTTCAGATACGAGGTGTTGGTTACCACCCCGCAAAGCAAAGTTGATTCTGACACATTACGATACAATACTTTTACTAACTGGGCCTATTTCTACGGGCCTACAAATATCACAAGTGAAGACGACAAAATGTATACCGAAAACGGGGCATATAATACCCGTAACGAAAAGGCTTATTTCGGAAAAAAAAACCTTTACACCAACGGTTCCCGGTTTTTAAAAGGCGATAGTTTATATTATGACGGTAAACGCGGTTACGGCAAAGCGGTTAAAAACATTGTTTATACCGATACTACCGACAGGCTTGAATTAC
The DNA here is from genome assembly GCA_011800805.1 of Hirudo medicinalis. Lineage (NCBI taxonomy): Eukaryota > Metazoa > Annelida > Clitellata > Hirudinida > Hirudinidae > Hirudo > Hirudo medicinalis. The sequence goes on from MPNW01000107.1 coordinate 27,808, forward strand.
GCGGACAATTGGGCGAATATTACAAAGCCGATGAAAAAATTGTAGTAACACGTAACGCCTACGTAGGCATGGATACCAAAGACTCCGTTACGATTAACAACAAAAAAATACCCGACACCCTGTGGCTTGCAGCCGATACTTTGCAAGCAAAAAAAACGCTCGTAAAAAATGTTAAATTATTAAAGAAACCAACAGCGCTTAACAATAACGAAATAGGAAAAGAAAGCAGAGAAAAAGCGGAGGAAAAGGCAAAAGCAAAAAAGTTATTGGCCGAAGAACAAAAAAAGGAACAGGAAAGTAAACGCATAAAAAACGTTGAAAAACCATCGAAAAAACAAAAACCCGACCGTAAAAAATTGCCAGATACTTTGGCTGTTAAACCGCCTGCCAGTACTTTTATAAAAGAGAAAATACCCGTTAAAGACACCCTCCGTAAAGACAGTTTATCCGGCAATAAAAAGATAAACGTTAAAGATACTGCCGGCGCTAAAAATGCTGAAACCATCGCTAAAGTAAAAAACGACGTTAAAGTATTTAATCCAGCCGATACGGTAAGAACCAGAGAAATTAAAGCTTATTATAATGTGCGGTTTTTTAAGGCCAACATGCAGGCAAAAGCCGATTCGTTATATTTTAATGCAACTGACTCGGCCTTGCGGTGTTTTAAAAATCCGATTTTGTGGGGCGAAAATTCGCAACAAACCGGCGACACCATTTATGTTTTTTTTAAAAATAAAAAACCTCACAGCTTTTTAATACAAAACAAAGGATTTATTGTAAACGTAGAAACCGATTCTGCAAAATTTAATCAGGTAAAAGGAAAAAAAATAACGGGTCTTTTTGTAGATGGGGAGCTGAACAACGTGTTTGTGGATGGCAATGCAGAAAGTATTTACTATACCAAAAAAGACAATGGCGATTATGACACCATGCACCAATCAATCAGTAGCCGTATCAAATTTCAATTTGACAAAAAGCAGCTTTCAGGTATTTCAATGTACAATGAAGTGGAAGGGTCGGTTAATCCGATAAACAATCAAACAAAAGCAACCGAACTAACAGGCTTTATTTGGAAACCCGAACTACGGCCAACCGGTAAAAATGACGTTATAAAAGCGAAACCGAAAACACCCGCCAAACCACCTGCAAAAAGGCCAGCCGCACAACCTGAAGCCAATCAAAAACCTGTTGAAAACCAAGCAATCAAAAAAAAATCGCTGTTTGATATTAATCGTTATAAAGACATCGACAGTTTAATACCACCCGCTTTAAAAAAAGAACTCGATTCGTTAATTAAAAAGCAAACTGATTAAAGTAAAAGGTTTTAATCAGTTTTCAAAAAATCAGCAAGCTTTTGTATGGCTATAGCTCTATGGCTTATTTTGTTTTTTTCTGCCATGTCCATTTCAGCAAAAGTCAAATCATATCCGTCAGGCTGAAAAATGGGGTCATACCCAAAGCCATGGCTGCCTTTGGGCGCTGTGCGTAAAACGCCATTTATAATTCCCTCAAAAAAATATTGCAGGTTGTTTTTTTTTAAGGAAACAACTGTTTTAAATCTCGCTTTCCGATTTGAAAAACCTTTCATTTTATACAACAAAAAATACAGATTGGCTTCATCATTTTTTGAGCCGCCATACCGCGCCGAGAAAATGCCGGGTTGGTTGTTAAGAGCTTCAACCTCTAAACCGCTATCATCTGCAAAGCAATCAAGCTGAAAATAACGAGCTACATAATCGCTTTTTAATTGGGCATTTTCGGCAAAAGTAGAGCCTGTTTCGGCAATATTCGCCTTGCAACCTATATCTGTTAAGTTTAAAACTTCAAACTCCAAAAGCATTTTCTTTACTTCATTTGTTTTATGCTGATTATGGGTTGCAAATACTAATTTCTTCATTCTATTAACTGTTTTAGGCCGGCCCAAAGCAGGGTTTCATGGTCGTCATCTAAAATATCTACGCGTTGAGTTATCACTATTTTTACCTGCCGGTAAGTTACCAATGCGTGTAAATTACTTTGCGGCAATTGTAAACAGGCACAATCTACCCCGAAAGAAAGCAACAGCCGGCAGTCGAAAAATTGCTTAAAATCGGCAAAAGCAGCTCCCTTGTAACGGGCATAATTTACCAGCGCAAAATCTTTCCCTGAAAGGCCTAATTTTCTGACTATTTTTCTGAGTACTTCTAAACCTTGTGTGGTACTTACCTCATTTTGGGCATCGTTTACCAAAATCAAAACTTTTTTTTGGTTTTCTCCCAAAAACTGAAAATCCCACTCTTTGGCCTGTGGTTGAAAAATTTCTTCAACTTGGCCAGCATCCGTTTGTTTTTGCAATTTTTTTTCTGCCGCTTCAGGGTTTGCCCACCTATTTGCACAACCTGCATTTGTTTGAACTTTAACGGCGGGCAATTCATTCTTAATCGCATAAATATCTTCTGTTAAAAATAAACGGAGTGCGGCGGGGTTATCAACAAGTTGCGTAGACATTTTATCGAATTTTTTTCTGTTAAATTTAGTTAAAAATCTTATTATAGCCTGTTAAATTGTTATTTTTAACCATTAAAATTAATAACTACAACCGTTGGTCAGAAAAACTCTTTTTATTTGTTTATTAACCTTTTTTACTTTTCAAAATTTCGCTCAGAATGTGGCTGTGGTAAATGGTTTGGCTATCAGCAGCAAAGAGTTTATGTGGTTGTATAAAAAAAATCATGCAGGCGTTTCGCACCCAAGGTTTCAGGATTTGTTATCATATTTGGAACTTTACATCAATTTTAAATTGAAGGTGGTTGATGCAAGAGCGATGAAACTCGATGCAGATACTTCTTACAAAGCTGAGATTGCAAGTTATGAAACGGCGCTAAAAAATCAAAAAAAGATATCGCCAAAAAGCCTTGAATACAACTATATTTTAAACGAATACAGAGAGGGTGTTTTAATGTTTAACATTTCTGAACAAAAAATTTGGAGCAAAGTTCAGGATAACGAATTTGAATTGATCGGTTATTTCGAAAAAAACAAGGCCAAATATGAGGATAGGCCTTATGATGAAGTAAAAGGCCTGGTAATTTCTGATTATCAACAAATTTTAGAAAACGAATGGATTAATGATTTAAAAAAAAAGTATACCGTAAAAGTTAATCAAGATGAATTAAAAAAACTTGCTAAATTTTAAATGATGCACGTAATTAAGTAAAATAAATAGATGAAGAGAATTTTTTCAGGAATTTTGATCCTTTTAGGATTAATTTTACAAGTAAAGGCACAAAAAGCCACCGTAGATAAAGTTATTGCAACAGTTGGCGGAAATATCATTCTACTTTCTGAGCTAAACCAGCAATATGCTCTTTATCTGAACCAAGGGAACCCGTCAAACGAGCAGGTTAAATGCCATTTTTTGCAACAAATGCTTATTCAAAAATTATTAAAACAACAAGCAGAACTTGACTCTATTATGGTAGACGACAATATTGTAAGCGATGAACTAGACAGAAGGATGCGCTACCAAATTCAGCGCATGGGTGGGCAAGAGCGTATGGAACAATTCTTGGGTAAATCTATCCTCCAATATAAAGACGAGATGCGTTCAGAAGTAAAAGAAGGATTGATTGCGCAAAAAATGCAAGCGGAAATTACCAAAAATACGAGTGTAACGCCTCAGGAAGTAAAAAAACGGTTTGAAAGCTACCCCAAAGACAGTTTGCCCGATATTGGCACCGAGGTAGAAGTAGGTGAAATTACTTTAACTCCCAAATTAACCAAAGCAGAAAAGCAAAAATATCACGACAAGTTAGAAGCCATCAGGTTACGCGTAAAAAGCGGCGAAGATTTTGCTTTTTTAGCTAAAACCTATTCTGAAGACCCCGGTTCTGCTCTTGAAGGAGGCGATTTAGGCTTTATTGACAGAAGTACCATGGTAAAAGAATTTATCGCATGGGCCTTTAAATTAAAAGCAGGCGAACTTTCTCCGGTATTTGAAACAGAATATGGCTTCCATTTTTTGCAGGTTTTAGAACGCAGAGGCGAGCAAGCTCAGGTAAGGCATATTTTAATTAGGCCTCTAACCACCCCGGCTAGCTTAAAACGCTTAGAACTTAAAGCCGACACCATTTACAAAAAGCTGAGAGAAAAAAAGTTAGCCTTTTCTACAGCGGCCTCCTTATATTCCGATGATAGAGAAACTCAATATAACGGGGGTATGTTGCTTTATTCAGAAAATCAATCATCCAGAACTACTTTAATTCCGATTGAAAAGTTAGACCCAACGGTATTTACCGTTATTGATACCATGAAAGTAGGCAGCATTTCTAAACCGATTTCGTTTAAAGACCAAGAAAGGGGTAAAGAAGGGTTTAAAATTTTCTTCTTAAAATCTAAAACACAGCCCCATAAGGGCAATTTAGAGCAAGATTATCCTAAGTTTAAAGAACTCGCAGAAGCGGAAAAAAGATCTAAGGTAATTAGCGAGTGGTTTGAAAAACGGAAAGAAAACACTTATGTTAGAATTGACGAGGAGTTTGCCGACTGCGCCGAATTAAAAATGTGGATAAACAAAGACAAACAGACAAAATAGCCGATGCAATTTAATAACGAGGTTGAAGGAGTTGACGCACTATGCCAATCCTTCAAAAATATTCAAGCTGAAATAAGCAAAGTTGTAATAGGACAAGACGATATTATTAAATCCGTATTAATTGCCTTTTTCAGTAACGGGCATTGTTTACTTGTTGGAGTACCCGGACTGGCAAAAACCTTATTGGTACAAACCGTGTCCAAGGTTTTAGATATGGATTTTAACCGAATACAATTTACGCCCGATTTAATGCCCAGCGATATTATTGGTACCGAAATTTTAAACGAAGACCGTCATTTTAAATTTATTAAAGGGCCGGTTTTTTCCAACATCATTTTGGCTGACGAGATTAACCGTACGCCACCCAAAACGCAAGCAGCCTTGTTAGAAGCCATGCAAGAAAAAGCGGTAACGGCAGCCGGCCAAACGCATAAATTGCCGCAGTTGTTCTTTGTTTTGGCTACTCAAAACCCTATTGAGCAAGAAGGCACTTATCCTTTGCCTGAAGCGCAGTTAGACCGTTTTATGTTCAATATTCAGCTAAATTATCCAAAGTTTGAAGACGAACTCACTATCGTGAAAAACACTACCGCTAATCGGGTAGTTGAGCTGAAAAAAATCATTAAAGGCAAAGAAATTCAGGCTTTTCAAAAACTAATCAGGAGTATTCCGGTAACCGATAACGTACTGGAATATGCGGTAAAATTAGCCACCAAAACGCGCCCAAAAACTCAATTGGCTTCTGCCGCAATTAACAATTATGTTTCTTGGGGAGCCGGCCCCCGCGCTTCTCAGTTTTTGGTTTTGGGCGCAAAATGCCATGCGGCAATTTCAGGCAAATATGCTCCCGATATAGAAGACGTTCAAGCTGTAGCAGAACCCATTTTACGCCATCGTATGGTACGTAATTATCGCGCAGAGGCAGAGGGCTTAAGTATAGAACAAATTATCAAAGATTTATTTTAAAAAGATTATTTTTTTATATAAATTCGGAATCAAGACACAAGACAAAAGCTTTCCGATAATTTAGCTGCTTGATTGCGATAAGTTTTTTTATCTAAAAACCAACGCTGTTTTTGAATAAGAAAGACTGCGCCCACAGATTATGATATTGAGTTAAACCTCGGATAAGTAAAAATTGTTTTTATTGCTCTAACCTAACCATCTACAGAGAAAAATTTTATTACAAACCGAATTACAAAAATATGCGTCAACACAGGAGTTAGGGGCAAATTTACGAAACGACACAACGGAATGACACAGACAAGCGAACCACCAACTTTCGACACATCTTGACAGTTATTGCGACTGTCAAAAAGTATTTTTATAATAAATGTGGAGACCAGCGACCATTAAAAAAAACGGGGCGACACCGAAAAGCCAAATGAGTAGGAAACTTAAAATAATAAAAAATGAAAAAAAGTATTTTTGCAATCTCAATTGCCAGTCTTTTAATGACTAGTTGTGCGACAATTTTTACAGGCACAAAAGACAAAATTACATTTAACAGCACACCAGCAGGAGCTACTATTTACAAAGATGGGGTTGAACAATGTAAAACACCTTGTACTCTTCATGTAAAACGCAGTTTAAACGACACGGAAATTGAATACAAATTGGACGGCTATGAAACAAGATTAATTAAACTTGACAAAGAATTCAACATTATCAGTGTAATTAATTTAGGAAATTTATTAGGCTGGGGTGTTGATGCTTTATCTGGTGCGGTAATGAAATATGACAAAAAGGTTTATGACATTACATTATCTAAAAACAATAAAACGTCTATGATTAAGCCATCAAAAATAAATTTTGACACCAAGAAAAATGTAGTAGAACTTTATGTTCAAGCCAAGTAAAATTGACGGTTGTGGACAAAAAACCTGCCAATAACCAAACCGATGGACGTAATCCCACCCTGTAAAAGGCCTTCGTTCTCCCTTCGGCCGAACTTTTGGCATTTTCCTTTGGTGCGTCCATCGGTTGCGCTTGGCAAAATTTTAAAAGACACTCACTAATGAGCAATATCCAACGAGAAGACATCCATATCATTTGCCGACACAGCGACTTGACAGAACAAAAAATTGAGAAAGCTTTGAAAGAAAACATCTATAATGACAAAGAGGCGTGGCAAAAATTCTTTCGATTGTTTTTCATTAGCCTTGGTATTGGCTTTACGGTGTCGGGTATAGTTTTCTTTTTTGCCTACAATTGGGCTGACCTGCACAAATTTGCGAAAATAGGACTGACAGAAGGAATTCTAATCATGACAACAATCTTAGTCCTTCTTCCAAAAATTAACGACAATATCAGAAATGTTATTCTTACAGGAGCATCGGTTTTAGTGGGTGTTTTATTTGCCGTATTCGGACAGATTTACCAAACGGGAGCTAATGTTTATGACTTTTTTTTGGCTTGGACCGTTTTCGTAACATTATGGGTAATAGTTTCAAATTTTGCTCCTTTATGTTTGCTGTATCTTGTTTTAATCAACACGACATTCATTTTGTATTCACAGCAAGTGGCTAAAGATTGGTCAGAAATTTTCATTTTTACCTCGCTTTTTGTCATTAATGCAGTCGTTCTGATTTCTGCTATTATTCTTTCTAAATATAAGAAAGCAGAAAACATACCCACTTGGTTTTTGAATACAGTTGCTTTAGCTACTGTAAGCTATGCAACTATCGGAGTTGTTATAGGGATTTTTTACAAGTATCAGACGGATTTCCCAATTTTGATTTTAATTACTGCCATAGTATTTGCATTAGGTATTTGGCACGGACTAAAAACAAAAAGCGGTTTCTATCTTTCAGTTATACCCTTTAGCTTTATCATTATCGTATCAGCTTTACTCATTAAAATATCAGAGGGAGAAAAGATGTCTTTATTAATCGTCAGCCTTTTTATCGTAGCCAGCGTTACTTTAACGATTAAAAACCTGATTGATATTCAAAAGAAACAGACAAATGAGAAATAAAGATGACATTAAAGAGCTATTGATGTTTTTCCGAAACACAGAAGATAAACCTTTTAAATTAGATGAAGAAGCCATTTTTGCAGCTTATCAAAAAGATAACGGCAACCAGTCGTTGCCTATAAAAATACTATCCGTTTTTGGAGGAATATTGGTAAGCCTTGCCTTTTTGGGATTTCTTTTTATTGAGGGGCTATACAATTCTGATGTGGCGTTATTGGTGTTTGGAGGAATTTTTATTGCAGGTTCGATTTGGATAAACAAAAAATACAATAAAATAATCATTGATACGATAAGCGTTTCTTCCTTTATCATAGGTTTTATACTTCTTGGCTTTGGTTGCGGAAAGTTAAATATATACGAAAACATTATAAGCATTATCTTCATCATTATTGCTTTGGGTTCGTTAAGTATTGTTCAGAACTACATACTGTCTTTTGTTTCTGTTCTAATTATCAACGGAAGTATTTTAACGCTCATTATAGCTAACAAAGGTTATGACCTTATTCATATTTACGTTTCCGCACTTGCATTGACTATGACTTATATTTTTCTGAAAGAAGCCAAAATAATCACAACCAACATAGTTTTATCCAAACTTTATAATCCTGTGAAAACAGGATTGGTTTTCTCCTTTTTATCAGGATTGGTATTTCTTGGCAAAAAAGGAATTTTGTTTGTATTCCCCGACTATATTTGGCCGTCCTCTAACTATATTTGGCTGTCCTCTATCGTTATAATTTCTGTAATTATTTATTTAATTTCAACGCTGTTTGATTTTTTTAATTTAACCGTAACGCAACATAAAATCGGCATTTACATTTTTACCGTCTTTGCGTTATTGCCCACAGCGTTATCTCCTGCCGTATCAGGTGCTATTCTCATTATGCTGTTGAGTTTTTTAGTAAACTATAAAACGGGCTTGGTTTTGGGAGTTATCTCATTTATCTACTTTATTTCACAATACTATTACGAATTGAATTTCACTTTGCTCACCAAGTCCATACTCTTATTTTCGACAGGTGTACTTTTTATTGCGTTTTATTTGTTCACCTATAAAAAATTGACTGCAAATGAAAAAGTATAAATGGATTATCATTCTTCTGAACCTTGTTCTTTTGTTGATATATTTCAACCATTCTGTAGCGAAGAAAGAGGAGCTATTAAAAGACGGACAATTGGTTTTATTAGAACTTGCCCCGGTTGATCCTCGTTCATTAATGCAAGGAGACTATATGGCTTTGCGTTATAAAATCTCGGAAGACATTAGCACAGAAAATATTCCCAAACGAGGGTATTGTGTCGTTCAGCTTGATAGTAGTGGTATAGCTGACAAAATTAGGTTTCAGAAAGACGTAACTCCGTTAAATGAGGGTGAACATCTTATCGAATATACCTATCTAGGCAAACGGAACGTTAACATCGGAGCAGAATCCTATTTCTTTCAGGAAGGACAAGCGAAAAAATATGAAAAGGCAAAATACGGAGGTGTGAAAATAGACAAGGACGGAAATAGCCTGTTAATCGGTCTTTATGATCAACAACAAAAGAAGATAGAATAAAAACCGATGTATACAACTTATAACATGAGTGAAAACATAAAAATAATTATTGATTTTAAAAATGTCCTTTCAGATTCTGAATGGGAAGAAATGAAGACACATTTTATACAAAAAAAGCTAAAAAAAGATGCAATCATCACAGCAGAAAGACAAACCGAAAAATACTTATATTTTATAAAACAGGGTGTAGTTCGTAAATATTACTTGGTGAATGGGATAGAGTACAATATAGACTTTCGTTTTGAGAATCAGTTTGTTTCTTCTTATGCATCTTTTTTAACCCAACAGCCCTCTGCCATATTTCTAGAGGCTATTGAAGATGTTACGTTGTTGGCTATAAAATTTAAATCGCTGCAAGAATTATATCGTATTTCTAAATCTGGCGAGCGGTTAGGAAGACTGTATGCGGAAGAGTTGTTTATTGAAAAAAAAATTAGAGAAGCGGCGCTTATGATTCAATCTCCCAAAGAAAGATATATCAACTTACTTACTCAAAAACCGCATTGGATAAAAAGGGTGCCTTTATATATGCTTGCTTCTTATCTTAACATCACTCCAGAAACACTAAGTCGGGTAAGAAAAAAATAAAGTAACCCCTGATGCATCATTAAACGAGGTTGATTTATACTTTGCCAGAATAATTAGGCTAATTAATTCTATGTCAGAGAGGTTTGGTTTAAAATAAAAATCGTCTTCCTTTGAAATTTTTCTTGATTCTTTCAAAATTAATCCATTTTTAAGTTGCTTATAATAATATTTTGTTTAAAATCAATATACTAATTTTTAGTGGTTTGAGCAACTTTTTTAACAATGCACAACGAGTTAAGGCAGTTTTTTATTTCTTGATTTGAAACAATGTAGCAGTAATTTAACAATTATACTTTTACGTCAGATTAAATTAATAACCTGTTGTGCTATTAAAAACTCAAAGCATGTTTGATTTGATTGGTTACTAACCAAGACGATAGCACAACATCTTTTTTTCAATATCTTATCCATTTATTCATCAACACCCGTTAATAGCACAACAGGTTAAAAAATCTAATCAATTGCTAAGAACTTGTATACAAGCCAATGGTATTTATAATGTTAAGAATTTTGGTATAAAAGCTACTGTATCATTTAATGAGGGAGCTATTTCTCGGACATTATCTAAGTTAGCCATAAGCAAAACTCCTGTCCAAGTATTCTATGCAACAAATGTTTCCGGTATTTTACCTTTTGCACAAGATGTGTTTGAAATAAAAAACTAAACTGCACATAGCATGGTATTGTTGTGATGCGGGGTTGGAAGTTATCGGTAGGATACACTCAATTACTTAGTCGCAAAAACCATTTTCCTAAATTGTAATTAGTGTATCCTATTTTTTGGATTTTTACAAAAAGGAATCTGCATACCCGTTTAAGCTCCTTTATGTTTGCAATTACCAATCTGTCAAATAAATGCTCTCTAAAGTATCTTCTGTTGAGCTTGTAAGCTCCTCGTTAATTCGGGTTAGTCAAAAGTATAATTTTTCATGATTTTCTTTTCAGTTAAACAAGGCAAACCGATTAAATATATTCCACAGCGGAGAACATATCCTAGCGCCTAATGAGGTCTTGAGTTGTTGTAATTTTGTCGCCATTGTTCAGTTTTTTTGCCTTACTTCACCCAGATAGATAAAAGATATAGGCGTTAAAAGCTCCTTCCTGATATACCGTTGCAGCGTTCCACAAAAGCGTTTTGCATCGGCTTACCGGGCTGTTGTATAAAAGTTGGTTGATATTGTGTGGCCTGCACTATATATCAATGTATAGCTCAAAAACTTCAGGCTGATTGCTTCTTTACTGCCCTTACATTTTTTTGGCGGTTTTAAAGCAGGCATGGAAGTAAAGCCTTGGTTATTGCATAAATTCTTTTAAATAATGGTAGTGAAACGGCAGTAAATTGTATAAAATAAAATTTCGTTTTCTTGCTGTATCCTAGCCATTACACATAAAAAACGGCCTTTATAAGATATCTAAAGCCGCTTTTTCATTTTTTTAGTTTTCCATCCCTTTATGGAAGGTTCATTTTGTGTCCTATAATTGCTTTCAGTTGATTTTGATTAAGTTTTTTTCATGATTTGAGAATTGGCACGGGTCGTTTATTTTCGTCAATAGCTACAAAAGTAAATTCTCCATGTACTACAAGTGTTCTGCCTTCGGCATACATTTGCTCTAAATAGATTTCTACGCCTACTTTTAAGCTCGTGTTGCCTACTTTTATCACCTGGGCAACTACTTCAATAAAAGTTCCTGCCGGGATAGGCTTTTTAAATTCTATGCGATCATTGCTTACCGTTACCATGTGTTGTCTGCTGAAACGGGTGGCGGCAATAAAGGCCGTTTCGTCCATTATGGCCATGGCTGTTCCGCCAAAAAGCGTGTCGTAATGATTAGTGGTGTTGGGGAAAACCGTTTTAAAAACAGTAGTTTTAGAGTGTATAATTCGTTCTTGGAGTGTCAAAAGGATGAAAATGTAAAAATCTGTTTAGCAAAGGAACAAAATTTTTGCTAAACAGACCTCAAAAAAAATTTTTTAATCAGCTTTTGTGCTACCTGCGCATGCTTTTTGCAGCCGCAACCATTGCCGTTAAAGCTTGTTTGGTTTCGGGCCATGCTCTGGTTTTTAACCCGCAATCGGGGTTTACCCACAAGTTTTCTGCCGGAATTACCTGTGCGGCTTTTTTCAGCAGGTTAATCATTTCATCGATATTGGGTACGCGGGGCGAGTGAATATCGTAAACGCCGGGGCCAATTTCGTTCGGATATTTAAACGCAGAAAAGGCGTCCAGTAATTCCATTTGCGAGCGTGAAGTTTCAATGGTAATTACATCGGCATCCATATCGGCAATATTACTGATGATATCGTTAAATTCTGAATAACACATATGGGTGTGAATTTGGGTCTGATCTTTAACCCCGCTGGCAGAAATGCGGAAAGCTTTAACTGCCCAATCCAAGTAAGCCCTCCAGTCGGCTTTGCGTAAGGGTAAACCTTCGCGGATAGCCGGTTCATCTATTTGGATAATATTAATGCCCGCTTTTTCTAAATCCATTACCTCATCGCGGATAGCCAGTGCGATTTGAAAACAGGTTGTGCTGCGAGGCTGATCGTTTCTTACAAAAGACCATTGTAAAATGGTTACCGGACCGGTTAGCATACCTTTTACCCATTTGTTGGTTAACGATTGCGCATAGGCAGACCATTTAACCGTCATGGCTTCGCTGCGTTGTACATCGCCATAAATAATGGGAGGTTTTACACATCTAGACCCATAACTTTGAACCCAACCGTTTTTAGAAAAAGCAAATCCTTCCAGTTTTTCCCCAAAATACTCCACCATATCGTTCCGTTCAAATTCGCCATGCACCAATACATCAAGATCTATCTCTTCCTGAAACCGAATACTTTCTTTAATCTCTTGGGCAATAAAAGCATCGTATTCTTCTTGTGAGACGGTTTCTTTCTTTAGCTTCGCTCTGTAGCTGCGAACTTCCGGCGTTTGTGGAAACGAGCCAATGGTAGTTGTAGGATATAAAGGCAGCTTAAAGGCTTGTTGCTGCAAAACTCTGCGGGTGGAAAAAGGCAGGTTACGTTGCGATTCTTGATCGGTTAATGCAAGAAAGCGGTTTTTAACGGCTTGTTTATGAATAAGCGTAGAGTTTCTTCTGCTTATTTGTGCCGCCTTGTTGGCTTCAAAGGCCGTTAAAGCAGAATTAGAAGGACTTGCAGAACTCAAATCTTTCAAAACGCATACTTCAATGAGTTTTTGTTTGGCAAAAGCCAACCAGTTTTTAATCTCCGAGCTAAGGTTTTGTTCGTCGGTTTCATTATCCAAATCGCAAGGCGAATGCATGAGTGAACAGGAAGGAGCAATCCAAATGCGCTCTTCTCCCAAAGATTTTTGAGCCGATTTAATTAGCGATAATGAATGCTCAAAGTCATTTTTCCATATATTACGGCCATCTACCACACCTAAAGAAAGAATAATGTTATCAGGGATTTTAGCCGATACCGTATCAAGTTGCTCAGGAGCTCTAACCAAATCTATATGCAGCACATCCGGACGGATACTTGTTGCCAAATCTAAATTAAGTTCAACGCCATTAAAATAAGTGGCTAGTATAATTTTTACCTGTTTGGCCGCCGCATTAATTTTCTGGTAAGCTTTGGCATACGTTTTTTGTATCTTTTCAGAAAGATTAACCGTTAAAAAAGGTTCATCAAACTGGATATATTCAACGCCCAATGCTTTTAATTTATGGATAATCTCTACGTATACATTTGTTAACTGATCAATAAGATCTAATTTATCAAACCCGCTTTCTTTTTCTTTACCCAAAAGTAAATAGGTTACCGGGCCAATTAAAACAGGTTTTGTAACAATGCCTAACTGTTGGGCTTCGTAAAAATCATTGATAATTTTTTCTGAAAAAAGCTTAAATTCTTGATTTTTGTAAAACTCCGGAACAATATAATGATAGTTGGTATCAAACCATTTGGTCATTTCCATGGCTACTACATCCAAGCTGTTTTTTTGGTATCCGCGTGCCATGGCAAAATACAAATCCAATTCATTGCCGCCTTCTTTTGATATTACTTGGGTATAACGTTTGGGGATGGCTCCAAACATGAGCGAATGGTCTAATACCTGATCATAAAACGAGAAATCGTTTGATGGGATTAGATCGATGCCAAGTTCTTTTTGAAGCAACCAATTTTGATTTCGAATAGTTTTACCCGTTTGTTGCAGGGTTTTGTAGTCTGATTTTCCAGCCCAATAACTTTCGCAGGCTTTCTTTAGCTCGCGGTGGTTTCCAATTTTAGGATAGCCAAGATTATGAGTACGCATGATTTAATATTTTTCTTCAAATATCAAATATGTAGGTCGATATATCTTTAAAATAATAAAACTAAGTATATTTTTCTTTTAAAATGATTATTTTTAGCATATTTTTCTTTTTTAGACTGATAAATACGTTTTACGCAGAAAATGATATGAATAATTTGGACGAAATAGACCTTCGAATTTTAAATGCTTTGCACGAAAACGCCAAGCTTACTATCAAAGAATTGGCGCAAAAAGTAAATCTTTCTGCTTCCCCTGTTTTTGAGCGGGTTAGGCGCTTGGAAAAAACCGGGATTATAAAAAAATATATCGCCGTTTTAGATACCGAAAAATTAAAACAAGGTTTAATGGTGTTTTGCAACATCAAACTTAAGCAGCATGATAAAAATGTAGGGAATGAATTTGTAACAAAAATCAGAAATATTTCAGAAATAGTTGAATGTTACAATATTTCAGGAGACTACGACTTTTTGTTAAAAGTTAACGTAAAAGATATGAAACATTATCAAGATTTCGTATTTAATAAACTAGGTTCGGTAAAAAGTATTGGCAGCACATACAGCGCTTTTGTAATGGCAGAAATTAAAAATACATATGGTACCGCCATTTTAATTACCGACACTTAATTTATAATATGACCTACAAAGCCTTCGCTGTGTATACAAAACTGTATTTATGCGTTTGTTTGGTATTTGAAAACGGCTGGATGTTTCTATAAAAAAAGACAGGTTTAAAAATTATTTGAGGTTATGGCACCTCCTTATTTTGCTGTCGCAGAACATAAAAAGAAAGACTTTCAATCTTTTTTAACAAACTCTGCGGACGGAGTTGCTACCTTAGAGTAGAGACATTTTAAGGCGGATTTAAATTTGACCCCCAGTAAACCCTGATTATTTTGATGAAGAATTAAAAAAATGGCGTATGCCTGTTCTACAAACAAAAAGCTGCATGCTTTACCTGTACCAACTTTTAGCAAAAAACGGAAACTCTTTTAACAGATGAGCAAACAGCATTTACGCACTCAAAAATCATTTTTCTTAAAACAAAAACTCTTTAAAACCTCAAATTTACTCTTTTAAAAAAAAATTTAATTAAGCGTTTAATTTCGATTTAAAATTACATTTTTGCAAAAAATTATTGCTGTAAATGCAAAGCTATAGCGAATTTATTGACTTAAGCGTAGGTTTTCCACAAGAAGGTTTTGAAGTTATTGACGATGAACTTTATTTTCACGATTTGAACCTGATGGAAATGATAGAAACCTATGGTACTCCTTTACGGTTTACCTACTTACCCCTTGTAAGCAAAAAAATTCAACAGGCTAAAATTTTGTTTCAAACCGCTATTCTTAAAAACAATTATCGCGGTAATTACAAATATTGCTATTGTACCAAAAGCTCACATTTTAAGCACATTTTAGACGAGGTTTTAAAAAACGACATCCATTTAGAAACCTCTTCGGCCTTTGATATGCCAATGGTTGACGCTTTAGAGAAAAAAGGAACTCTAAACAAAGAAACCACCATCATTTGCAACGGATTTAAAACGTATCAATATAAGCAATACATTATAGACATGATACACGATGGTTTTTGTAATATCATCCCCGTTTTAGATAACAAAGAAGAATTCAATTTGTATGACGATGAAGTTGAATTAACCATTCCATGCAGCCTTGGTATTCGTATTGCGGTAGAAGAACAGCCTGATTTTCAATTCTATACTTCGCGTTTAGGAATTAGAATGGAAGATGTTATTGAATTTTACAACTCCAAAATTTCGAAAAATCCAAACTTCAAGGTAAAATTGCTGCATTTTTTTATTAACTCAGGTATTTCTGATACGCCTTATTATTGGAACGAATTAGAAAAATGCGTTACCCTTTATTGTAAATTTAAAAAAATTAACCCCGATTTAGATACTTTAGATATTGGCGGGGGTATGCCTTTTAAAGATAGTTTGGTGTTTGATTTCGATTACGAGTATATGGTAAACGAAATTGTTAAACGCATTAAAGAAATTTGTGCAGAACACGACGTAATGGAGCCTGATATTATTACGGAATTTGGCAGATACACTGTAGCAGAAGCATCGGGCATTTTATACAAAGTATTAGGACGAAAACAACAAAACGACAGAGAACGCTGGTTAATGTTAGACGGTTCGTTTATTACAAACTTACCCGATGTTTGGGCCTTAAATCAAAAATACATTTTGTTGCCTATAAACAACTGGGATGCCGAATACGAAAAAGTAAATTTAGGCGGTATTACCTGCGACGGGCAAGATTACTACAATCAGGAAGCACACATGAACAGTGTTTTCATGCCAAAAACGCGTAAAGTACAATACTTAGGTTTTTTTAATACCGGCGCTTACCAAGAAGTGTTAAGCGGATATGGCGGTATTCACCACTGCTTGCTGCCCAGCCCTAAGCATGTGCTGATTCGTAGAAACCGAGACGAAACCTATAATTTCGAAGTTTTTGGCGAAGAGCAAAACAGTAAACAGGTTTTAAAAATTTTAGGATACTAAATCTTCACCAAACTTTCTTTATTTATCTCTACTTTAATCTATACCATAGGTGTTAAAAATGGTTTTTCCCGCAAAATAAGTATAGAAAAAATCATTACCCTAAAAAAACAAATACGCAAACAAAGCTATTTATAAGTATTTAGAACGACAATATCTGATTTAAGATAAATACTTTGTTAAATTTTTACCGGTAACACCCTAACTCGTTAATTTTATACGGTAAATAAAATTTATGTTAAATGCAATTTCTTTAGATCGGGTAATGGTTATTGATATTGAAACCGTTCCACAGTTTGCAAGCTTTCAGGAAATGCCCACTCATTTGCAAGATTTATGGGAAATAAAAACACAACATCAGCGAGGAGAGCTGCAAAGCCCTGAAAGTTTTTATGAACGAGCAGGTATTATGGCTGAGTTTGGCAAAATTATTTGTATCAGCATGGGGGTTTTCGATATTAAAAAGGAGCTCTGTTTCCTTCGCATTAAATCTATTTACGGCGATGACGAAAACGTTATTTTAAACGAATTTTCAACGCTTTTAAACAAGCAACCAAACGGCTTTATATTATGTGCTCACAACGGCAAAGAGTTCGATTATCCTTATTTATGTCGTCGGTTTTTAATTAATGGTTTAAAAATTCCCCAACAACTGCATTTGGCAGGCAAAAAACCATGGGAAGTAAAACACCTAGACACCATGGAGCTTTGGAAATTTGGCGATTACAAACATTACATCTCATTAGACCTTTTAACCACCTCACTACAAATACCTACCCCAAAAGATGATATTGACGGAAGCCGGATATGTAAGGTTTATTATCAAGAAAACAATCTTGAACGCATTGTTAATTACTGCCAAAAAGATGTGATTAGCGTTGCCCAAATTTTGTTGCGTTATAAAGCTTTACCGCTTATTTTGGCAGAAAACATTACATTTGTTGAGTAATCCCGGCTCCCTTATTTGGGTTTCTGTGCTTATGACAGATCAGATGCCTTATTGCACAAGGCAATCTTCATCAGTAAATATTTATGAATTTAATCCGTTAAATTGTAATGATACGCAATATATCAATTTACAATTCCTTATCTTCGAGATTAATCAATTTTGTAATGACTAAACTTAAAAACGTACAATTTAAACTTGTTCTTGTACAGCTTATAACCGATATCTTCAATAAAAACAAAAATACGGCCTTAAATCATAAGCAAGTAGCTGCCAAGTTAAATGTAAAGGATAAAAAAGCCGTTGAAGTTATTTTAGAAGTTTTAAAGGAAGAAGCGGGTAAAGGAAAATTTATTCAACCCGAAAGAGGAAAGTTCAGGTTAAAAGATTTAAAAACTTTTGTTACAGGCACCGTTGATATGACTGCCGAAGGCTCGGCTTTTATAATACCTGACGAGGAATTTGAAAAAGACATTTTTATTGCCCCCAGAAAGCTCGGAAATGCATTACATGGCGATAAAGTGAGGGTTTATGTTTACGCCAAAAAGAAAAATGGACGTAAAAAAGAAGGAGAAGTTGTTGAACTGATCAGCCGGGCAAAAACAGATTTTATCGGAGTGGCCAAAGTGTCAGATCGTTTTGCTTTTGTGATACCTGACGACAGAAAGATGTTGCACGACATTTTTGTGCCGCTGAGCGATTTAAACGGCGCAAAAAACGGCCAAAAAGTATTGGCAAAACTAACCGATTGGCCTGAAGGAGCTAAAAATCCGATTGGTAAAATCGTTTATGTTTTGGGCGAGCAAGGCGAAAACGAAACCGAAATGAACGCTATTTTAGCCCATTATGGCTTTTCGCTGAGTTTTTCTGAGCAGGTAGAAACCCAAGCCAATGCCATATCCGAAATCATTTCTGAAAACGAAATAAAAGGCAGAAGAGAGTTTAGAACTGCCCCCACGTTTACTATCGACCCAATTGATGCAAAAGATTTTGACGATGCCATCTCTTTTCAAAAATTAAATAATGGCAACTATCTGATAGGTATTCATATTGCCGATGTTTCGCATTACGTAAAGCCCCGAAGCCTTTTAGACAAAGAAGCTTACGAGCGAGCCACTTCGGTTTATTTGGTAGACCGAGTTATTCCAATGCTTCCGGAGCGTTTAAGCAACGGCATTTGTTCGTTACGCCCAAACGAAGACAAACTTTGTTTCAGCGCCGTTTTTGAATTAGATAATCGGGCTAATATTTTAAGCCAATGGTTCGGTAAAACAATCATTCATTCTAACAGGCGCTTTACTTACGAACAAGCGCAGGAAATTATAGAAACAAAACAAGGCGATTTTGCAGAGGAAATACTAAAGTTAAATGAACTTGCGCATATTTTACGGGCAAAAAAATTTAAAAATGGAGCGATTAGCTTTGAAAGTACGGAAGTTAAATTTAAACTTAATGAAGCCGGCAAGCCCATTGGGGTTTATGTAAAAGAGCGTAAAGACGCCCATAAACTTGTCGAAGATTTTATGCTGTTGGCTAATAAAAAAGTAGCGGAATTTATTGCAAAAAAAAGTAAAGAAAAACAAAAGTATGTTTTTGTGTATCGTTCTCACGATGCGCCAAATCCGGAAAATCTGAATAATTTTGTCGGATTTGCTGCTCGCTTTGGCTATAAAATAAATACCAAAAGCGATAAAGAAATTGCCAAATCGCTTAATTTTTTAATGGAAGATATAGAAGGCAAAAAGGAACAAAATATTTTAACCCAGTTGGCCATCAGATCAATGGCAAAAGCGGTATATACTACTAAAAAAACCGGTCATTATGGTTTGGCTTTCGATTATTACACCCATTTTACCTCTCCTATTCGCCGATATCCCGACATAATGGTTCATCGTTTATTGGAGCATTATTTGGAAGGAGGGAAACCGGCCAATGCCGAAGAATATGAACTGGCATGTGCGCATTCGTCAAATATGGAAAAAAGGGCAACCGAAGCCGAAAGGGCGTCTGTTAAATACAAACAGGCCGAATATCTGAAAGATAATATCGGACATATTTTTAACGGTATTATTTCAGGGGTAACCGAATGGGGGATGTATGTAGAAATTGAAGAAAACAAATGCGAAGGTATGGTTCGTTTATGCGATATCAGCGATGATTTTTATGTTTTGGACGAGAAAAATTACGCTATTGTTGGCCAACGTAAAAAGAAAAAATACCAATTGGGTGATGAGGTAAAAATAAGCGTAAAAAAAGTAGACCTGTCTAAAAAACAAATAGACTTTGATTTGGTGCAATAAAACTCAAAAACTTATCTATCCTTTAAAAGGTTATTCATAGCTTAAACTGATTTTTTATAAGTTGCATCCGTAAAAAACATTTAATTCGATAAAAACTTTCATATATCAAAAAGAAAAAATATAAGCGAAACTATCAGCTATAATCCCGATTTTTGGCCAAAATACAACAGCAAAAAATAAATTAAGAAAAGCTAATTAACCTGTAAAAATGCATACCCTTACCGAACTACAAGCCCTTATCGAAAAAGCCATCGCTCAGATTAATTATCCTTCTTATCCAAAAAAACTTTACGACCCAATCGGTTATATCATGAATTTGAGCGGCAAACGGATTAGGCCCGTATTGGTATTAATGGCATGCGAACTGTTTACCGACAAAGTTGAACAAGCCTTAGATGTAGCATTAGCCATAGAAACTTTTCATAATTTTACTTTAATACATGACGATATCATGGACAATGCTCTGCTGCGCAGAGGAAAAGCCACCGTACACGGAAAATGGGGTATAAACAACGCCATTTTAAGCGGTGATGCATTGATGATAGAAGCAAACAAGCATTTATCTAAAGTAGATCTTGGCGTGCTTAAACCCGTATTAAGCACTTTTAATATTACTGCCCAAAAAGTTTGTGAAGGCCAACAATTAGACATGGAATTTGAAACCAAAACGGGTGTATCTATTGACGAGTATATTGAAATGATTAGATTGAAAACAGCCGTTTTATTGGGTGGAGCATTGAAATTAGGCGCCATTGTGGGTGGAGCATCAATAAAAGATGCTGATTTGTTATATCAATTTGGCGAAAATTTGGGCATTGTTTTCCAATTACAAGACGATATTCTTGATGTGTATGGCGACCCAAATAAATTTGGAAAACAAGTGGGCGGAGACATTATCTCTAACAAGAAAACATTTTTACACCTAAAAACGTTAGAACTTGCTGAAACCGAAGAAGCTAACCTGTTAACAAAAAGCGGTTTAAACCATGCCGAAAAAATATACCATGTAACCGATCTTTACAATAAATATGCAATAAAACAGCGGGCTGAAAACGAAATACAGCAATATTTAGATACGGCAACAAAGATACTCCATACCATTAGCGTAGCTGATGAAAAAAAGAATGAATTTAGAATATTGATTAAACAAATTATAGCCCGGGAAAATTAGTTAAAATAAAAACGCTCAGCTATCCCAAGCTTTTAATTACAAAACCAATTGTGTTAAGGATATTTAATAAAATTTATTTTTCGAAAATAAGAACCTCCCATTTCCATTTATTTCGCAAATAAATGGAATAGCCAAGTAAAGCACGGATAAAAACAGTAAAACACAAAAACAGGCATCCTAAAAACTTTTTTGAATACCTTCCTTTTTTCTGTTTTATTAAAACTATTCTGCTAATTCAGTT
Organism: Hirudo medicinalis; assembly: GCA_011800805.1. NCBI lineage: Eukaryota > Metazoa > Annelida > Clitellata > Hirudinida > Hirudinidae > Hirudo > Hirudo medicinalis. Next base: position 48,981 of record MPNW01000107.1, read on the forward strand.
GTTTTTGTTTCAGGTTTTTTTTCTTCTTTAGCAGGTGCTGCAACAACTTCCGTTTGTTCTGTTTTTACAACTACTTTCTTTGCCGGTGCAGTTTTTACGGCAGGTTTAATTGCCGGAGCCGCATCTTCTGCTATGGCCGGAATTACAGAAACATACGATTTATTATCGCTTTTCTTTTTAAAAAGAACAATACCGGGTATCAAAGCATACAAAGTGTGATCTTTACCAATACCTACGCCTTTATCAGGGTGGTGTTTGGTACCACGCTGACGAACGATAATGTTGCCGGCAATAGCTTGCTGCCCGCCGAAAATTTTAACGCCTAAACGTTTACTATGCGACTCTCGGCCGTTTTTAGAACTACCGGCTCCTTTTTTATGCGCCATTTTCTTTTATATTTTAACAAACCGGAAAACCCGGTATGATTATGAACAAAAAATTTAATTACAAGGTAATATTCTCAATTTTTATTTTGGTGAAAGATTGGCGATGGCCGTTTTTCTTTTTATAACCTTTTCTACGTTTCTTTTTAAAAACGATTACCTTATCGCCTTTTAAATGGGACATGATTTTAGCTGAAATTTTAGCGCCGTTTACCGAAGGAGTTCCAACGGTAATTTTTCCGCCGTTATCAACCAACAATACATTGTCAAATTCAATACTAGCGCCCTCATCTCCCTGCAAACGGTGTACAAAAAGATGCTGGTCTTTTGCAACTTTAAATTGTTGCCCGGCTATATTTACTATTGCGTACATTGTTAATAATTATTTTAAATGTTAATTTTTTTAATCGAGGTGCAAATATAGAACAAAAACAATTTAAAGACAAATATGCTTAAAAATAAGCAGGCGAGTTGGTTATGCATTATGGGGTATAGCGCTCTTCTGCCTGATTAATGACGGTAATAATGCAGGTTTGTAATTGATCGGCTCTTTTTGCCACGCCCTGATCCTCATGGTAATTACTTTGATAAATCAGGCCTTTATCTTCTTTTTCATATTTGATGTTTATTTCAAACCTTACAACATTTGGATCTTTCATATTACTGCCTTTATTGACAATCACACTGGGCAAACTCCAAAAAGAAAGTTCGTTAAATTTGCTGTCCAAAAAAATGATTTCGTTGGTGCGTAAAGGCACTCTTTTGCCAACCAATCGGTTTTGCCTGTCTAAATAACTATAAATTCCGCTTGCAGAATAATAACTGTTTTGGAGAGAGTCGCCGGTTCCCCATTTAATGCTTAGCGACACAAATGACGAAGGAGGGTATTTACTTTTTTTCAATCCCGCCAGGTAATAACTAAGGCTGATGGCAATTGCAACAACCAACAAGCCGGTTATAACCGAATGGTTTTTTTTAAAAAACGCAGCCATTATTTTTGGTCAGCATTATTAATAACATTTTCAATGGTTTTTTGCACGACTGTCGCAGCGCTGCGCATCTTTTCATTTTTATTAAAATCAGGGAAAAAGATAACTTCTTTAGATTTTTTTTGATAATGAAATTTTATTTCGTAACGTAACAATTTAGGGTCTTTTATATCGCTTTCTTTATTGGCAATCGTATTGGGTAAGTTCCAAAAACCTTGTACATCGGCAACGCTGTCCAAATATTTAAATTCAGATTTTTTTAACTCAATTTTTTTGATAATAAGAGAGTCTTTGTTGTTGATATATCGGTACTCGCCGGAGGCCGAATTATAAGCGTTTTGAAGATGCGTACCCGCTCCCCATTTATATTCGAACGAAACAAATTCGGCGGCTTTAAAAGGTGCGTTTCTGATAATGGGGGCATAGTAAATAATACTATAAACTAAAAACGGCAATACTACCGATGTTATTAAGAACATTTTTTTGTCCTTGTCTGTCATTATGCTTATTAATTTTTTTGATTATCTGCTTAATCTAAAGGCATATTTAATTCTCCCTCCCATTTGCTTACCACGGCTGTGGCAATACTGTTGCCAATAACATTGGTTGCCGAACGCCCCATATCCAACAAAGGATCTATACCAATAAGAAGCGCTAACCCTGCTTCGGGAATGTTAAAGGCAGCAATGGTGCCTGCTATTACCACTAAAGATGCGCGCGGTACTCCTGCAATTCCTTTGCTGGTAAGCATTAAAATCAAAAGCATGGTTATTTGCTGATCAAAAGAAAGACCTATACCATAGCTTTGGGCTATAAACAATGAAGCAAATGTCATATAAAGCATAGAACCATCCAGATTAAACGAATAGCCTAATGGAAGTACAAAACTTACAATCTTATTTTTGCAACCAAAGCGTTCTAATTGTAACATGGTGCGAGGGTATGCAGCTTCGCTGCTTGCCGTACTAAATGCCAGCAAAACAGGATCTTTCATCCTGTCAATCAAATTGAATACTCTTTTTTTCAAAATAAGATAACCCACAAAAATCAAAAGAACCCATAAAATAAGCATACTGGAATAAAACTCGCCTATAAATAAAGCGTAAATATTTAGTACGCCAATGCCTTGTTTGGCTACAATAGCTGCCATAGCGCCAAAAACAGCAAATGGCGCAAAATTCATTACATAACCCGTTATCTTTAAAATAATGTGCGCCACCGCATCCATAAACTCTATTACTGCTTTTCCTTTATCTCCTATTGCGGCAGTAGCTATTCCAAAAAACAAAGAAAACACCACTATTTGTAAAATCTCATTGGTAGCCATTGCTTCTGTAAAGCTCTTAGGAAAAACATGCGTAATAAAGTCTTTGAAAGAAATGGCTGCTGCCTTAATGCCCGTATCGGTATGGGCGCTAGGCAAGGGTAAGTTCATGGTTTCTCCGGGTTTATATAAATTAACCAATATTAAACCTAACATTAACGACATTAATGAAGCCGAAACAAACCATAACATCGTTTTCCCTCCTATACGCCCCACAGCGCTGATATCTCCCACCTTTGCCACCCCTACAACCAAAGTGCTGAACACCAAAGGAGCCACTATCATTTTTATTAATCTTAAAAAGATATCGCTCAGTAAAGTAAATGGTTCTAACGTTTTATCGCGTGCTTTTTCGTTTGTTTTTTTTAAAGCAACCAGCGCCGATTTTTCTTTCTTAAGAGCCTGTTTGTCTGTAGAATTACTTGGCAGTAACTCCATTTTTGCTTCTGTTTTTTTGATTTTCGCTTCTGTTTCTGCAATACCGGTATTATTTTTGGCAACTATATTTATATTTAAGAAATAACCCGCAAATACCCCCAATATCAAGGCAATAAAAATGAAAAGCGTAAGTTTGTTTTTAGCTGGCATATTTTGTTTTTTTTCGTTGTAATAATCCGTAAAACTACAATAATATTATAGTAGTTAAAGATTTTTTAATAGTTAAAGATTTTTGATAAAAATGCACATTAGTTTTTTTGTAACGTTAAGCAACCTTGATTCATCTAAAGGAATATTAAAAGCGCTGAGTGAAAAATAAAGATATATTGTTTAAAGAAATTTTCAACAATAACTCAAAAAAGATTTTCCATTTGTGTTACGGTTACACCGGCAATGCTGATTCTGCAAATGATTTGATGCAGGAAACTTTTCTTAAAGTATGGCAAAACTTGGATAATTTTCGCAGCAAATCACTGATTTCGACTTGGATATACCGTATTGCCATAAATACATGCTTAACTTATTTAAGATATGAAAAACGCCAAGCCAGAGACGAGTTAAGCGAAAACATTATTGAAAATCGTGCGGAAGAATATTCTGAAAAAAACGATCAGGTAGCGCTGTTATATAAATCAATAGCTAGGCTGGATGAAAATGATCGTTTGATTATTACCATGGTACTGGATGAAATTCCATATCCTGAAATTGCAGAAATATCGGGTATAAGCGAGGGAAATTTGAGGGTAAAAATACATCGCATTAAGCAAAAATTGACCAAATTATACAATCAAAATGCAAGAGTTTGATCACATAGAAGCAATTTGGGCCGCCCATCAGGTTGATATCCGAATATCGGCTGATGAAATGCTTAAACAGGCCAAGAAAGAAGTTGGCGGAATCCGCAGGAGAGAGATGTTGAATATAATGGGAATGACGGTATCGTTTTTTGGCCTTTCAGTATTTTGGTTCGTATTTGATTTCTATTCTGTACTTACCCACATTGGATGAGTATCATCATCTTGTCTATAATGGTTTTTACCGTTATTTTATACAACAACCATAAAATTATTTCAAAAACGGATTTTACCGCCAATCCAATTGAATTTTTAAATAATTTAAAAAAATATCAGTTAAATCATTATGCGCTTTATCGTAACTTCTATTGGTTTTATGTATTTGCACTTTCATTAGGCATGGCATTTTCTTATTGGGAAATACTGGACGGTTTAAACCGCTGGGTTCAGGGCGCAGCCATTTTTTTCAGTTTTGTATGGATTGTTTTTTGCTCAACATTGCTTAGAAAAGCGATTATTAAGCGCAACAAAGAGCGAATTACTTTACTTATAGAAAAGTTTACCCGAATAAGCGAACAATTTAATAAACATTAATCTTTTGTAAAAAACCTTTAAGCGCTTGTTTTTACATGATGCCAGTGAGATTAAAATTTGCGTTACTTTCTGTTATATTTGCGGGTACAAGTTTTTTGCCTGTAGCCGATACCCAACTTACTATTTTAGATTGGGATACACATTTTTTAGGCGTTCCGGATAAAAACTCTCCCTTTGCGGCTTTAACAGTAACCAAATGGCGTTACCATTATAAAGCCGTTGTTGAGGATGACCAAATACAAATCGATTTTTATTTTGAAGCCGGAGTTGAACCTTCAAAATCATGGGTAAAGCGAAACATGATAAAAAATCCAAAGAAAAACAAGCAACTGCTTAACCATGAGCAAGGGCATGTTTACATCAACTATCTTCAACTGAAAAACGGCAAAAAGATACTCATAAACCAGAATTACACGCCCGGTAATTACAAAAGTTTAATTCGGCAAAAAGCCAATAAGCTAGAAAATTATTACAACGATATGCAAATTCGTTATGATGTAGAAACCAAGCACGGTTCTGATTTAATAGCACAACAACGCTGGGATGATTTTATACAACAGGAGACGGCTAAATTAGAGTAGCTGTTGTTCTGGTTTAACTTCTTGGCTGCTAAAGCTGTTTCCTTTTAAGCTATATTTTAAGGTTTTTACTAAAGTAGTGGTTTTTACGCTGTCTGGTTGCGCCAAAAGCACAGATCTGAAAAGGTCGCCATTTTTAACAAAAAATTTATCGCCTCCTTTATAGGCTTTCTTTAGGCTTTCTTTTAATCCCGGAAAGTTGATTTTGTCGAAACCATTTCCAACAAACTCGTACACCTGTAAATTGGTTACATTTTTGTGCGCCACGTATTGGATATAGATTTCGGGATTTCCGTCATTATCCATATCCATATTCCAAGCCTCTGTTATGACACCTTCCCGCTCTACGGCTATAGATCTGTATTTGTTTTTTAATGAATCAGACATTAATATCAAATACCCGCCAAGGGTATCTACGCCTTTGCCCCAGCTTACCACCTCGAAATGATAGCCAAGTTTAATTTCTATGTTTTTGTAAAACGGAAAAGGATTGGTTGATTTAGAATCTGTAACCACGGTTTTTACATCTTTACCGACCTCTGTTTCTTTATCTGTTATACAGGCAGGGTAAATAATGCCTGTCAATAAAATCAAAACAATACATTTTAAGTTAAGCTGAACTTTCATTTTAAACATAATAAAATGCCAAATTACATGGTTAATACATTTTTGCAAATAAAAAGACTTTGATTTTTCTTGATAGGTTGTTTTTAATTCTTTTTTATGCGATTTGGTTTCCGTTGCCCTTTATTTAAATAACTCCGATTCGGTTACCAAGATACGATTTTCGCTTATAAAATAATTATGCAAACCATGCCCGTCTTTCAGGTTTCATTATCTCTGCCTAACTATTTATGGTTAAATGGCTTATAAAAATATCTAAGCGCAAACAGCTGGAAATTTTGTAAGTTGTACTTTTAAAATTTAGGTCAAAGATTTTATTTCATCTGCTTTTTTTGCCAAATAACGCTCGGCGTCTAAAGCTGCCATACAGCCTGATCCGGCAGCGGTTACCGCCTGCCGGTAATGACTATCCTGTACATCGCCACAGGCAAAAACACCCTCAATATTGGTTTTTGATGTTCCGGGCAATGTTTTTAGATAACCTGCTTCATCCATATCCAACCAGCCTTTAAAAACATCGGTATTGGGTTTATGCCCAATTGCTACAAAAAATCCGTCGATATTAATAGTAGATTCTTGGTTGGTTTTACGATTAAACACCTTTACCCCGGTTACATTTTTACCATTGCCGATAATCTCTTGTGTTTCTGTGTTGTATAGGATTTGGATATTTTCAGTTGTTTTTACCCGATGCTGCATAGCCTTAGAGGCTCTAAACTCGTCTCTGCGAACCAACATGTATACTTTACGACAAAGTTTTGCCAAATAAGTTGCTTCTTCGGCAGCGGTATCGCCTGCCCCCACAATGGCTACATCTAGCCCTTTAAAGAAAAAACCATCACAAACAGCACAAGCCGAAACGCCAAAACCATTATATTTTTGTTCGCTTGGTAAACCTAACCATTTGGCCTTTGCTCCGGTAGCTATAATAACGGCGTCAGCAGTAACGGTTTTGGTTTCATCAACAACAACTTTATGGGGTAACGATGAAAAATCTACGGAACTTACGTAACCGAAACGAATTTGGGTCCCGAAACGTTCGGCTTGTTTTTTAAAATCTTCCATCATTTTCGGCCCTTGCACCCCTTGGGGATAACCCGGAAAATTATCTACGTCGGTGGTTTGAGTTAATTGCCCACCTTCTTCCAAACCTGTATATACAACGGGCTTTAAATCGGCTCTTGCCGCATAAATTGCCGCCGTATAACCTGCCGGCCCCGACCCTATGATTAAACATTGAATGTGTTCTTTTTCTTGAAGCATCTTTTAAAAATTTAAACAAATTTAAACTTAATGTTTCAAAGCACAAGCAGTATGAAAATAAGTTGTCAGATTGTGGAAAATGACTAGTGTTTAAAATTGGGAGGCTTTGTTGTTTGGTGGTATTGATAGGAATTTTTTTTTGCGGCAGATAAATCAAGATTATTTGTTAGGCAGCCTATTTTAAAACAACCTTCAGCGGCTTTATTATGTTTGAATAACGCCTACGTTATAAGGTTTTTTAAGCGGAGCTTGGTTTGCGGCTTCAATACCCATAGAAATTACTTTGCGAGTTTCTAAAGGATTGATAATTCCATCAATCCAAAGCCTTGCTGCGGCATAATAAGGAGTGGTTTGGCCTTCGTATTTTTCTTTAATACGGTTCAACAGTTCTTTTTCTCTTTCCGGAGAGATTTCTTCTCCTTTGGTTTTTAAAGAAGTTTCTTGAATTTGAAGCAACACTTTTGCTGCTTGTGCGCCACCCATTACAGCAATTTTGGCGCTTGGCCAAGCGTATATTAATCTTGGGTCATACGCTTTGCCGCACATTGCATAATTACCGGCTCCGTAAGAATTACCAATTATAATTGTAAATTTTGGAACCACCGAATTAGCCATGGCGTTTACCATTTTTGCGCCGTCTTTAATAATGCCGCCATGTTCTGACCTGCCTCCAACCATAAAACCGGTAACATCTTGCAAAAAAACCAAAGGAATTTTTTTCTGGTTACAGTTCATAATAAAACGCGCCGCCTTATCTGCGCTGTCTGAGTAAATAACCCCTCCAAACTGCATTTCCCCTTTTTTTGATTTAACCACTTTGCGCTGATTGGCCACAATACCCACTGCCCAGCCATTAATACGAGCTAAGCCACAAATAATACTTTGACCGTATAACTTTTTAAAAGGCTCAAACTCCGAATGATCTACCAAGCGATTGACGATTTCCATCATATCGTAAGGTTTTTCTCTGTTATTCGGCAAAATGCCGAAAATTTCTTCCTGTTTAAGATTAGGCAAAGCAGGTTTAACCCGATCAAAGCCCGCCTGCTGAGGGGTACCCAGCATACTCATTATTTTTTTGATACTGTTTAAGCAAGCCTCATCGTTCGGATGCTTGTAATCTGTTACCCCCGAAATTTCACAATGGGTGGTGGCTCCCCCTAATGTTTCATTATCCACATCTTCGCCAATGGCCGATTTTACTAAATAGGAACCCGCCAAAAAAACAGAACCTGTTTTATCAACAATCATTGCCTCATCGCTCATAATGGGTAAATAAGCGCCTCCGGCAACGCAAGCGCCCATAATTGCCGATATTTGTACAATGCCTTCTGATGACATGACGGCATTGTTTCTGAAAATTCTGCCAAAATGCTCTTTATCGGGAAATATTTCGTCTTGCATTGGAAGATAAACGCCAGCGCTGTCTACCAGATAAATAATAGGCAACCTGTTTTCCATGGCAATTTCTTGGGCTCTTAAATTTTTTTTTGCAGTCATCGGAAACCAAGCTCCGGCTTTAACCGTTGCATCGTTAGCAACAATAACGCATTGTCTTTTGCTCACGTAACCAATGCCTGCCACTACCCCTGCGCTGGGGCAACCTCCCTCAGCAATATACATATCATAAGCGGCAAATGCTCCTATTTCTAAAAAAGAACTCCCCTCGTCAACCAAGTAATTGATTCGTTCTCGAGCCAAAAGTTTCCCCCTTTTTTTTTGTTTAGCAGCGCTGCTTTCCCCCCCACCGGCAAATATCTTTTTAAGTTTTTCTTTTAACTCATATACCGATTGTTTGTTAACGTCCTCGTTTTTGTTAAATTCTAAGTTCATGCTGATACCAATTGTTGTATTTTAAACTAAGCGTTATAAAATAGTTTACGAAAATAATTAAAAATTGCTTCATTTAAGCGATAGGGGTTGAGCGGATGCTGCTAAATATAGAAGATATTTCTTAGAGTTGTGCTAAAAAATGCAAGGAATCACTAAAGTTTCAAATGTGAAGGTGCAAATATATTCAAAGATAATCAGTAAATATTGCGGCTATAAGTTTACCGTTGCCAAGAAAAGAAAATCAATACCTGATAAATTAGCAACCGAAAAGGCCAATACTTTTAAATTTTTCGACGGATTAGTATTTTTTGAAAAACGGTTACCAAAAATAAAGATTTTAACATCATTATGCCATGATGTTTTGTTTTTGGAAAAAATAGAACAAAGAAGCCGGCGATAAAATAAGCAACCACGGTTGCTATGGCAGTTCCCATCAAGCCCAATTTGGGGATTAAAATAAAATTGAGAGCTACTTTAACAATAGCTCCTACGCTTGTACGAAAAAAAATCAGTTTGTTAAATCCTTCTGCAATAAGAGCTTGTCCGTTTGCTGTTCCCAAAAAAATAAACAAACTACCCCAAACATGTACCGAAAGCACCGGAGCTGCTTCTGCGTAAGCGGGTTTAAAAAGTTTATAAATAAAAGGAGCCCCAATACCAATAAAAACGGCAAAGCTTAAGCTAATCCATATCATCAGATCATAGAGGTTTTGTAAGCGTTTTTTATATCGTTGCGTATCATCCCGTTTTGCGGTTAACAAAGCGGGGAAAAGAGAGGAAACAATGACTGCGGGAACAAAATTCAGCGGTTCGCTAAACATAACAACGGCGCTATAAGTTCCGGAAGCTCCGTTGCCAAGGTCGCCGCCTAAAATTTCTTTGAGCATAATGCCGTCAATTTTCATGTAAACGGAAACCATTAAGCCGCTGATTATCAAAGGCCATGATAAGTTTAACAGTTTTTTTGCCAAAAGGCTGTTAAATTTCCATGTTAAAATGTTGCGACCTTTTCGGTTGTACACAAAAATATATCCTATGTTTAGCAATAAAATATCGAGGCTGTAGGCATAAAAAAACCAAATCAGTTTTGCTTTAAAAATAATGAGTACAATTTTTATGAGCGCAGAAATCAGATTGCTGAAAATTTGTACATACAAGATATATTTAGATTGTACTTCTGACTGGAAATAACTGTCAATAACCGATAAGGATTGAAAAAGCCATATAAGCGAAAGAATAAAAACGAAATGGTATGGGATGCCACTCAAAGGGAAAAACAACCATGCTAAATAGATCAGAGGGATACAAGCAAAACCGCCAAAAAGTTTTAAATTGAATGTTGTTCCCAAAATAATGTCTTGCTGTTTAGGATAGCGGTGTAATTCTTTAACAATGAAACTGTCTAGCCCCAAACTGGCAATACCGGCAAACAGAAAAACATAAGAAACAGAAGTATTTAAAATTCCGCTATTTATGGGCATCAGGTAATTAGCCACCGCAATATTGATAACCATTTTTATGCTTGTACTTATAATGCGGCTCAAAATCAATAATCCTGTATTTTTGAAATACTTGTTTAAGGCTTGTTCATCAAATCCCGAAATTTTTGGAAGTTTCATTTCTTCAAATATGTGAAAATAGCTTTGTTACAGGAAAACAAATTATAAATCCTTTTTTGAAGTTTTTGCATTAGGTAACCGGTCGCTACTTTAGCTCCTGTATAAAGATGGATTTTTAATTGATTTTGGTTATTTACTTTATGATATTGGCACCAAAGGTTATGATGGTTTTTTGTAATAACTATAAAAACAGCCATAGATTTTAACCCTGATTTCTTTATGAAACGGTTTAAATTTTATTAATGCCAAATATAGCATAGCTTGAGCAGATTCTAATAAAAACTCAAAACCCTTGTTGAGCCAAGCGCTGCGACAGCTCGTGTTTACGCTTGCGGCTTGTTTTTCCAAGACTTTTGCCGCTGGAGGTCAGTGTTGGGTTGTCGAAAAATCAAACCGATGATTTTTAACCTGTTTTAGTGGCTTCTTTTATAAAATCTTAACAATATATTTTTAAACAGTTTCTAAGGCTCGTATAAAAAAACCGATTTCCAAATATCTCTTACCATTATTGGTTTGGATGGTATAAATTGTATGGAAATTTAGGCACAATTTCTTTTTGAGTAAAACCTTATTTTACAAATAAACCGTTAAATGCAGGTTTATTAATCAAAGATAAAAAGCAAAACAATTTTACTTTTTATTGGCATTAGCTTTGTTTAAATACCGATATTTATAAAATAAACTTTATAAGGTAATGAATACAAAAATTAAAATAGCAACATTAAACGTGACAATTGCTTTAGGCTCCATGATTTTTCAGAGTTGTGACAGCCTTACAAAAACACAAAAGGGGGTAGGAATCGGTGCTGCAGCCGGCGCTGTTATAGGCGGTTTAATTGGTAAAAAGGCAGGAAATACTGCAGTTGGTGCGCTGGTTGGCGCCGCAATTGGCGGCACGGCAGGCGGCTTAATTGGTAAAAAGATGGATAAACAAGCGGCTGAAATTAAAACAGCAATTCCCAATGCCGAGGTAATTCGAGAGGGTGAGGGAATTATTGTAAAATTTGACAGCGGTATTTTGTTTGATTTCGATAAATCTGCATTAAAAGAAGAAGCCAAAAAAAATATTCAATCTTTAGCGGCCTCAATTAACAATTATCCCGGAACAGATATTAAAATAATTGGCCATACCGATAATAAAGGTTCAGAACAATATAATTTAAAATTATCGGAAAGGAGAGGAGAGGCTGTAAAAGCATATGCCATTTCTCAAGGGGTGCCATCGTACAGGGTGGTTACAGAGGGCAAAGGCTTTTCAGAACCTATTGCCGATAATGCAACAGAAGGAGGAAGAGCACAAAACCGCAGAGTTGAAATTGTAATTGTTGCTAACGATCAAATGAAAAAAGAGGCGAAGCAAAACGCCGATAATTAATTACAGCTGTTTGTATAAAACCCGGTTACATTTGCCTAATTGGGTTTTTTTAATGTTCGTAAATATCAACAAAATAATTAATGGCCAAAGATTTTAGCAACATTTCTTGTTCAAGAGCAGCGTAGGCTGGAATTTGTTTAACCAATTTCCAGTGCGGCCATCCGTCTGGGTCTAAGCCCTCAAGCTCATAAAACCCCATTTCGCTCAATAAACGACAGGTTGCAATATGCATCAATTCTTCTTTTTGGCGTTTGCTATACTTACCGGGGCCTTTGCCTAGCTCTTGTATGCCGATTAAAAACAAGATAACCTTTAAATCGGGAGCTTGAGTTTTAAAATCTTCGGCAATTTTTTTTTGCAACGCTTTCCATTTTAAATTTATCTCGGCAGATTTCATTATACAAATATAGGGGTAGGGTTTAAAGTAAAATGAAACAAAACCGTATTTGTTCAATTAAAATTTTAGTTTTGCGATATGCAAAATGGACAAATTGTAACGGCTTTGTTGGCTTACGGAATGTCTGGAAAGGTGTTTCATGCGCCATTTATACATGTCCATCAGGGCTTTGTTTTAAAAGGGATAGTAGAACGCAGCAAAAAGATTGCAAAAACAGATTATCCCTATATTAAAAATTACGACAGCGTTGATCAAGTTTTAGCAGATACAGAAATAGATTTGGTAATTGTAAATACACCCAATCATACGCATTATGAATTTGCCAGGCAGGCCTTGTTGGCAGGGAAACATGTTTTGGTAGAAAAGCCTTTTGTTGCAACCGTTGAACAAGCTAAAGCTATTTTCACAATAGCCGATAAGGTAAAAAAGAAGGCATTGGTTTTTCAAAACAGAAGATATGACAGCGGATTTAATGCTGTTAAAGAAATTATAGCAAGCAGACGATTGGGAAAGTTGGTAGAAGCGCATTTCCGCTTTGACAGATATCGCACAGAAATTGGGCCAAAAGCGTTTAAAGAAGAACCCTTTGCTGCCAGCGGTTTGTCTTTTGATTTAGGCTCCCATCTTTTAGATCAGGCTATTTCTCTTTTTGGCAAACCCGAGCGTTATTATAAAACCCTTGGCAAAAATCGGACAGGCACACAGGTAGACGATTATTTTCATGTTCAGCTAACCTATGCAAACGGCCTGAATGTTTTTCTCACGGCAAGTTTTTTAGTAGCAGAAATTCTGTCTGCATTTGTAATTAATGGAACCAAGGGTTCTTATAGAAAAAACCATGCCGATGTTCAAGAAGAACAATTGTTACGGGGAATTAAACCTATGGATGCTTGCTATGGGATAGAAAATCCTTCTGATAAAGGAAAATTAACCGTTCCAAATCAAAACAAAGGGTTTGATGTAATATATCCCGAATCGCCTAAAGGAGACTACTCACAGATTTTCGAGGCCGCCTATCAAACCATCGTAAACCAAAAGCCTAATCCAATTAAACAAGAAGAAATTATTTGGCAGCTGGAAATCTTGGAGAGTTGATTTTATATCCTTAAAGCTATTTGACTGAAAAATTTTTGGGCATTAAAAAAGAACATCAATGCCAAAGGTTATATTTCTGCCGGGATTGTAAATGCCTGCTGTTTTATAACGGCTTAAATGATTAAAATACAGCTTGTTGGTTAAATTTTGTCCTATGATAAATAGATTAATTTTTACAGATTTTGTTTTGATGGATGTTCCCAATCCTGCATCAAGCAAGGTATAGCCTTTGGTTTTGGTTTCAAAAACATCGAAACGATCTTGCTTAAAAACATTGGTTAGCCCAACTTTTATATAACTTTCTGCCAAGCCTTTAATGGCAGGCTCCAAACGGAGTTCATTATTTAAACCGGCAGCAGGTATAAATGGTAAAGAACCATTAGTGGCTTTGTTAGTTCCTTTTACATAAGCAAAGGTGTTTTCAAAATGCAACGACTTTATCGGATGAAAATCTACAGAAGCTTCGCCGCCCATTAAATTGGCATTGGTATGCACATAACGATAAACAGACAAAGTTGAAGTATTATCGTTTTCTTTAAAATCAATGGTTTCTCCATTTAAATTTGCAAGATAAATATAATTGTAAATGATATTGTTATAAGCATTTAAGCCCATCGTAATATTTTCTGCCTCGTACGTTAAGCCCAAGTCAAACTGTAAGCTGGTTTCTTGTTTGAGTTTGCTGTTGCCAATTTCGTACCTGAAAGTGCCTTCGTGTTTGCCTTTGGCTGCAAGTTCAGCAATGTTTGGCGCTCTGAAACCGGAGCCGATGTTAGCTTTAAAATTTAAGTTTTTAGCAATTTCAATTGCTGCGCCTATTGAGCCCGAAATATTTGAAAACGTATTGTTAAAACTGCTGAAAATGAGTTTTTCGTTATTAAAGAGTTCAGGTGCGTTAATTTTTTTGTAATCGTATCGTACGCCGGCATTTAGGCTCCCGTTCTTAAAATTCCTTTTTAGGTAAGCGAAGACGCCAATATTATTACTCTTGTAATCAGGAATCAAAAACACATTACCTTTGTTATTATTGGTTTGGTACATACCTTGTATCCCAAAAGTAGGTTGCCAAACAACGTTGTTGCTCAAAGTGTATTTTACATCGTAAGTGTAAGATTTTAGACCCAGATTTAAATCGGGTTTGGTTTTACTTTCTTCAAACTCTTTGCGTATGTTTTGTTGAAAAGCCAAAGCGGTTTTTAGTTGTCCGCTGCCTAAAATGATGTTGCCGTTAAGCGCAACTCTGTAATGATTGATGTTTTGAAAAGGTAAATCAATTTTTCTTTTTTTTCCTTCGGCATTGCTAATAATGGTTTCTTTTTTTTCGTCTAAATAATTTCCATTTTCATCAGGCCCATCTTCAATCAGGCCAATGTTGGTGCTAAAACGCGATAGGCTTAAATGTGCGTAGCCCCATGTTTTGTTTAAACCAAGTAAGGCGCTGTAATCAATTTCGTTAAAGCCTGAGTTTGGCACAACTTTGCTGCCATAAGCAAAGCCATAGGCATTTTTGTAAGAGGTTCGTCCACGGTATACAAAGCCGCCGGCGTTACCTTGCATCATTATTGATGATGCCGTTAAGCCGGCATTGGTGTTGTAATTTGTTGAGATGCTTCCATTGAAATCGCCTTCGGGAGGCGCTAAATCGTCAATAATATTGATAACACCGCCCAAGGCATCAGAACCATACAGTAAACTTGCGGGGCCTTTTAAAATTTCTACTCTGGCAGCCGAGAATTGATCTGCCTGAATGCCGTGTTCATCTCCCCATTGTTGTCCTTCTTCTCTGGCGCCATCAATGATGGCTAAAACACGGTTGTAGCCCAAACCACGAATAATTGGCTTAGAAATAGCTCCGCCCGTAGTAATTTGCGAAACGCCCGGAACTTTAGCAACAGCGTCAATTAAATTGGTGGAGCTGCTGTGGCTCAACTTTTCTCTGTTTATTGTTACCACCGCCAAGCTGTTGGTTTTATTATTGGTACTGTAAGGCGTGCCGGTAACTACCACCTCGGCGCTTTCAATAACGGCGGGTTCTAAAAAAAATTCTAAAACAGTATTGTTTGATAAGTCGATTTGTTTGGAAATGGTTTTATAACCTAAAAAGCGAACCTCTATTAAAAAAATTCCCCGAGCAGGTACATTTTTAAAAGTAAATTCACCGGCTGCATTTGTGATAGTAAAGGATTTTAAATCAGAGATATAAACCGAGGCTCCTGCCAAAGGTTGTTTGGTGTAAGATTCCATAACTTTGCCTTTTAATACTGCCAAATGCATAGCAAAAGTTTGATTTGTAAGGCTTGATATCAAAAAGATAAGTCCCAATAAGGCTGTTTTTTTCATAAAAATTGAAATAAGCGATTCACTCGCTGGGTTGCGGAAATAATTTATTGTTTTAGAAATTAAGAAAGATGAGGAGGCCCACGTAACGAAGCGGTAATTAAGTTAATATAGATTCTTTTAGAAACCGGATTGTTTATAAAAAAATTTTGTGTAACCAAATAAACCTCAAAGATTTTGGCTTTATGTATAAAATCTTTTTCGAAATGAGTTTTGCAAAACAAGCAAGGGTCGTCCGAAATATTTAAATGAAATTGATGGCTGCAATTTTTTTTCGCTTCCACACTTGGTTTGGGGTGATGATGTAAAATAGGGCAAGAAATAATGGCTATGATAAAAACAACTAAAGTAAAAAACGTAATTAAACCAACGATATTTATACCACGTTTATACAATGCTTACAAAAAGTTAGTATTTTGGTTACAAAATAATTCAATTTTTGAATCAAAAATTTGGTATTCTGCGTTCCAACAAATCAAAAAACGAAACTAAATTACAAAAATTTTCTGATTTTTTACCTTAAATACTTATTGGAAGTATGGAACATCATACTTTTGAAGTAGATATTATTATTCTGTTTTCACAACAAAAGTTAATACAATCTTTAAAAACTCAATATTTTATTCTTAGAAACGGTTTCAATTTTGTTTACAGACAATTTTATGGATACCGGATATAGCCTAGCTCTTGAGGAGATTCTAACAAGAACCTCAAAATCTTTGCTTAGCCTTCGACACGTTGCCCCACCACAAGAATCCTTTCTGCATTATAAGCCACCTACAAGCTGTTTTTAGCAAATAAGCAGGACGCCAAATAGGTCGCCAAGATGATGTTTTTGTTTGCGGTTTGTTTTTCCAAGATATTTTTCCATCTTTTTCCATTGGAGGGAGCAATAGTTTTTGTAGTCTTATTATTTTTGCCAAAATCAAACCAATAATTTTTATACCTATTTTAGTGGCTTCTTTTATAAAATCTTAACGATACATTTTAAACAGTTTCTTAAATGATTCGGTATATTTTTACGCTATATATATTTAGCACATCAATTTATTCAAATGCACAACAGGTTTTGTGCAAACGAACGGTAAAGTTAATGGGCAGCCGTTTCGATATCAGTATTGTTGCCAAAGATTCGTTAACGGCAGAACAAAACATCGACTCTGTGATTGCTGAAATTGAGCGAATAGAAAACCTTGTTTCCGATTGGCGTTCGTACACTCAAATTAGTAAGGTAAACCGGCAGGCAGGCATTGATCCGGTTAAGGTTGATGCCGAAGTTTTTGAACTAACCAAACGAGCCATACATTTTTCTGAAATTACCAACGGAGCGTTCGATATCAGTTTTGCGGCTATGGATAGAATTTGGAAATTTGATGGTTCTATGAAACAAATGCCATCGCCCGAAGAAATTAAGCAATCGGCGGCTAAAGTTGGTTATCGGAAAATTATCTTAGATTCTGTTAATCAAACCATCTTTTTAAAAGAAATGGGGATGAAAATTGGTTTTGGTGCCCTTGGAGAAGGTTATGCTGCCGATAGATGCAAAGCGATGATGTTGGCAAAGGGCATTAAAGCCGGTATTGTAAACGGCTCAGGCGATATGAACACATGGGGCAAACAACCAAACGGGCAGGATTGGAAAATCGGCATTACCAATCCGTTTAAAAAAAACGAACTTTTTGCGGTAATCCCTTTAAAAAGCGGAGCTGTAACCACATCGGGCAGCTACCAAAAGTTTGTGGAGTTTAATGGGAAACGCTATTCGCATATTATTAATCCTAAAACGGGTTACCCGGCCACGGGTTTGTGCAGCGTTACGGTTTTAGGGCCTAGCGCAGAAACAGCCAACGGCCTTAGTACATCTATAATGGTATTGGGTAAAGTTGATGGGCTGGCGCTTTTGCAGCATTATCCACAATATCAATGTATTATGATAACAGACAACGGCCAAGTTATCACCTCGCCCAATTTCAGTATCAAATCGTTTAAGAAACGAAAAATTGCTCAATAACAATCTGTTAAAATTTGTTTCCTTTTTTGATAAAAGTTCAAATGTTTACCATTGTATTGTTTACATGCGGCCTCTAAAGAGACAAATACGTCTTTCTGCATAGCTAAAGAACCGCAAAGCATTATTTTGCCGTTTCGGTTTAAAACCGAGGCGAAAAAATAGGCGTCTCTGTTAATTAAATCAAAAACATACTGTTTGGTTTGCTCTCGCGACAGCGAGACATGAAATTGTTTAAGCCGGTGGTTTTGCAAACAAGAGCTGATAAACGCTTGATATTGCCGACAGCTGCTTTGGTAACGAAAACCGCAATACAAATAGGTTTCAACGGATGGATTGTTTGCATGGATCATCCCTAAAAAAGGAGCAATTCCGGTTCCGTTGGCAATCATAATAACCTGTTTGGCCTTTGCCGGAAAACGGAAACACTTATTGGAAACAATTTTTGCTTTCAGGGAGCTGCCTTTTTTTAAACCATGTAAAAAAGAAGAACCCAATCCGTTTTTATAAAGTTTAACGCATAATCGGATGGTTTTGTCTATTTTCCCTATCGAATACAAGCGCTCGCGATGGTCGTTTGCGGGATAAACGGCTAATAAATCGCCGGAATGAAAACGAATATTTTTTTTCGGCAATAAATCTAATGTAAAGGTTTCATTTATCGTTTCTGAAACAGTTTGTACGGTAAACTCGCTTAATTTTTTTTCTTTTTTAAAGAAACCTTTTTTTAATGCATTTAAATGAATACGAGCATGTTGCGACCATTGACGAAGCCAAAGGTTAAAATCATCTAACGATTTATCGGCAACAGTATGCAAAGCAATAAGCGGTTTGGCCCAACTTTCACCGGCCAACAAATGTTCTGTTTCAACGGCAAATTTGCAAAAGTCAGCATAAGTATAAGAACCAAATCCTAAAACAGCGTAACTTATTTCTTGTTTCTGTGGATGTTTTTTTAATAATGAAGCAAATTTTCGGGCATTAGAAGGAGCCTCGCCCCGTCCGTAAGTAGCCGTAAACACCATTATATGTTTGGCATTAGGATAAGATTGATAATTGTTAAGCCGGTCAACAAAAACTTTCTCTCCTTGAGCCGTCAGTTGTTTATAAATTGCTTGGGCGAATTTAAAAGTACTGCCACCTTCAGACCCAACCAAAATAATGATATTGCAATCTTTGGCTTTAAATTTATTTTTTGTTTTTCCTCTTATCCGTTTTAAGGTAATTGCAAAGCCCAAATAGATAAGGAACAAGATACTGATAGAGGTAATTGTGAGTAAAAATGCCCAAATTAAGCTGTCTCGGCCGGTGTGTATGCTTAAGCTAAAGATTTCCAACCAAGCTGTTTTTGTTGTTTTTGTTTCGGCCAATATCTCGCCGGTAATTTGGTTGAGGGCAAAGTCTCCTTTTTTTGCGTGAATAATGTAGTAATCTTCCACGTCTGTTGAAAAAGGAAATTCTATGCTGTTGATATCGGTTAGTTTGGTATTTTTAAAATAATCAAAATCTTCGGCTGCTTTTTCAGGCTGCTTTTTCAAGGCTTTAAAATCAACTTCTAATTCCTGATGCTTTTTTTTGATAATTTCAAACCGTATAACAGAAAGATAAGCTCCGCTTGCAGCAATCATAAGGATAGGAACTAATGCCAGCCTCCCTAAAAAAATATGGTAATATTGCGCAAAGCTATTGCGGGTTATCTTTAAAAAAAAATGCTTGATGCCGAGTTGCTGTTTAACAACCAAAATAATTCCGGAAATGGCAATAAGAAATAATAAAAAGGCGGAGATACCAACAAGGGCTCTGCCGGTTTCATGTAAAAATAATGACCGGTGTAGCGAAGTTACCCATTGAAAGAAAGTGCTTTGAACGGGTTGTCCAATAATTTTACCGTTTACAGGATGCACATAAGCCGTTAATTTGTTGCCGTTTTCATCAGTTCCTTCCATCAGGATCAATTTATTTTGGTCGACAGAAAGCCGAGTAATGCCGGGATATTTTTTACGGAGCACGGGTACTGTTTCAGCAAGCGTTAAACGGGCAAAATGCGAAGATACAGGAGTATTCAGCCGTTTAAAAAGAGGCTCTAACGACAAAATAATACCCGTTACAGAAGCGGTTAAAAGAAAAATAAAAGAAAATACAGCCAATGCAAAATGGCTGTATTTCCAAACAGATATTGCCATTTGGTAATGCTATATTGCAGGGGTAAAACGAATGTATCGAATATATCCGGCACCTTCTGTTTTAGCCTCTAAAGTTTCTTTGGTAAGAGGGATTTCCACGTCCTTTAAATAATATTTGTTGTCTTCTACAACGCTTTCAAAGCGTAATTTGTATCCGGCATCAATTTTCTCGTTTTCTATTTCTAAAACCACAACCGCCCTGTCGCCGCCGGCAACAGAAGCGCCGGTGATGGCGTTAATTTTGGTTGGACGAGCCTTGAAAACCTGATGCCATTTTTTTAAACCGGGATACCATTTTTTATCTTCTCCCAACACGCATAGCGTTTTGTTATACTCATCTTTAGAATCTATAACCGAAACAACCATATATGCCCCTTCGCCAACATAGTTGGTCATTTGAATCATGCATTTATATTTTGTTGTTCCGGTTTTTTGGGCATAAGCAAGCACAGCAGGAAAGAGTAAGATACCGGTTAAAATTATTTGACAGATTCTTTTCATTTTATTTTAAGAAAGTAATGGAAATTTGTTTTTTAGTTAATTCTTCGTTTTCTAACGCCAAATCAAAAGCGGTTTCTTCAAAAGCGGTTTTCGCCAGTTTATCGGCGCCAATGCTTAACAAGTATTTTAATATACGATCGTCTTTGGCAACCATTGCCGCTTTTTGTAAGGCAGTGTAACCTTCTTTATTTTTGATGTTTACATCAATTTTTAAATTCGCTATATTTTTTAACAAAGCAAGTTCGTTTTTAATTACCGCTAAATGATACAAGGTGCTGCCGTCGCCTTGCAACTTGGAAAAATCAAATCCTTTTTCTTTCAGCAAAGCTATTTTTTCTTCAAATATTTTAGCATTTCGCGGATGGTAGCTTTGTAACAAATAAGCGCCCATGTTATTCCCTTTTTTGTCTGATAGGTTAAGTTTTGCGCCTTTAGTAATCAGGAAGTTTACTGCTTCTGCTGAATTGTTCTTAATTGCCAAGGCTAGCGCTGTGGCGCCTTGTGCATTGGCTTGGTTAATGTCTTCGGTTTGGTTTGCTAAAAATTCTATCAAAGTTAAATCTCTGTTGAGATATGCTGCAATCATAAATGGCGTATTGCCATCTTTATCTGCTAATGTAGCAATTACGCCTTTACTTATAAAGTATTTAATAGCGTTAATTTGCCCTGGCTTACCAACCAGCAAATGGATAACATTTTGGCCTTGTTTGTTAAGAGCGGTAGGTTTTAAACCAACACTTTCTAAGTATTGATAAACAGCCATGCCATCGTTTATTTCCATGTTGACAGAGCTGCTGCCTCGCCGTCCGCCTGCCGAGGCAGCGGTCAAAAAAGCTGAATTTGTAGGCTTAATTCCTTTGGCATATAAAGCTTTCAAAGGTTCAACCTTTCCTGATTTTGCCGCATAGCTGAAAATGTTATTTCCATCGGCATCTTTACTGTTTAAATCTAGGCCTTTGCTAATAAAATAGTCGGTTAGTTTAAGGTCTTTATCATTGGCGGCAGCCAATAAAAGCGCATTTGCACCTGCACTATTTACTTCTTTTTTAAGATTTGCACCTGCTTTTATCAGTAAATCGTAAACGGCGGTGTTTTGTTGGCCGCCGCCGGCCGCAAATAACAAAGGAGTAATTCCATAACTATCTTCAAAGCTTACTTTAGAATCCTTTTCAATCAAAGCGGCTACTAATTCTGCATTGCCTCGCAGAGCGGCCCAATGCAAGTAAATACGGCTGTCGTGAGTGAGTTTTGAAACCTCATTTCCTTTTTGAGCCAGCAGATAATCAATAACATCATTAGAAACTTCTGCGTTTATGGCCATCACTACAGGATCCATGGCCATTGAGTTCTTTTCTGAAGGGCTATTTCCTTTTTCTACCTCAGCTTTTACCTGAGCTAAATTTGGTTTTTCTTTCCAAAAAGTTTGGTTCAGCAAGGTATTATTTTTTTGAGCATAGGCCGAAAAACAACTTATTATAGCTACGGTTAAGCATAGTGTTTTCATGACAGATTTCGATTGTACGACAATTTATTTAGACTTAGTTTAAATAAATTGTAAAGGTATTGTTTTTCAACTTAATCTGAATTTAAAATACATAATTATTTTGCCTCCTGAATAATTTTTAAATTTTTCATTCCGTTAATAGAGTTTAATTTGCCGCTTAATGCTTTCTTCAAGCGATATGATGGTTTCTGTACGCTGAATACCCTTTACTGCTTGTATTTTTTCGTTAAGTATATATCTAAGATGTGCGGTATCGCGACAGGTTATTTTGGCAAACATGCTATAAGTTCCTGTGGTATAATGAAGTTCTACAACTTCATTTATTTGGTTTAATTGTTCCATCGCTTGGTTATACAGCGAACCTTTTTCTAAATATATTCCTAAGAAGGCCGTAATATCATAGCCCGCTTTTTTGGGGTCTATGATAAGATGAGAACCTTTGATAATACCCATATCGGTTAATTTTTTCATTCGCACATGTACCGTACCGCCGGAAATGATCAAATCTTTTGCTATTTCGGTATAAGGCTTGGTTGCATCGTTCATCAAATGCGTTAATATCTGAATATCTAAGTTGTCAATTTCTAAATTTTGAATTTCTTTTCTTTGCATAAATTTTTATTTTTTAAACAAAAATGTTGTTTTTTTATTAAAATAACAAAAATAATTTAAATTGATTAAAAAATTTGCAACATATTTGAAATTTAACCTATATTTGCATCAAGCATAATGAAATTTTTTTAACATTTGCTTAATTACCGTAGGGCGGGTAAATTGGAAAATTCGGGTAAGGGTACAATCGATCTTTGAAGGTTCTATTTCTTTTCCTACAGCCAAAATAACTGGTTTTAAATTGTTTATAACTGTTGTTAATTGAAAATCAGTGATTGAAATTTGAAATGTTGGGTGGTGAAACTGGCAGACACACCTCCTTGTCTCGGTGGCGGAGAATAACAGAATAAACACAGCTTATGGGTTGACCACAAATTAATTTTGAGCTGCGGCTAACTGCTCCTTGAAGGTTCGACTCCTTCCCCAACAGCGGCTTTTAATAAAAAACAAATTAGTTAATCAAATTAAAGCGGTTAATGGATTTTAGCTGCTTTTTTATTTTTAAGCCAATTTTCATTGAAAAAGGGAATGTAACCAATCAGCATTGTCAGGGCAAAATCGGGAAGGGATAAAAATATAGCGATACCAAGATGCAGCAATATGCCGGCAATCAGCAATACTTTTTTGGGTTTTTCATACCAAATCAAAAAAATAAAGCAGAGTTCAAAAAGAATAGTAAGCCAGCCAATTACCATACAGAACGTTCGATTATAAAAAAAAGAGGGGATAAGATGTGGATTGGCAAAATAATTCAAGTTCCAACTCAGGTAAATGGCTTCGCCATTCAGCCACATTTTTTTAATTGCCTTATCATAACCGTTAATGAAATATATATTGCAAAAATTTAAAAGTAATAACAACCATGCGGCATTACTAACAAGTTTTCTGTTTTCGCTTAACAAAGGCTTTCCGCTTGTAAAAATCAAGATAAAACAAAAGAAAGTAAGCACATAATCGCCACCGTTTATGGCTTTTGCAACAATTGTGTTGTAATTTAAACTAATAATAAAGGCCAATACAGCGGTTAAAATATTTCGGTAAAACAGACCCGTTGCTACCACGCCAAGCGATAAAACAATTAATAAATTTAAGTTTGACGTATTGGTTAGTAATAAAATTTTGCTAAACCAATTAATGGGATTTGTTTTAACGGCAATAGTGGTTTGTTGCATCACATCGTAAAACTGGTATACCTTTGGCCATAAAAGCAAAAGTTTTAATATAAGCATGCTGTAAGTAGCAGTACCAAACCACCATAAATTTATTTTAGGCACATCATAAGACAATAATGAATCTTCCAGCCAAGTAAAATATTTATTGATGGGTTTCATAGCTCATAAGTGAGTGATAATAATTTTATAACATTGCCTTCCTGCTTTTTTTGGAAAACCAATCTAATTGAATCGGGAACTTGATTGTTGTTGTGTCCTAAAATTAAATGCGAAATCAAGGTTTTGTACTCCTGAGATTTTGTCAAATCTTTCTTTCTCAGATAAACATTAAAATAGAGCTCTTTAGCCAAGCGAGCATCCAGATGAACATGTTTTAATTCTGTAAAATTACCTTTATCTATATACCTATTAAATGTTTCTTGTTCAAAAAAATGCTTTTCGCCCCAGTTGTTGTTCTGATAAAATTGATAAAGCGTTTGGTAGTTAATTAAGGTACTTTTTCTTGTAAAAAGCCCCCCCAGCCCGCTTAATTTTATTCCATAAAACACTTTGGTTTTGAATGTTTTATATTTGTTAATGCCCAACAGGTTGTATGCTGAAACAAGAACCAAGAGATACCCTGTAAAAACAAGAGAAATGAAAATTAGTATTATACGTTTCATTTATTTATCAAATCTAAAGCAAATAGATATAAAATAAAAAGGGTATTTCAGTAAAAAACAAAACAGAGGTAAAAAATTTATTTTAGGGTACATAAATCTTGTTTTTAGAAGAATACTTATACAGGCGGCTAACTAAATAACACGGATTTAAAAAAGTTTCTAAAAAGTTTTACTTTTGATTGCACATAAAAACTATAATATGTATCTCTTTCTTAAAAACGCACACTCAGGGTGGCGCTACATTGTTTTGGTATTATTAATCATTGCGGTTGTAAATGCTTTGAGGGGATGGCTTGGCAAAAGGCCATACGCCGAAAGCAGCAGAAAATTGAATTTGTTTACCTTAATTAGCGCACATATTCAATTGCTTTTGGGTTTGGTTCTTTATTTTTTCAGCCCTTTAACCAAGGGCGTAATGTCAGATCCGCTATTTCGTTATTGGAAAGTAGAACACATTTCTATGATGATTTTAGCGGTTATTTTAACCACTATTGGTAACTCTAGGTCTAAAAAATTAGTTGAAGATACGGTCAAACATAAATCCATTGTTGTTTTCTTTGGATTAGGTTTGGTAATTATTATAGCGGCCATTATAATGATGACTAAAGTTGGGCCTGCTACCGGTTTTTTTGGAATGTCTTAATAAATCTAATAGGCGGTTCAGGGTTTTATCGTATAAATTTAGATCTATGTTTGCATGAGAGATAAATAAAATATTCAAAAATTTTGATTATTTAACATTTTATATATTTTTGTTGGCGATGATGAACAAAAAACAAATATGGCATTGGCGTAGTATCCAAAAATTGGGGCTTATGCGTAGCTTTATGTAATTGATATTAACAATCCAAATTAATAACTATAACCCGACGCAGAACCACTCGTCGGGTTTTTTTATTATAATACCAGTTATTGTAAAGGTGATGAAGCCTGTTTGCCATGCTTAAAATGGTTTTGCAGTGCATCTTTGCAAAAACGATAAAATACAAAAATGAAAACTTATAATATACGTGCTTATAGTAAACAATTATTGGCCGACACAACCACACCGGTTAGCATTTATCTCCGTTTAAGAGACGTTTTTCCAAATACGGTGATGCTGGAAAGTTCTGATTATCATAGCCGTGAAAACGCCATGAGTTTCGTATGTGCAGAACCTGTTGGAGGCATTGTTTTAGAAAACGAAATCTTAAAAACATATTTTCCTGACGGAGTAAAAACAGAGAAAACCGGATTTACGCTTATCAGCGAAATAGAGCAATTTAAAAAACAGTTTAAGCCTGAAAATCAAACCAATGGAAAACATCTTTCCGGCGGATTGTTTGGCTATTTTACTTGGAATACGATACAACATTTTGAGGACATCAAATTTAAAGCCAAAACGGCAACCATCAATCGCATTCCTGAAATGCAGTACCATATTTACCGCTATATTATTGCAATCGATCATTTTAAAAACGAGATTACCTTGTTTAAAAACGCATTCAATCAGGATACCGACGATGATCTGAGTAAGTTGGTATACATCATCCAGAACAAAAACTTTCCGGAGTATAATTTCAGCCTAAGCGGAGCCGAAGAATCTAATTTAACCGATCAAGAATTTATTGAAATGGTTGAAAAACTTAAAAAATATGTTTATCGTGGCGATGTTTTTCAAATTGTGCCTTCGAGGGCTTTCAGTCAAGGATTTTTAGGCGATGAATTTAACGTATATCGTTGCTTGCGTTCCATCAATCCCTCTCCTTATTTGTTTTATTTTGATTATGGAAGTTTTAAGCTTTTCGGCTCATCTCCCGAAGCGCAAATAATCATCAAAAACAATGCGGCCAGTATTTTTCCAATAGCCGGAACTTTTAAACGAACGGGAAACGATGAAGAAGATGCGCTGATTGCTAAAAAATTAGAGAAAGATCCTAAAGAAAGCGCAGAACATGTGATGCTGGTAGATTTGGCTCGTAACGATCTGAGTCGCCATTGCCATGAAGTTAAAGTAGAGTGTTTTAAAGAAGTTCAGTTTTATTCTCACTTGGTACATTTGGTTTCTAAGGTAAGCGGAAAAATTCAGGCAAATCATCATTCTTTTGAAGTGGTGGCAGACAGCTATCCCGCAGGCACCTTAAGTGGCGCACCTAAATATAAAGCCATGCAGCTTATCGACCGGTATGAAGGTTTGGCGAGAAATTTTTACGCAGGAGCTATCGGATACATGAGTTTTAACAATGACTTTAACCATGCCATTATGATTAGAACGTTTATGAGCAAAAACAATAAATTGCATTTTCGGGCGGGGGCAGGCATTGTAGCCGATTCGGTGCCAAATAACGAATTAAACGAGGTAAATAATAAAATAGCGGCTTTACGCAAAGCCATAGAAATGGCGCAGGATATTTAAGATTTTAATTTTATCAAACGTATTTGAAATAAGAAAAATTTTACGCTCTTTACAGATAAAAGCATATAAGCAATGAATAATAAAACCATTTTAGTAATAGATAATTACGATAGCTTTACTTATAATCTGGTACATTTAGTACATGAATTGGGTTATGATACCGAAGTTTGGAGAAACGATAAATTTGATTTAAAAGAGGTAAAGGCTTATGATAAAATACTGCTGTCGCCCGGCCCCGGCATACCCCAAGAGGCCGGACTGTTGTTGGAACTGATTAAAACCTACGCCCCAACTAAAAGCATTATGGGCGTTTGCCTTGGCCAACAAGCTATTGCCGAAGTTTTTGGAGGCCGTTTGCTTAACCTTGGCCATCCTATGCATGGTATTGCAACAATCATCGATGTGGTTGAACAAAACGAGCTTCTATTCAAAAATTGTCCGATAAATATCGAAGTTGGGCGTTATCATAGTTGGGTAGTAGACCCGGCAACTATGCCTGCCGATTTAAAGGTAACCGCTTTTGATAAAAACAAGCAGGTGATGGCTATTCGCCATAAAAAATATGATGTTTGCGGGGTACAGTTTCATCCCGAAAGCGTACTTACGCCAAACGGCAAACAAATG
The DNA here is from genome assembly GCA_011800805.1 of Hirudo medicinalis. Lineage (NCBI taxonomy): Eukaryota > Metazoa > Annelida > Clitellata > Hirudinida > Hirudinidae > Hirudo > Hirudo medicinalis. The sequence continues at coordinate 76,285 of MPNW01000107.1, forward strand.
ATGAAGAACTGGTTAGACAATTAATCCGCCAGTTAAATTAAATGATAGATGAAGCAATTTCAGCAAAATAACCATGAATATTCTTGATAAAATTGTTCTTCGCAAAAAACAAGAGGTAGCCCAAGCAAAGCGAGAGGTTTCAATTAAAGAGCTGGAAAGGGCAAAGGGATTTACCCGTCAACCTTATGTTTTAAAAGACTTTCTTTTAGACCCCCGTCGTACAGGCATTATTTCCGAATTTAAAAGGCGTTCGCCATCCAAAGGATTAATTAATGGTTCTGCCGATGTTGCAGAAGTAACCAAAGCTTACAATAATGCTGGCGCATCAGCCATTTCGGTATTAACCGATGCGGATTTTTTTCAAGGCAACTCCGATGATTTGATAAGAGCAAGAATGGTAAACGATATCCCAATTCTGCGTAAAGATTTTATAATAGACGAGTATCAGATACTAGAAGCCAAGGCTTGGGGGGCTGATGTTGTTTTGCTGATAGCAGCTATTTTAACGCCGCAAAAGGTGGCCGATTTTGGAAAAATGGCGCAAAGTTTAAATTTAAATGTGCTTTTGGAAGTGCATAATCTAGCCGAATTAGAACAATGCATTTGCCCTTATTTAAACGCTATTGGAGTAAACAACCGCAATCTTGCCACTTTTGAAACCAATATTCAAACCTCCTTTGATTTGGCCAACCATATCCCCAATGATTTTCTTAAAATATCTGAAAGCGCCATCAGCAATCCGAATATAATAAAAGATTTAAGGCAGGCGGGTTTTAACGGCTTTTTAATTGGCGAAACCTTTATGAAAACCCCAGAACCGGGAAAAGCAATAAAAGATTTTGTGGCAAAAATTAAAAGCTAATGTCATGTGTACAACCTTATTGAGCCGACAAAGAAACAGGAGCAGCAAAAATTTTTAATTTATTTGATATCTTACAAATTCAAAACCTATCCTACAACATGTTAATTCGGTTTGGCGTAAAAAAGGCGCCCAGAAAAACTCACGGACGCCTTATCAACTTATTAACCTAATTTAACTTATAATTTTAATTAAAATTGTATTACTTGCCAAATTATCCTTATGGTTTTGATACTCCTATAAATAAACATTACAAAGTTGAGTGATTTCCCACTCGTTTTTATCATTGTTTTCTAAAGTGATATATTGTTCAATCTGATTTATTCCTCTTCGATATAAAATAATTTTCACCATTATCATCGCATCACTCTGCGAAATTATCTGAGAATTTGCAGAAAAATCCTGAAAAACCACTCCTTCATTTTGCTTTACCAGCTTTAACAAAGCTTCGGCCGAACAGACAACAATCTTAGAACCTCTGTTGAACTTGAAAGAAGCCTCCGGGGCGAACAAACTTTTCATGGTTTTGTAATCGTTAGTTTTGTAGCTGTTGATAAAGTTGTCGATAATATTCTGGTATTTTTTTGGCTTTTCGGAAGCTTTTATGCTTACAATAGAACCAGCCAGCACAAAAATTGATGCAATAAAGATTTCAGTAAAATTTTTCATATGGTTATATTTATTTTTTTAACCATAAGACGATACAAAGTTTGAATACGTTTCACCCGAAAGTTATCTTTTATATCATTTTATGCCATATGCTTTGACCGGCAGACATACGCTCGTAACTTTTCGATAAAAGAGCTCCGCTGTTCGTTGATAAATTTCGAATATTTCTCCGCTTTATATCGCTTCACAAAAGCTACAAAGCGTATCAATAGAACAGCATACCAAACAGTTTTTGAATATCTTTAAAATTACCTAACGAGAGTGTTGGGTTTAAGCGGTTAGCGTTGATTGATTATACTGTTTCGTTTTGATATTTAGAGAAGGCTTTTTTAGGGAAGAAAGAGTAAGCGGCTAAAGTGGACATGATGTTAAACAGAAAGCCGTTGATGGAACGAGGCCAGGTAGGTTGAAGTTTGCAGATGTTTTTCAGTTCATCGTTTACGCTTTCAATAATCGCTCTTTTGCCAAGCAGTATTCTGTTGTTAGAAACGTTAGGTTGTTTCATGTTCTTTTTTATTTTGATGAGGAGTTGTATATCATCTGCAAATAATAAATCAAAAAGGGGCATGGGAGATATAATCTTTATCACCAAAAAGTTTTCCGAAAATATTCTCTGTAAGGCTTTTCATTACCTTGATGTTCTGTCATCCACATTGCATTTGGTAAGATGAAAGTATTTTGCCTTTATCGTTAATGATAAGATGCAGCTTAAAACCATAGAACCTGCCAACAGAAGTATAACCTCGTTCTGCCACTTCCATAAATGCTTTATAACCGTGGATGCGGCGTGCATCGCATACTTTCAGCCGAGTGGGGGTTATAAAATTGATTCCACCGAATTTGCCCATACCACACATTTTTAAAAACAACATCAATGGTGCTGCCACTGTTTGTGTAACCCTATAAAGCGGTTATAGGATAGCAGAGAAACAATCCGCCAAATGAGCTGGCAGCAATGCTTAAAATTGGTAAATGAACCGTAGAGAAAGAAGATAAGGATTGCAATAATTTCTGAATCTGCCAAAGATGCTTTTCTGGTTGCGATGCTTTTGCTCTCTATTATCAATGCGAAATTGTTGGATACAACCGGAAAAATCTTTACAAAAATCAAACCTAAGTTTTATCTGGCAATAGCTTTTTTTATCCCGAACTCACGTTAAAATGAGATTATATTTGCAGCATGGTTGCATATAATTAGACGTTTTGCGTTCTATAAAGAACAAACGACGGATAACTAATAATAATGCTGAGGCAATTTCGCCGTGAAAAATAATCACCTCAATGATTGGGGGTGAAAGCTAAAAAGATCCAAAGATGATGAGACTTAAATGGCTTTTATGGATTACCCTGAGCCTGCTTTTGATAAACAAAGTATATGGACAAACCGTTACTATTACAGGTAAAGTTACTTGTGATGGTAAGCCTGTTGCATTGGCAAATATCGGATTAACAGGAACAGAATTTGGCATGCTTTCAGATAGCTTCGGCTATTTTTTTCTTAATAATATCCCTACAGGAAATTATAAATTTCTGGCTTCCTGCATAGGGTATAAAGACTTTGAAAAGGAAATCATCGTAAAATACGGAGATACAATAACGCTTGATATTTCGCTGAAAGCAGATAATAAAACGCTTAACGAGATAGTAGTAACAGGTGTTTCGAGGGCTACCTTTATTCGTGAAAATCCTGTGTCTATTGTTCCCGTTTCATCCAAAGCCATCGAAAAAAGTAACGAGAGTAACATCATTGAGGTGTTGGTTAAAAACGTTCCCGGGCTAAGTACCGTAAAGACGGGTCCTAATATTTCAAAGCCCTTTATCCGCGGACTTGGTTATAACAGGGTACTTAATCTGTATGACGGTATCCGCCAAGAAGGACAACAATGGGGAGATGAACACGGAATTGAAGTAGATGCTTACAACATTGACAGGGCTGAGGTTATTAAAGGGCCGGCCAGCCTTATGTATGGCTCGGATGCATTAGCCGGTGTAGTAAGTTTGTTCCCCTTTATCCCTAAAGAGGATGATGGAAAGTTGCACGAAAAATTCACAGGAGAATACCAAACTAATAATAATCTGATCGGAAGCGGAACCCGCCTTGATTACGGCAATAAACATTTCTTATTTGCTCTTCGTGGCTCTTACCGCATTGCTAAAAACTTCCGAAACGCTATTGACGGAAGGGTGTACAATACCGGTTTTGAGGAAAAGAATCTATCGGCGCTGTTTGGCTATAAGAACGACAGGGGTTATTCCCACTTCAATATTACGGTGTACGACAACCTGCAGGGCATACCTGATGGCAGTCGTGATTCAATTTCCAGGAAGTTTACCAAGCAGGTTGAGGAAGGTGAGGATGATGACATCAAAAGCCGTCCTGTTGTTTCAAAAAAAGAGCTAAACACCTATCGCCTTTCCCCTCTTCACCAGCACATTCGGCATTACAGAGCTTATATGAACCATTTCTATCAGGTGGGTAAAGGAAATATGGATTTCCGTTGGGGGATACAGCAGAATATACGGGAAGAATACACTCATCCCACCCTCTCTGAACAGCCAGGAATGAATCTTCGCCTTAACACCATGAACTATGATTTACGGTACAATGCACCAAGATTTAAAAATATTGAATTATCTGCCGGCATCAATGGCTTGGTGCAACAGAACAAAAGCTTAAATGCAACGGATTTTCCTATACCGGACTATCACTTATACGATGGAGGAATATACCTGTATGCGACATGGAAGTATAATAAATGGAGTACAAGCGGTGGTGTCCGTTATGATCTCCGGCACATACAATGGGATAATTTTTATCTTAAAACAAATCCGGCAACAGGCTTTGATGAACGGACAACCCAATCTGAAGCTCCAACGGCAACTTTGCAGTTTCCTGCTTATGAAAAGACTTTCGGGGGTATGTCGGCAAGCCTGGGATTAACATACGAAGCAACAAAAGAGATCAGCTTTAAAGCTAATATGGGCAAGGGCTACAGGTCGCCTAATATCACCGAGATGGCCTCTAACGGACTTGATCCCGGAGCGCATATTGTTTATGTAGGCAACAAAAATTTCAATCCTGAATTTTCTTTACAGGAAGATCTTGGCATAAGTGTACGATTCAGTGATTTTTCCACCGATCTAAGTTTCTTTAACAACAATATTCAAGACTACATTTACCTAACTATGCTGGTTGATGCAAATGGTAACCCAACCATTGACCCACAAGGCAACAAAACATTTCAATATCAGCAGGCATCGGCACAGCTCTATGGCATGGAAGCATGGTTTTCTTTACACCTGAAAAAATTAAAGGGCTTTAGTTTCGAGAATAGCTTTTCTGTAGTTTATGGCTTTAACAGGAAAGATATATTTCAGGGCAAAGGCGTGAATGGGGCTTATCTGCCACTTATTCCCCCGTTAAAGTTGTTGAGCGGCATTGCGCAAAAAATTGAGCTGAAATCAAAATTGGTTGCTGCAATTACCCCAAGAATTGAATGGGAATTTTCAGCGGCACAAAATAGGTATCTGAAACTAAACAATACAGAAACCTCAACATCTGCTTATTCTTTGCTGAACATCGGTATTTCAACTGAAATAGTCTATTCAAAAGAGAAAACGCTGCAATTGCAATTACAGGTAAATAATCTATTGGATCAGAGTTATCAATCCAATCTTAGCAGATTAAAATATTTTGAGTATTACACCGCCTCTTCCAACAGGCATTCGGGGATTTATAACATGGGACGGAATGTTTGTATGAAAATAATCTTGCCATTTTAATAAATTATTCAAGTCATCAATAAAATTCAAAAAAATGACTAATCATATATCACCGGCAGCTCCAAAATCTGTTACCATTATTCCCCTGCTTTCTCGGAGCCGGTAAAACTATCTTTCTGAACGAGTATATCGCTCAAAGTTTTTATTGCTTTAGTAACTTCTGCAGGGCTTAGCCTGCTCATAAGCTCTTATAAAAATCTACATGAACTAATTGAGCCATGGGATACTACTTGGCCTCGCTTTGTGAATAAAAGGCCAAGCGGTAGGCTGGCGAATGCCATAACGTAACCCAACCTGTATGCCAAACATTCCTTTGCTATTGCCGGTCATTTCAAAAACGATATGAAAGATCTTGCGTAAACCAAAACAAATGCTGTGAAACAGGGTTCTTGCAGTAGCGCTTTCCACATGGTTGCATCTATAACAATGATAAGTATGGCGAGCTTTACGGCAACCTGAATGATGACCACATTTTTTACAAACAAAACCATCTCGCCACTTTAAATCTGCCAAACAGGCTGCCCAAGATTCATCCGTAGGGAAGAAAGGCTTTTCCAAAGGCTATAATGTTTTGTTTTTTAAATATTTCCATACAGCTGATTTTCAAATACAAATACACGGAATATATTCGTATAATTCAATAAATATGTTTACATAACACGATTTACAATAAGCTTACAATCAGAAGTAAATAAATTTGTTCAGTATGTAAACAAATGGATAACTCAATAAACCTTAAAGCAAGCAAAAAAACCAATGATTAGTTAAAAAAAACCCAATCCAAAAAATATTAAGAATAAAATATTGATTTTTTAGAGGTTGCCTTAACAAAGGCATGGTTATTCAAAGGTTTTTTATTGCTGATTTTATCAACATTTCGGTTCCGAACCATCCCCAATAAATTCTATGATTGACGATTTTCCCGTTTTTAATTTTTATCAATTCTAAAATGTCAACTTGATCTCCTTCAGGTGTTTCTCTGGGGTATTCCCAAATTAACATATCATTATGGATATAATATTCATCATTTCTATACCACCGAACTAATTCGTTAGGTCTTCTTTTGGTTCCTTCTTCTAAA
>MPNW01000108.1:19920-40186 GCA_011800805.1 Hirudo medicinalis
ATGCGTATAGGTTTGGCTGATCAGTAATAAATGTTGGAATTTTTGTATATACTTTTGGTCCCAGATAAAGAATTGAGCGACGTTTAATATTGGATTTAGCGAAAACAGGTCTATATTTTTGAGATGATTAATTAGACGTTTAGACATTTTTTTGCTTGGACTTGTTTTTTGTAAATAATAGGTTTGTGACTAATATCGAAAGGACATAATGAAGTGCTAAGCTGTACTGCCCCAGTTATTGTGAGCATAATTTTATGTTATATCTGATAAAATAATCCTAATCGGAGTAAAGAATCGATTTCAAACGTGATAAACATTAGGTAATTGCCTAACCGACTAACTAAATAATTTAAAGCACATCGGAGAAAAAGCTGTTTCCACATCCATCACGAGGAAGAGCCACCCGGTATTGAATGCTTAGCAGGTGGTTTAAAATCGAAACCTATGACAACACTCAAAACGCTGACAATGTCGCAGGAAAAAAAAACCCTAAACGATGATGTCTACAAGATGCAGAATAAGCGCCAATGCGGCACACACCGATCTTTAGTGGACAGCTACTTGTGTGAGTTCGTTTGGGGGCAAAGGTACCGAAATACGGACCTTTCATGCGAATTATTAATGACATGTCCCAATTTCACCCTCTTCAATAAAAACTAAAAGTACAAGTTTCATGTCCTCTTTTTTATAATTTTTTTGGGTGGCGGGGGTTAACTTTTTGGCGGGGCTTATATGGAAAAGATCCAAAAAATATCGCAGACTAATGATCAACAATCATTTTCAAGAAAACGCTGGCGAAGTTATAAAAATTCATTCAAAAGTTTATTTCCATAGTGAAATCTTAGTTTGCATAGTTTTTTTTTATTGGTCAAATTACAACAAAGCCTTATAAAGACAGACATGAAACAATTAGTCTCTCAAAGAATAGCAAACATTACTTGAATTGGAACATATTAACATTTTTAAACAGTCAATTATCAGCAACTCCTGCTCTGAACAGTCAGAAAGCTAATGAGTTTGCTGTCCTTCCAGTGTTAAAGCATGTGACTCACTCCACACAAAAAGTTAAATGTCTCATTATTGTCTTAGTAGCAACCAAAATGCCTAAAATAACATGTCAAATCATCCCACAAGAATTATCTTGAAATTAAAGGAAGAGTTCGCCAAAGTATCGATCAGTTCGTCGTCAGGGTACAAGATTAGTTTGTCAAGGTTCAGATCAGTTTGCTGAGTGAAGGACTTGGACCTGCTTATCATGGAAGAGTTCTTTCCCCAGCAATCCGTTTCAAGAGGGAATTAAACTTCTTTTTTTATGCCATGAATGTACTTTTCTTCCTCCACATTCCCAATGGAGGGGGTTTCCTCTTGAATGGGAAAAGCTTGGAAGATTTCCCTCGTTTCGAGCACCTTTTTTGCCAGAAGTTCTTTTTTAAGTTAACATAATCTCCAATTTCCAGCAGATTCTAAGGTTGTTCCAGTGAAATGGCAAAACGAAGAAAACTTAAAATACACTAGAAGTGCGACATTACAATTACGCAACTAGCTACTTAATTTACCTATTACCGAACTATAGGTCATTAAAATAATTCGTATCATGTCATTTTTTCTCTCAATCGGTATAAATCAATTGACTAAAATATCACAAAAACTACTTAACTCAGAAAAATCGAATCAAAACCAGCTTTCTGGGCTCGAATAATCTTTTCTGGAAACTTTATTTACATCTCTTATAGATGTATTATATGGATGATGGAGATTATTACGAACTTAAACTAATCCTGTCAATGCTAATATCGAAAACATCTATAAAATTAAGATAAATAGAATTTCAACAACTGTTTTACTGTTTTATCAGCTAATGTGGATACATGAAACGATCCTCGCCTGATTAATAATTAACCAAAAAATAAAGAAATAAAGTATTTACCCAGCAATCATGACTCCAGTACCAACACCAATGGCGACCCGAGCCAAAAATAATTTATTTAATTAAATACATTCGAACTAATTACAGCTTAATTCTAGGTTCACATCTGCTCGGGTCCAACTTAAATAGCAATGATCTTACACTTGATTTTCTTCGCTCTCAACTTAATAGATTTAAAAACAGAATTCAATCCGCAAGAGAAGTGCGATTGGTGTAAGAGCCAGAGAAAGGCTGAAGACCACTGCTGTTTTCACTTTTGACATTACTTCTGTTATCTCAGTATGAGAATAGTTTCCTGTAATTTTTTCAGTCCAGGAAAATAGAAAGCTTCCTAAGGAAGAAGACATAAACAAAAATCCAGAACTGGATCAAGAGACAATTACTGTTAATAATGTTACAAACTGTAACTTTATGCTTCTCACTTGTCTAGCACTTCGGCTTGCTTTTGAACAAAATAATAAAATAATCTGAGAATTCCTATTGCACACCATTACTTTCTGTTTTAAATTTAAAGTTAATGAATGATATTTGTTGACCTTCATCTCTATTATCCCTATTAGCTCATCATCGACTGTAAACATGTCCGATTGACTAAGATGTTTGCTTTGAGAGTCAGTTTTCGTTGAGGGAGTGAGAGGTTTAAAAATGTAATATTTTAGTCCATTTATTTTTCACTCGAACATGAAGCCTTAAAATATTAAGTAATAATTACTGGTTTTTGAACGATACTTTGAATTTATCTTTAGAAAATATATTGTTCAGCAGACCCTAGGATAAATATGACATTTTATTCATCATTGTGTACATTTCCATACGATCGTAAACAGAAGTCCTGATTCCGGCTTTCCAGGAATAGAAGTGTGGTCGCACTGACTTACTAGACCGGGAGATCAGCAAAATTTTGAAAGCTTAGTCAGATCTTAGTTGCAAGGTATCGCTAAGGATCTCTTAAAAGTTATTTTTGTTATGAACCTAAATAATCGTGGACCGGTTTGTGAAAACGAAAAGTGTAAATCTTCGCGCGATAATAAATCAACTTTATTATTTCTCAAGCCATGGCCAGTGGGTTCGCATCATTTTTCTCAAGAGATAAAGTTGGTTTAAATTGAGTGATCACGGAACGAGATCTTCCATTCAGTTAAAGATCATGTATTTATGTTCCTAGACCTTTAGATCTGCGAAGAAAAACGCTTACACGGAAGGTACCTTAAGATATGACCTACATAGACGTGCAAATGCGTCTCTTCAATCAGGTTTAGATTTAAAACAAGTTGTCAAACTCCCACAAGGTGAAGAACTTGAGGACTGGATTGCTGTCCATGGTTATAATTAGTTAAACCAAATATTGTATTTTGAAGAACTAGTAATCCTCAGTCTTGCTCGATTTGCAGTCGTTGACTTTTTCAATCGAATAAATGTGGTATATGGAGTGATATCAGATTTTTGCTCCGAGGAGAGTTGCCCATTCATGTCTGGTGGTCCTAAGTGAGTTATTCTTTATGGTAGATGATTTTTTCAAGACTCTGAATGTCCTGTATAGAGACTTGTATATGTAACTAAGATGGGGATGGCATTGAGCCCTACAAAATCACAAATACATCTTGCTCAGGTATGAATACCATTGGTGTGATGGGACTAAATACAAGAAACCCACGAGGCTCCCAGCACCAAAGTATGTGGAATTGTTAATGGAATGGGTAGAGAGTCAAATAAATAATGAGGAGTTGTTCCCTGTTGAAGTTGGTTAGTTTTGGTCTACCCAACAATCATAAATGATGGACTTATAAGATCAAGTCAATTATTTAATTTGCAGGTGTAGCTTTCCCAAAGAATTACATTTCAAGTGTTAAAAAAATCATGACCAGATTGTTCAGGGTATTTGTTCACATCTACATCCACCATTTTGATAAACTGCATGAGATAGGAGCAGTGAGTATAACTCAGTTAACATATTATAGCTTCTGTTGTCAATTGTTCGATAAGGTGGCATCTTGATATTAGTAATCTTATCTTGGCTATTAACCTGATATGGTGAAACAATGGCACTTTCAGGAGCCCCATGTTAACACTTGCTACAAGCACTTCTATTATTTTGTGAGCGAATTCAACCTCGTGGACAAAAAAGAGCTTGAGCCTTTGGTAAGTTTTCCAAATATTTCTTTTCACAACAACTGAGAAATAATTGAAGAAAGGTTTTTCTTTAACAGAAGGATATGTCAAGCAAATTATGCCACTAGTTATAAATCTCGAGAGACTTAACATCCAAGCAATAAGTTGTTAATCATTTTTTAATCCCTATAAACAGTAGGAATCCTAAAATCCATTAGTTTTTTTTTACAATTAAACAGATTTTCTTAAAATACATGTCATGCCTTCATAGTTTATCTATTGTCTAAGACTTCGATTGTTGATGCCATTCACCCACTGCAAATAATGCATAATGATTCCAGAGACAAATGCTAAAAACATATAATCACTAATTAATGTAATTAAAAAGTCGTGCTGGAAAATGCTTGGTGATCTGAGTTTTATAGCACACCTGATTGAAAACATTGAAGGACAAGGCGCCAAAAATTCTACAAAAAATGCTGATCTGTTTCTGGATTGTGATCTATTGCAGACAAATTTACAAAAATAAATATAAAGTTGCTAGTTTAAAAGTTCTGACCATTGGAAAATTTCTAAGTAAAAAATGCCAAATCATGGCTAGAAATCTGCCCTATTCATGCACTAGAAGAGTCCTAATTGCTAAGCAAATAAATTTGTCGCTTGCACTATGAGTACCATGATCAATGTTCGCCAAACTTCACAACAATTATTCCATCTATCCCCATCTCACTGGAAAGATGGAATGAAAAGGAAAGGAACAAATGAAAAATAAATTAAATCTAGAGGTACAAATACAACCGTAGTTAAGAAAATGCCAAATAAATAATAATATTCAGCTGTCCGCAGTAGGTATTAATAGAATCATTTGCTAGGTTATCAGCAGAGGGTTAAAACCATGAGGTTTTTGGAGTTGCAAGAACACTTCTGAGAACAATAACAGTCAAACTCAGCATTGCAGCTCCTATGTGGAGGAAGAAGAAGACATTTCTGGAAAGGAATTAAGGGATTAATTATTTTCACACATTTTTAATTTGCAAAGTAGTACAAATTGTTCACATCCAAAGCTATTAGCAGATTTGTTTGTATAAAACCATTCAAAAATATCTTTTAATGGCTAAAAGAACTCACTCGTATATAAAAATTGTTGGCCAAATTTCAAGCACCAGAAATGGGAAGCTCAGATAAGCAACAGCCACCCTAGTGATTGCTAGGGTCAATGTGTCATAAGCGTAACTCCTGATCTTTGAACTTTGAAACCATGGCCTGATGTTTCCCCTCACCTGCACAATATCATTGCCAGAGCAAAGCTACTACTACCTTTGTCACTATATTAATATTTAAATGTAGTGGCAGGAGAGCCCTCCAATAAGCATTATAAATTTATTAATTCAATAAGCCTTGAAATCACTTCACAAAAAATTTAAACTACATTTCGAAAACTCCAATAAACAAACCAATCGTGAAGTGAAGATGAACAACCCTCCCGTGCAGAAAGTGATGTAGTAGCCAGGATAGAAGCCGTGCCAGAAAGCACTGAACAGAAAAACTGGGACTATGTTCCTGATGCGTTCATATATGACATATCTTAGCCAGTAGGTTGTTGAAATATTCCAATTGTCCACCAACACCTTTAAACTGGTCGAGAACTGTTTTAAAAAATTAAAACCAAAATTTTACATTATTGCATTGTTATAGGTGTTTGTTCACACACAACTCAATAAATGAAAATAATGAATTTAAAAATGGAAATTAGTCAATATCACCAGTCATGAGATCGCTTAATGATCGAATAAGTCGTTTAATCTCCACAAGCGTTTCAAATGACACAACTGATATGATATCATTATGATTGAGAGCAACTAGATTGTGAGCAATTTTAAAAGCCAAATAATTTATCAGCTTCAACAAAAGAAGATATTCAAAACCTCAACTTTCCAAATGTTAACATTGTCAATGAGGTCCCATTCCTTGCTCTTTGTGCTGTAACCCATTCCTGCAGATATGTTGCCTGCTTCTCCTGAGAGAATCAGATTCCAAATTGATGATGGAGTCACAGCTAAAGGGAAATGTGATTACATGAACTACCTAACTTCCAGGCAAAATAGTACCTCTGTCTCTGGATAGATGTGACCATTATAATGAGGTAAATTTTATAGAGAAAGCTGTGATACTGAAAACCTGGTTCTGCAAAGGATCAACAAGCAGATAAGAATAATTCATGGGATCATCATCACAATCAATAACCTCCAGAATGTTTAAAATAGTTATAATCAATAGCAAGCTGACATGTATACTTTGTAGGTATTATCACAAGGAAAATGTAAATGTTAAATATCAGTAAGGTGTCACAGTAAATCATGTTTAAGATGAAGGTGTGCACCTTTGATGAGTTTGAGTGAATAATTAGGAGCCACCATAATTGTTGAAAGACCAAAAATTATGGCCAATGACAGCCTGCTAAATAAAGCTTTCTGAAATAAAATGGAGATGAGTTTAATACTGAGCTAAATCAACAAAGTTTGAAAGAAAGTCACATAAGGTGAAGGATTCAATGCTTTAATCTTCTCTTTATCATTGTCATATAAGTTCCCCTGAAATCAATGCCTTTATCTCTCAAGAAAAGGAACTCACAATTGCTACACTAAATTTGTTTAACTTACATTGACTTGTTTTTCATCACTTGCAAAATTCTTTCCTTCGATAAATGCGATGTAATCGGTGTAAAAACAAAAGGGTCCACACAACAGACCATGAAAGGACAGCATATAGCTTGCAAATTCAAGTAAACTTGGAAACTTCCTACAAGCGAGAAACACATTTGAGTGCAAAGATAATGTTCGAGGAATGAGATTCAATTATTGACGTTATTATCGTGAGATTCAACTGCAAAATGTTTAATCTAAGGGTCCACTAATTCTGCTTTTAAAGCTAAAGTTTACAATCCTAAATAAAATAAATATTAATGTTGGTCTTATTAAGAAAGTAATTCTGTAAGAGATTCCACAATATGCAATGTATTGAATTGTTATGTACATATACAATTATACATGCATCCAAACAAACATGTATTGTGCAGGAGATGCTCAATGTCACCATTCTTTACAATACACAACCTGATGACTTTTGATTGAAGATTATCTGACAGCTTTTTGCCATTCTTCAGGTCATAACCATCCTTAATCCCAAAAGCAAGACTACTCAATTTTTGAGTATTCAACATCATAGGTCTGCCAAATCAAATCAAGACAATTTAGACAACCAAATTTAGTAAAGATTAAAACTGTCAGCATCATACCCTGTGACATCAAGAGTATATCCACCATAGTCATATATTAATCTGTATGCATGACCCACACACAAGTATGCCATAGCAGTTACCAGAACCACCTTTTCCATTAAGCCTGGTCTCAGGCTTTTCATGAGTACAAGGCACAAAATACTTTGCACAAAGATGTGAATAATTTGTCTATGAATAACAACATCAATTAAGTTACTTTGAAAAAGTAAGAATATCTTTAAATTAATGTGTGTTGAATAACCTTCCAAAACAGAAATATGCAAGGATTAATCCAATAAATATTTCCACAACATGACTTGTTTTTGGAGATACTTTATGAGCATTAAGATGTTTCCTGAAGAATGGCCCAAACAATATGACAAAAAACTGACAGGCCAAAAAGTTTACCTAAATCAGAGAATTTATAATTTTCAACAAAACTAATTCATCAGGACAATCAAGATTAAGACACTTTAAATCTTTTCTTCATCATATAATCATTTATACACCAACAAAATAAATTTAACATTATTGAACAAATAACTGCCAATTTTGACAATCCTTTTTAAAGTAAATGGTCTTTCAGAGGCATGCATATCTAGAAAAGATCTGAAATAAAATAGATTTTAAATGTTTAAATTTACCTGATCAACAGGCAAACCGATATAATCAGATATTGGCGACAACATAATAGCTCCATCGTAAAATTGGTTTGAAGAGTCAATCACACCCATGTTTAACCAAAAATCCCCGTCTGTCAAAAGCCGGTACTCTCGCCACTGGCGATGCTACCAAAAGCACCAGGTCACTTTTAATTATTTTAGTCAAATTTTGTTCGATGGTTTTTATTAAAAATGTGCATAAAGCATTTCCGAATTTTCAAAATATTTATTAAATATAATAATTGTGTTTTATTTTAGTTAAAATAATATGTTTAAATAAGTCGTTGTAACATTTATTAATCTTTGTAATACAAACGCACAAAATTCTAAGATGACTAAGTAATATTTAGTTACATAGACTACAAAAATAAAGACGATAAAATTGTGAAAGCCTCGGTGAGATCTGACATCTTTTTAATCTTTCCTCATAACTCAACTTTCCTAATCCTTTTATCATCCTGGCTGCTCTTCTTTGCACTCCTTCCAATACTCCTACATCCCTTTTCAACTTGTCTTCCGCCAGCAGACACTTATACAATGGTATAGCATTGTCTAACGTAGATGAAGTTATTATTTGGAAAAGGTTAATAAGATCTTAAAATAAACACGGTCCGGGAAACCCAGCAAGTCCTACACAATTCGAACCTTAAAATAATTTTCTCGAGAAAAAGATGTTTAATTACATAACTTGAACATTTTGATGCAAGTTTGATCAGTCAGAGCTGCGTGGTTTTGTAAGAGGACTTGTAATGCAATTCAAAACTGGAACAACTTCCGCCTAACATGTCTCAAGATATTTAAAGTACGTATTTTGTTTCACAGTTCCAAGACGTTATAAAGCATTTCGAAAATAGAAATCCTAATGAACATTTTGATGCACGTTTGATCAATCAGAGCTGCGTGGTTGTCGAATAAGAGGACTTTTAAACGAATTCCACAAATTCCTATTAATTTAAAAAAACTGAAAGTCTTCGTACAATTGATATATGAACATTTTTAAAAAGCATTTGAAACATAGTTTCCAAATATTATAATTTAAAACTTCGCAATTGAAAATAAATTTGAGTGTCTGCTAACCTCAGCTACGTTAAAGACTAGGCTTTTACCATTATGTAAGTGTCTGCTGGCGGAAGACAAGTCCTTTTCAAATGCGGAGTCCAAATGGGCGCAATACTCTAGATGTGGTCTCACCAGTTGCATTAATGCTTTATACATTCTCTGAATTACATCTTTGTCTACTTACTACTGTTCTCCTTATCATTCCAAGTATTTTATTTGCTTTTTTTTCAACTTCCTTGCTATATAGATATGCTTTTCCATTTTTATGCATTACTACCCCAAATTTCTCGTGATCTCGTGATGAAGAGTGCTTCAAAAAGCTTCCTCCAAATTCATATTCCACTAATATTCTATTAAATATTAATATTATATTCTAATATTATACTAATTATACTAATATTCTATTAGTATTGTATTCCTACATCCCGTATGCTTAATGGAGCCAATAGCGTTTTTTTAAATAAAAATACCAACGAGGTCGAATGTCTCCAAACGTAAAATAAATATTTCTGCTTTTATGAATAATGTATTAAATATTTAATATGTGCAGCAAGTCATCCTAGCAACTAAGATTAATTAGTGCAATGGTTAAAGATGCATTTATCGTCGATTTAACGGTTAAATTGTTTAATTTATGCATCTAAATTATTATAATGTTCGTTAACAATTCGATACTCGAAAAAGAAATGTCAAAAAGTTAATAAAATTGGTCTCCCTCGGTTGTTTCTGGAGTTCCACTTGACTCGATAACTGCAATTAATTTTATCATGAAAGTAAATGCTTTGAAGAGAAAATAAATTTACTCGGTCAACTAAGAATTACACATTCACATTTGTTAATTGAATATTAATATAGAGTTTGTGAAAGACAGGAACGCGATTTCTATTAGTAACTTCCATTAATTACATGAATGTAGGATCATACATATCGAGACACAAAAACGAAGTAAAATAAGAAGCTCCACTTTCCATTTCACTCTAAATATTTGTTGGAAACTGAGAGCTTTAATCTGCTCAACTGGCTGAAATTAACTGTTTTAGTTCATTGTAAATAGCAAACAAAAATAAATTTAAAACATCAACATTATCCACCAAAGCGGCTCATAACAAGTCTTATTAAATGGTTTCTACGGCTTAATAACAGTCGTCAAATAAAGAATTCGACAAATGTTTGGAAATATGTGTACTTTTTGCGATCCAGCACATGAAAATTACACATGAAAATGCGAATGAAACACAATTGAAGCATAGAGATTTATCGTAAGCTTAATGCACATACTACTCTATTGTATTATGAACCATTGCTTCCAAATGGTGGAAGATTCCTGATTTTTCAAGATCCAAGTCTTTTCAACAATGGATGGGTGTTAATTTACTTTTTAAATAATATTTTGATTTAAGAGTAGAATTAGAAAAGTGTTCTTAAGTAACATAATGGTGCATCATACTTAGCGCCGTATTTACCCAGATGGAGGCCCAGAAGCCATTGCGCCGGTCCCATCCGGTGGCTAGTCTGACCGATTGGCAATTGCCCTAGAGTTTCATGGGCAGAACAATAGCTGAGACCAATAAACATAGAAACGAGTTCAGGGAGCATTTCCGAATGTGGAAATAGCGTTCCTTATGTATCTGGTGCAGATGGTCAGCAATTGCTGTGTGGAGCGTTCGTTCTCAATGATGAAACTCCTAAAGGACTGACTTCGTAAGTACTTAACATTACGTTCAACATATTACGTTCAACATATTAAAAGACTTAGTTGTAGGCTGGGTCAAAGGCATCACAATGACAATGCCGTGTACAAACATAGTTCTGTCAGATTATGCACGCGATATTTGACTGAAATAAATCTATTTTAATCACTCTGAAGTGCAAGTCTTAGAGGTAGACCTTGTCTAAATCCGGGATTGATCACTCTCGTTTCAGTTCGCATTATTACAATACCTTTTCAACATTGAATTATTAATAATGTTTAACATTGAATTAATTATCACTTACAGTCCAAAGTGTCCTTGACGAAGAACCTGACATCTGGGTCTTTATCGTTAATCATTTCAATCAGACTCGGTTTCATGTAAACTGCTACATACCTGATAGTATCATTAAAAAGAAAAAGAAACTACAAATAAACAAATTATTCTCTAAAAATGTAATAATTCTCCGACGATGTTAAAGGCTTAATATTTCAGGTTAGTTTTGATTCTGTTGAGATTATGTGGACTTATAATCTTCTTTATTGTTGATAACTATTATTGTTATCAACTTAAGTATCAAATTAAACAATGTCTAATAGTCATAAGACAGGATGCGATGAAAAAAGTTATTTCAACATCATCAAGCATCAACATCACCATACACACTAGAGACAGGACCGGGACCATTTTTCATTGTCCCGACCCGTCCTGGTCTAAAAATAATTAAATTATTTTTATTTTTTTTTATTTTTTATTTTTATTTACACGAGGTCAAAGGGCTTACAGCCGCTTGCATGACCAAGGAAAATGTAAACAAACAAACAAAAAAAACATTCGAGCAACAAACAAAAGGCACACGAAAAAGCTTAGAAATTACTGTCCCAAGAATTAAGTCATCCTAAAGTTCTTTGAATATGAGATATTTATTGAAGTTTAATTGCCGAATTGCAGAGTTGAAGCGGGTTAGGGTTGAGGAGTTAACAATATCAGCCGGTAAAGAGTTCCATGGTTTTACTATGCGGTTGCAAAAGAAGTGTTTTGAGGTCTNTCCCGGTCCCGTCTATTCCCGTCCAAAATTCCCGTTCAGTCCCGATTTCAATTTCATGTGTAATTAGGCCAATTATTTAAAGACAATGTTAGGATATTTTATTATATGATTTATTTGTTGTAAACACTAAACACACTCAAGGACACATAGATTTATTTATTCAAGCAAATCTTTGTTACATTTGACCGTCAAACCGTCAAGAGTTGATGGTTTTGAGTCGATGTCCTAGATTGCTTTAAAGTCCTCCTCATAAAAATGACTGACCGCTTGGCAAAGTTTACTTTTTACAGAAGGGGAATAGATTTCTCTTTGAAAGATATTGCTGTTTGTCTAGCAATTGGTTCGGCAATGCATGATTTTCTATGTTTCAGCATCCCAGTAGTTCCACTGGCATTAGAATGACATGCCTTGCACTACATGAAATCAGTGCTATAACCATCAACCTAAACTTTAACGAAACTTTTCAAGCAATACTGGATTTCTCATAATCTAATTCAATTTTCGAAATTCTTTCAGCTGTGATATTAATATGTTACTAACTTCGATCTTTGTCATTTTCTTAACTACAACCGATGGAGTATTCATAAATAATTTATCACTCGAAAACAATTATAAAAAATTATATAGACTTGTCGGAAATGAAGTTTCGATAATTTCTTAGTATGCTCGTTAAGAGAGAAAAAAGCAAAAGTTCTTTGTTTTAAAATTAATTTTNATAATTTATCACTCGAAAACAATTATAAAAAATTATATAGACTTGTCGGAAATGAAGTTTCGATAATTTCTTAGTATGCTCGTTAAGAGAGAAAAAAGCAAAAGTTCTTTGTTTTAAAATTAATTTTCAATTAAAAAAAATATAACAAATAAAAATTAATTTCCCGTTTTCATTCCCGTTCCCACGGGAGTCTCGCGGGAAAAATATTCCCTGTCCGACCTCTAATCCACACCTCTAAAGTAGAAATTATCAACAATATAAAAATTTTATTAGACGATGGTACGCCATTTCTAGCAATGGTAAAGAGTTTCCCAAAGACAGGTTTTACATATCAGATATTAGACTATAATTAATCTTAAATTTTTTTTGACAACCACATCAAAAGCAAGTTTTACGACTAAAATTGACACAAATTCGAAAACCTTTCGTCAAGTTGAGGAGCTATGACTTTAAAGGCTTTAGCAACATTGAATCGCACATTGGCAACTGGATCTTGAGTCAGTTTCGTAAGGGTGGGAAGTATTTTCTGCATATTCATTTCTTTGCTACAAAATGGCGACAACACCTGAGCAAATTTAAAAGATTTGAATTTAATTACGTTAACAGGCATATTTTCTTCTTACATATGCTTCATGATATGAATTTGATAACATAAAATGAAATGTTATCGATGAAACCTAGAACTTTTAAAGCTCTAAAATTGTTTTACATTAAATGAGCCAAAAAAAAGCCATTTGTTTTAAGTGAAGTACCGTGAGGAGATTGACACATGTTATTCTGATGAGGTAATTTAAAGTTTTTGCGAGACTTAGAGCCTTTGGAATGAAACTTTCCTGACACTGATGACCAAACTTTCGAATCAATTCGCCTAAACTCTGAACACACTTTTCACGGATGACGAACACTGAATAAAAAATATATTAATTATTTTTGATAGCATGGTAGCCATGATATCGACATGTCAGAATATCGAAGGCGCGGAACTATTTATATAACTCTCAACGCAAAGGACAGCGATTATCACTCCGTTATGTTATGGTCATTAATTCACCGAAGACTTAGTAGAAAAGTAGTCATTTCTTGTTAAAACTCTTCTACATCATTGAAATAAATAAGATAAAACAGGATTTACTAAAGAAAACAACAGTGTTAGCATACCGTCATCTGCGAGCCATTTGAGAAATAGGAAATGATATTCAGCATCGAAGTGTTCAAATCCCTAGTAAAATGTATTACGAAATTACGAAACAGGTTATATTTAAATTTAAATTACATATAACCCTGAAACCAATTAAAATGTTGAGGCACAAACAACCGATTAATACATTTATTAAATATCTTACTTGGGGTTTGGGGGCAACTAGGGTAAGGTGGGGTAAAACGGGATACCAAGAAAATGGGAAATCGCTAAAAAATTCAGAGCATCAACTCATCCCAGCAGTGATTTTTGTTATAGCATGTGAAAAGACGACCCCATCACTAAAACTTATTTTCATCCGCAGCGGAGATAGTTTGTATGGAGTAAATATATTTTGGGATCGACGTTGATCTTCTTTTTGATTGTAAGATATTTAGGACAGTGTCCAAACAATAAATATTATAAACTTTAAAAATATCCCGTTGGTAAAGTATCCCATTGACTACAACACATACTTGATTGCTTAGATCGACTTTGGACTACTATTTTTTTGCTTGAACCTTTGTGATTTGTTTTCTGTACCACTATCAAAGGGGCAACAAGAGATACGTTTGTTGGGGTAAAATGAAATGCTACATTATATTGCCCAGCTAAGTTATTGTGAGCATAATTTTACGTTATATCTGATAAAATAATGTTCTCACAACATACTTTTATAAGTTTTTATACATATCACTTTTAAATTAACATTACTCATGGGCAGGACTGGATGAAGCAGATAAAGCAACCTACCTTTGTTTCTGAAATTTGGACTGAGACATTTATTTATTTTTTTAAATTTGTTAATTTAATTTTACCATTTAATTTATTGTACTTTGGATTAATTTTTTGTAATGTTTACCACTTGAAAACATTTGCTTAATCCCATTTTGCCCCAAGCATATATTAGAAGTAATAATATTTCTTGGTTTATTCCACGCAAATAAAATAAAATGCCAACGTTTACGAAAATATCGGATGTGGTTAATGTTCACCAAAGTGAACAATCCTATGACCTCCAGAGGAGCTACTAGTGAAATAAAATAACATTATCTTCTCAACTCACTAGAGTCATGGAAAATTGTTTGTGAAAGTTGATTGAGGCAAGTCTCACTGTCCACTTGGAGTCGCAACCAAGCACTATGAGCGAATGGAAGAATTTTCCATGTATCTCCTCAGGTTCAATTATCTTTACATAACAACAAATAAAATAGAAAATATGAATTCCATGTCTTAATGTGCGTCAAAATTTGATGGTACATATTTAGTTAAAATGTATATATAACTATATATTATTTTTGGGGGACGGGACTTCCCCATTCCTAACACAACATGAAAATATATGATACTATAACAATTTAACAGTTTTGATCGAAATGGACCTCGGTAAGTCCAAAGAAGTGTGTAATTATTTCAGCCCGCACTTTTTCTGAACTATCTTTGAACAGTTTCCTGAAGCAAGGGTACAGATCCATCGCCAGCCTGAAAGTGTGAAACTAAATGTCTTACAATGCAATCATCGCAAAATTTAATTTCGCATTTGTTTTCGAACCTATCTCTCGGAATAATTTTGGCAAAGCTGCAAATGACCGAAGCAAGCGCTTTTCTTACGATTACGTTCTCATCAGATAGTAAATTAGCTATCTTTGGAATGATTAAATCTTGTATCAGCATCAATTTGTCGGCTACAACTAACTTGTCTACAAATTCTGAAAAAAATCAGGTCATTTATTGTTATAAATATTTGGTTTATAAATAGAAATTAAATGATGAATCCGAGCATTATTAAAGTGGAGTAAATTCTATTGGAACCACCAGCCACCCTCATGGTGGCTCTGGGAACCACCGTCAACTTGGGGATGCTCTCCATAGGCAGTATAAACCAGAGTTGGCTATTGAAAGGAATCTGTTCCAGGTTTGCCGGACAACAATTTCGATGGAGTCCATTTTCAATAGTTATGCTTTTATAGTGATAAGGGTCGAATTGATTTGACCAGTGGTTAATGATTCTGCTCATTTTTCGTACAACTACATTAATAAATAACACAAATAAAGTAACTTAAATTTATCACAATAAAAATGGGGTGCAAACTTGGCTCAACTAAAAAGGAACAAGCATTAGGCACCCCAATTTTGACATCTAATCTATATACCTTCTATCATGAGAATGGCATAAGATCTCAGGTAAGGGTCACAGTCGAACACAAGTTTGCTGAAACCATTCACAAATATCTTCCATGATTCTTTCGAATGAAACATGTGCAAGAACTAAAAGGAGAAATCAATTATTTAAATTATTAATGGTTTTTTAAATTATTCCAACTGGAGATTCAAACCTCGCAAAGCATGCCCGTCATTGTTTTTCTGATTTCGGTTGATTTATCTTCAACGGCATTCTTAATGACTTCCAGGATATACTTTTCTCGAACGTCTGATCTTAATCTTTCAGCAATAGTTGCAGTGTTACTTAGTGCAGCTATTTTTATGTACTCCTAAAGAAGACTTGGCGAGCTAGTATTTAAGGGTCAAATGCAGTTTTGAGTTTTGAAATTAATTTCTTACTAAATTATTGAGGCATAGATATTGGTGAAGGGGTAATAGGAATTCCATTACGCAATCTTTGTGCATTAATTTGGCTAACGAGCCGAGGTTGCAAGCAATTTCATGTCTGACCATCGGGCTCGAGTCGATCCCAAGAATAACAATAAGTCTTGAGTGAATCAAACATTGTAATAGATTAGAGAACGCTTTCTGTCATTTATCTTAAAGTCAGGGACGTCATTTCCATGGGGGGAACCTTCTCTCAATCCTGCCTGATAAGATCACCTTTTTTTGTTTCTCATTACCACTTCCGACTCCGCTAAGCACATTAAATTCACTAAAAAAGCTCTTAAAATAAGTATTCTAATCATTTTATTAACATGATTGTAGAAAGAATTTTGTTGTAGGCAGCTGATTATTAAGGATAACTTCCTTAATGCCACTTCTAGGATAAAGTTTTATTATAGGTGGGTTCTATAAAGAGACTTAATGATATTGAAAAAGTACAAATAAAGGCCTTTAAAGACTTGAATTTGTCAATTTCAGAGATTTCTAGGAGGGTTAATCGTTTTAGAAAGGTCATATCCTTCCACTTTTTAAATCCCTTGTCAACAAAAGGTTCACACTGGTTTCACCAGGTCAAACAATATTGGCACTAAAACGCCGACAACTGAAACAAAAGACGTCATCTTGACTTACCCAGCATATCAGCCATGGAAATTGCTTATAACACCAAGAGTTGAAAAAACTCTTAGATGTTACAGGATATTCCTTTAGCATTGGTGATAAACGTGATAAAATCGCAATCGATACTTAGTTTTCTGGCTATGCTGGAGATTGAGGTGAAATTAATGGGGTTTCATTTGTTCCAGCATAAACAGGTGGATCTGATTCAAATTTTGTTCTTTAATTCTAACTGACTCTGAATCCAGCTCCATTTCACATTTTCTCTTAAAAAAGTTGTGCAATGTTGCCTTCTTTGACATTGCGTCTAGGACAAAAGAAAAAAAATAGTAGTCAACAGTCTGACACTGATATTTGGCATGCAAGTTAATTTAGCAGGCCTCAAAGTGAAGATTAAAGCAAGAGTAGCACCAACCCCTGATGTGTCAAACCAGCTCACGCAATCAGCCTTCGAAAGGAGCACTAGGCAAATGATTGTCCTAACAACTTGTTCAGAATGATTGTTTACGCATCTACTCAGCTAAGTAAAACAAATAACTAGTAAAAGAAATAAAGCTTATACTAATCAAACTCACCGAGATGTTTGCAAATCCAAAAATTTACTGTTAATAAGATTTTCAATAAATAACAATCGCGAATGAACGTAGTACCATGGTGATGAAAACGTTAGCAGAATGCACGAACAATATGCTATGGTCTCGGACTAGTTCCACTCTTGGGATCAAAAGAAATCACTAGCCAATCTGAGGAACAGGCATGACTTGATGGGGGCCTGGTAAGGTGATTCTCTTTGATGTGTGGCTCACATGTACGTCAATCGATGCGCTATATCAAATGCCAATTTGAAATCTAACTCTTCATAGTACACATTTCGAAAAGTCTAATGGCAGTCGAAACTCAAATGACGTCCCTGCTTAAAGTCATTTAATTAAGACCAACTTTCTCAGGAAGGACCTCAATCCTAGGGGTGATTTGCCATAAAGCGATATGACAAGCTGGCTAGCAGACAACCTACAGACGACATCCTCTTCATCACTTGCTAATCGCAGGATCATGGATAAGTAGACTTTCACAAAGTCAGATTCTTCCATGTAATCTGCGATTGTGTTTAATGATTTGACTGCCCTTTCCTGTACCTCAATATTGTTCCATCTTGCGAGATTTTCTAGTCTAATCTAAAACATTATTCAAAGATGTGGTATTTGTGTGTGCGTTATGGCAAGGCCTACCCTTCAGTTTGTTTTTTGAATTAATTAAAAATAACTTGAATTACATATACTATTTAAGTATCAATATAGTCGACGTTAATAATCAGATCTGATTTGTGAATATTTCACATGCAATTTGCATTAAAAATTGAACTTACTACAAGTAAATGAATAAATTCTTTCCCTCCAATGTAATTGACGCATTCACCAAGCTTTTCAGCCAATATAGCTAATAAACTTTCATCGTCACACAAAATATCTACAATATAAAACCCGCAGGTCAATGACCTCGCAGCCGTCAATAACCAGACCTACCTATCAAATTGGGCAATAATCCTGATCTAAAGTTTTCGAATCCCACAGAAAGCGCAACAGCCCTCAATCGGGTTACGCAATTAAGTCTAACCTTTAAACACAACACAACAGCTTACTTTCATTGGCTGCACTGGTTCGAATGTGTACGTTACCTCGAAATTGTCATGTTTTAATTCATCTATAAAAGCTGAAATGGGTATTAGTTCCTCGTCAAAATCTCCTTTAGAAGACAAACTGGTTTCATCGACATTGTACCTATCCGATTCACTCACAAAAATTGGAATGGAAAGAGACTGTTCGAGATCCATTTTAGCGTCCCAAAAATGTAGTCTCCAGGACGTCACGTAGCGATGGGCTTCTAATTTGTCCTCCGTTTCTAAAATTTGCTCGGAAATTCCATAGAGCATGTGTTGACAAAAATAAGTGATCTCCAAACATTAATTTACAATTGAAAGCATAAAATAATGATCTATCTCCTTGTACAGCTTCAAAAGTAAATATCACCTGGAACCAAAAGCAACACTCTCCTCATGACGTATTTCATTATCCAAACACAAAAAAATGACCAGAAGCCCACTCACTAGTTACTTCTTCTATATTCATGCCTCACAACTTATCCTCAGAGCTACACTTGCAGAACACATATCTCCCAAATCCCAAACTCAAATAGCACCGTAATACTGCAATAGAAAAGGAATAGGACACACTAACAACAAAAAAGAAATTTCAACATCCAGATGATAACCTGCACCAAATCATTCCCATCACTGATACTTCCAAATACTATTCTGCCAAATGAGCACCACAATCCAATTGAAACTTCAAGCAATATTCAAACAAGTTTGACACCGCATTTTCAAATATCTCAGTTTAATACCCAAATATAAAAGGAAAGAGCTGAGATTAAAAAATCAACTGATTGCTGATGTGTAGATCACCCTCGAGTCACACGAAGACCCTCTGTGTCAACAGCATGCATTAGAAACAGTGCATGTAGAACAATTCATTGCATGTTATGGATAAATATTTCTCAACCAAACTATAAGTATCAAAGTGAAATTCCTTGGAGACCCAAAATCAAAAACATCGGTGAAACATCAGTCAGGGAAGTAGGATAATTATCACAAAGATAATAAAGATCCAATATTTTACAAAAATTTATAAACGAAACATTTTCTACAATTAGCATCGGACACCCACATATCTTCCTCTCATATCTACAACTCTTCCTTCCATAAGTTGAGTTCTCTGAAATTTTTAAATAAATCAAAAACTCTTTAAAGAATATTTCAGAATTGCTTGAGCTTCTTTGTTCCAGCACTCGATGAATATAAAAACATCTAATTATTATCATTATATAGCAGACTTTTTAGTCAGTCATAGAGGCAAATTTAGGAACTGGTTAGATATGAGTTTTTCCTCTGTTGGGTTTCTTCCTGTTGTTTCTCATAATGGTTGAAATCATCGAAAATTGAAGTGGTGTGACGGTATTGATGGATAACTCGGAGGACCTGCTTCCCTTTCTCATAAGGTACTTCTTGCGTGTCCCTCGAATTTGTGACAGGCTTGTTTTCATTATTCTCCAGTCTAATGTGACGCAACTGACTGTTAGGAACATCTTTAACGTAGATCCACTTAACAGAAAATTGTCCTTTCCATTTGTTTTGTGCCCACACTTCTGATGATGAATTGTAATCCACTGCAGATGTCATGAGTGCCACACCACAAAAATGTCCACTACCATTGACACTAAAGTAAAGGAACACTTGCCCTTTTCCTTCTCTCTCTTTGTAAGCACTGTCTAGCCTTTTGTTTCCATACTCAGTGCTACACCAAATAGAGTACTTGATGGA
>MPNW01000108.1:47503-130691 GCA_011800805.1 Hirudo medicinalis
ATAATTTATCACTCGAAAACAATTATAAAAAATTATATAGACTTGTCGGAAATGAAGTTTCGATAATTTCTTAGTATGCTCGTTAAGAGAGAAAAAAGCAAAAGTTCTTTGTTTTAAAATTAATTTTAAATTAAAAAAAATATAACAATTAAAAATTAATTTCCCGATGTTCCTGGTCTCTTTGAAATTTTTCACTCCCGGTCCCATGGGAGTCCCGCGGGAAAATATTCCCGGTTCGACCTCTAATCCTCAGCCAGTGGCCAGTGGCCAGTGGCGTAGCCATCTCACCACGGGTCTACAGCAACTTTATGTAAGGTCCCCACTACATCAGTTACTTAAATAAATCAGTAAACGCACTGCAAACTTGTTTAATAAATACATTTGTTAGTTTAAAGATAAACGACAACATGCCTTTACAAAAAATAATTTGTTCAGAATTTCTTTCTGCGGTATCTCTTCTCTGGAAAGAGAAAAAAAATTTGGACAGCTCATCAACGTCCATTTGCTATTCTGAGAATGGTTAAACCGGATAGTCTATCTTATAACATCGTACTATTTTATCATTATTTATATAATTTATTTAACGCCTATTGTGCGCTACATAAATCCGTTTCATTATAGAAACAGACTGCCCGTGCTCATAATTATTCTTGGTCGGTCCCCGCAGCATAGCGTAGCCGCTAACACGGTAATTACACCGCTGCCCTCAGAGACTGGGGTATAAGCAGGGTTACTTTTGCTCGCGGGTAGATTTCAGCAAAATTAAGTCCTTTAACCTTATGACATTTACTTAATAACTAAATTACATTTACATCAAATGCCGGGAACGACAGTACACCCAGAGTTAACAGAATCCAGTCATTTTTGAGATGTGTGTGGTCCTTTGAAAAGAAAATTTTTACTCTTACGCTATAGAGCAGAACATGAAAATGCAGCGTAGTATGCAATTCAATCATTGTCTCTAATTAAAAAGCAATTTAAAGAGGTGGTATCACTACTATGTTAAAAGATTTCAACAGAAAACTTTGAGCATGTTACAGACCACAAAAGCAGAAATTACCTAACCAAATTCACCAACAAGCTGAGGCTTCAACATTTCAACAAATGTTCGCAGCACTCACGTGGCTAAAAGACTCACCAAATTTCTCAATTTCAAGCTTAACTACCATATTGAAGCATTTTGATGTAACAGCAGTGCACACTTAATATATATTTTTGATAGCTGGTTTGAACATGTGAGGACAAGTATAAAGTTGCTTCATAAAACACAGAATACTTAGCCATGATACAGTTTCAAAGTGAAACCCAAAATAGAAAACTGAAAATCACAAATTACCTAGTTTGTTTACACTTGTTTCATTAATGAATCAGATGAAATATAAACATGGCAGATTTTTATGGCATAAGATCATAATTTAATGCATAAAGAGTGCACAACCATAGATGCCAAAACAAGCACCAAAGCAAGAACCAAGGGAATGTCCTCTATTTCAATTCCAATTACAATCCTTGACAGTGCATGTCTCATGTCGGAAAAACAACAAAATATTTTTAATTCAACGAACACCTTCAGTTTTGAAAATGCAGTGCTAAATAAATCTCCTAATTTGAAAACAAAAACAAATCATCATGTGTCATCCTTGATAAAACACAGGGAAAACATTGATTACAATATTGAAATTAATGCTGTCTCAGAAAAATAGTACAAACCAGAAAGTGGCATTAACAGGAGGAAATGTTTTTACTTATGATAGCAGTGATAAATGACATCAAGTGAGACTACAGATGAAACCATGTGCTGATTCTTACAGATGGCCTATAGACTACGACATGTATTTACAATTTCCGAAAAAAATCGGCCCAACAACGGCCACTCGACTATATACAAATACAATTTGCAGATTCCAGATCGAATATAAAATACCAATATGATAACCATTAATGGAAGTCAAACATTGAAACATGCTAACGACTGACACGACACATGCCCTCTGCGAGTCAATCGCGCAAATGTAAATCACCACGAGTTCACGATGTGAATCCTGCTATGTTGTTGTCGTCGAGTTTTTTTGTGAACTTCGACTTTCACACAACTGGCTCGATTTATTTTTGGTGTTTTTGTAAAAACTTTTATCTGCAAAATAGTAAGTAATTAAATGAAATTAAAGGCAAGAAATTTTGAATGGACTTCAAAGTTATGAATATAACCTTGACTCTGTAATAATGTTTCTTTATAACCTGTAGTATTAAATGAAATGATCAGTAACATTAATAAACAACTTCAAATGATTTATAAGTGAATATATTTTTGCTTGGTAACCAATGAAATAATAAAATAAAATCTGTTTGTAAAAAAAATGCCGAATTAAGCAATGAATTATTGTTAGAAGAATCTGCCTACTTTCATAGAGAAACTTTTGAGCAGCCCTAAGGTTAAAAGTGCTTTTGTGAGTCATGACTCCAAGCAAAGGTGGAAGGAAGCAATTATCTAGTTCATCCATTCGACAGCCAGTGGAGAGCTTGCCAGAACAAGCAATTCTGGAGATGTCACCCTTTTTTGAGGTATGATAGCCATCCACAAAGTTGCCCTTCACGAAACCATTTCTGACTGGCATGTTGAGGCTGTCGTGGAGCTTTTGTTCACAGGATGAAGGCAAAATAGCGTTGCTGGATGTGCAGGTTACGGCAGAATTGAACAAACTTTGCTGAGAAATTGATGGGGAACTTTTATTTTTCCAAATTAATTTTGAACTTGAATTTTGAACACTGAAATCTGTGTTTCCATATGAACTATTTTCATATCTGCAGAAGGAAGGAGATGAACTCCCACGAATAGGTGGTGACACAGAGTAACCAGGAACACTGGCAAATATGGTCGAAGTGCTTATATTTATGTTAGCATTCACATCCACAAATGTGCTTGACAAAGAAGACCAGTTGAAAGACACAGCTGAGGACAAGCAAGCCGTAGTAACAAAACTCGTTTTCAAACTCAGATTAACATCAGGACAAACATTTATTACATTCTCAGGTTTCTTGAACAATGAAGACCCACTGCAACTTTGGTCAGGGTTTTTGGTCCCTGAAGATGTGCACTTTTCTAACAAGTCTTCAAGGCCAAAGCCAAAAGATATACCAAGAGAATTCTGAGAAGACAAATCTTCAACAGGACAGTTAACAAACTCAACAGGTGCTCTGACTGGCTTCTGACTCAAGTTGAAATGATGCTTCTCAAACCTCTTTATGTCTCTTAGATGACTGGTTACATTGTCACACCGGGAAGAAACAACACTGGAAGTTATGTAAGTGACGACTTCACATGGATTTGCTTTGTTGCATCCATGGAAAGCTGATGTGCCAGCTGAAGAAACATTGGAGGACTCCATAAGTTGGTTTTCATTGCCAGAACTCTCAAGAACAGCTCTTGAAACTGAAAGGTCTCCGAACATAAAATTTGAGGATTTTGCCGAAGCAGGTGAAGCCTCCGCTTTTTCGAATTCGGTGAAATTGCAGGTGCTCACTGTGAAAGAGTTAGATTCATTTTGACTAGTGATATTAGGAGGGTAACCAAGTAGAATGGCTGAAACATCATTTTTTTCCTCAATCATTTCATATTGGTGATTTGAGGGCAGGCACAGTTCATAATCTTCATCAAAGCTGGAGAGCACATCAAGCTTCGCTCCTTTTGAGTCATCTGCAGATACCGACTTATGCATGAAACTCGATGCGTAAGAAATGTCATAACCAGCATGAGTGAGTCTAACATCATCATGATTGTCTACTTTATTGGAAGAAAGAGATGAACTTATGCTAGAGAGACTGCTTTGCAGGGATGACTGACAACTTTCAAATGATTCTTGGGGAACATTTGGCAGCAGGCATTCATCAGCATTTTGATCTGTCCAAACCACATCTCCTGACTCATTGCCAGATGAGGAGAATCCATTCAGGTTTCCATTTAAAAGTTTCGAATTTCTTTGATTGCCTTTCTCAGTCTCACTCAGAAAGTAAGACCCCTTTGGAACAAATATCTTACTCTTGAAATCACTCAATTCACAGTGCACCATTTCTGAATTTTCGTAGGAGCCATTTGCAAAAATGTCTGGAGAAAAATTATTTACAACATTAGTGTCAACATCATTTACTGAGAAGACATCATCTTCCAAATTCTGCACAGTTTGATCGCACTTTGAATTTTCAGAAAAGCCCTGAACAATTTCACCCTTCATAGAATCTTTGACGCAACTCAGAGAATGATTATTATTGGAATTACAACTCAGAGAAGAATTTTGCACAGATTCTTTTGAATATTTCTTCCGGATTTTCTTATTTTTTGATTCTGACATTTGGACATGTGAAGCATTGGAAGGATAGCAGGAATTAGATGCAGGATATTTAGGATCATTTATGTAGTTTAGGAGTTCATCAACAGGAAGACTACCCTTGTACTCAGCACATTCCTCAGCTCGCTTCACCCTCTTGCAAGCTGAAACTCGTTTCATCTTCTTTCGTGTCTACCTGCAGTCGCCGTCGTTCTCTGTTCATTCTCTTGAACAGTCTGTTTAAACCAATGAATACCTATTTTGACAGATTAAGGGGAGTCAGCTCAGAAGAGATGATGGACAGGGTCTGGAGTCACCAAGTCCTACAAAAAAAAACAAGTTTTGGAGCTAAACATTTTAAGTATTTCAAGTGTTACATGTACAACGTAATTAATCTCCAGACAATGTCATTTGATCTCAAGTCATGGAACCTTAGC
This sequence comes from Hirudo medicinalis, assembly GCA_011800805.1. NCBI lineage: Eukaryota > Metazoa > Annelida > Clitellata > Hirudinida > Hirudinidae > Hirudo > Hirudo medicinalis. The sequence goes on from MPNW01000108.1 coordinate 52,263, forward strand.
AACCTTTTGATATTATAAACACCAAACATTTCTTTTCATGATTGTCAAGATGCAACACCAATTAGATTTTTGAAATCTTTGACACATTGAAAACAAAATGCTGATATGCACATTTTATATATGCATCACAAGCTAGAAGCTCATCAAGAACATGTGTCAGATGCTTCAACAAGCATTGCTATTTATCTGTCAGCCATTTTATAGCCGTGATAATTTGTGTAACTGAACGACACAGCAGTTCAATGGGACACTCCTTGTGATGCACAGCTGCTGAAACCGGCATGAGAGGCTGACATGCTATTCCATAGGTACAACACTTAATTACTGTACAAAGTCCACATGCACCACAAGGCAAATGCAGGCTCTGAAACCAATAAATTTGTAAAAATCAGAAAAAATAATTTGTTCTAATAAACTGCAACTAAATGTAGAATGGTAGGAGTAAAGTCTTTACTAAAAGACTCTGATAATGCAAAGATAATGTAGTTATTGAAAACAGAAAAATCATAATACGAGTGACCAACAATCCTGCCAAACCAAGCAAATATTACTAGAGGAACTTGAATGGTTTGGTAAATGATAACATTTATGCAGTAGGATAATATATTCACATATTGATCAAAGGCCAGCCAATAGCAGAATGGTATACATTCTCCTAATAATCAATGAACTATGAGCACTTTAAGATGCTTTAAGATGACTTATGTGACAAACATGCTCCAGGAATCTGAATCAATACATATATAATCAACAAGTAGACTTCAACTCTTGAGTTTAAGAAAAAATATATCAATCAAGCCCTGTAACTTAAATAACTAAAAATTGTCAAGAAAATATGTGAAAGTTTAATCATTGCATTCTAAAATGCTCAGGATCCATCTACTCTCTAAATACTTTGGACATGCACACATGTAACAGACATGTATTAATCAACACACTTAATAAAAGCAAATCAATAAAGGTTCAACGGCTTTAAAAATAGATTTAACTATTTAAATTTCAAAACTTATGTCCTGCTTAAGCAATTTCGCATTGATGACATGTCCAAAATGTTCAAGCGATTTTAACTGTTATGTTTTCATAATTTTCAAAATTCATGTAATAATTAATGCGGTAAACCCAAAAATGTGCTTTATGTATATAACATTGTCTAACAAAATGCGTCTAACAACATTTGATGGTTGCATTAACAGTAAACACATATATGATGGCGGTCTACAAATTTAATAAGCAATATGTTCCATTCGCTTAAAGTCACTCGAGTTTCGAAGCAACTTACTAAATAAATAAAACATATCTCACTTTTGGCAATCAAATGTATTCAGAAAAATCACTCCGACAACCACCAGCGAGAATAATTTAGAGGAAAATATAATGCCCACGTTAGAATATGTGTCAAAACAAGCGCACCATTGTATATTATTTAATAGTGTGCGAAACTTATTGTTAAATATATCTTTAACGTTAACTCATAACAATTTTTATATATTTTTTATTTTATTTATTTCATAAGTGAGCAGAGGACAAATGCCTCGTACCTGCTCACAAGCAAACAAACAAGAAAGAATTTGTCAGAGAGGTATGACTCTAACATATCATTTGTACAATAGGAAGGGAGTAGGGTCGAAATCGTTGATGAGGCAGATGAATCCATTGTAGGTTGTGGATGAAACGACTTTATTGGGGAGAGAGTTCCAAATCTTATGCGATTATTGAAAACGTATTTAGTCTTACCTTTTGAGCAAAAGTCTGGCCTAAGGTTAAACTGATATTAACCTCTAGTAGATAAATAAGTAGCGAAATGAATATGGTAATCTTATGAAGTCTGGCAGACTCATTAAAATTAAAATATAAATTGTGTATCAACCACGAGGAAGTGAAAAAAAAGGAGAAAATAATCCAGACTTGGCTAGTGTTCTTTCTCAGGCTTAGGTGCATATGTTGGAAGCATTCCAAAAATATCTATTTGAGTTCAGAAAAATGTCTTTTAATGTACAATCAAATTATAGGATTGCGTAATTTGTGTCTAAGTAAAGAGAGTGATGCAATATCGAGGTGCATGGCCGACTGAAAACTCGAAGTGAAGAGCATGGCATGACCAAATTCTGGCATGTGTATTTTTAACACATAAGGGCTGTCCACAAATGAAGTCACGCTATTTTGGCTTATTTTTTTTAATCCCACCCTCCCTTTTGTCATATTTCGTCATAAAAAAACTATACCCCCACTCAAAAATAAAGACATAATAATAAATATTATTTTTCAAAGAGTGCACAAGAAAATTAAAATTAATTTCTCTAATAATATGAATAAAGATGTAATTAAAATTGATAAATAAAAATAAAATGTTTAGTGAGTTAGTAAAGTAACATAAAGTGTTATTGTTCCTGATTCTCCCATAGCGACGAGAAATGTTCATTCAATGAATAAACGGGCAACGCTTGCTTTTTTTTTTTTATCTCTGGTAGTACTTTTGTTTCATTTAGTTCTAAATAATCCTCATCAATCCACTTTGCATGTTCTCCATTTTCTTCATTCTCTATTATTGCCTTAATTTCTCTTTGCCGACGAACTGCAATTCTCACTGGCCTGATACGGTTGGACAAAGAAATTGCTTCCTGCTTGTGTCACTACATGGTTGCGCAACATCACTAAAGAAGCAAATACAAATGACATTTGACATTTCTTGCAAATCCTGTCACTGGATATGAATTGCATTGAAGGACAATACAAGTTGTAGGAATAAAACGATAAGGGTTTGATGCCCGAGGAAGGAGATCATCCAATTTCATACATTGGGCAGCGAATAATCGATCCATCTGGTGATCGCTCTGAAATCTTAAGTCCTTCATTTGGATGATTGGTGAAAGTGGAAGAAGAAATCTAGCCGTACTTTAAAATATGAACTTGGTTTCATACAACATGTGTTGTCAGTACATTTTACAATCTGTGTTAAATATGCACATGAACATCATACCATATCTGATCTCTCGACAGAGGATTTGTTCTAGGAGCTCAGATTTTGTTGGCTTATACATTCAGCAAATGTTGGAAAATTATCAATGATCATCTATGACCAAATTTCAACAAGTGTTATTGCTGCAAACTTTACTTTTTCAAATTTTTATCAATGGTCAATATAAATGAGACCCCTCTCACTTAAATGTGGTGATAAAATCAACCCAGTGAGTTGCTTGCTGAGTGGGGCCATCTTTCTTTCGACTCTATTGAAGGCACTTCTTCCTGGCATCTAGTGATATCAAATTTTTCTTCTGATTTTTCTTCTTTTATTTTTAACAAAAATATTCAATTGATGTGACTTCATATTTTTTTTGTAGATTCCCTTAAGTGCGTGACGTCATTTATGGATGGACCCTAAAACACAATTTTGTTTTAAATAGTAAAATGTTGCTAGAGTTTATCCGGAACGTAATTTTTTTTTGGGTGGGGGAGCAATGCACTTATTACATTTATCTTGCAACATAGGTACATAGCGTCATGTCGATATGGCTCTTAAAAGAATTTTAATCCGGGTTGGCTCCCTATTTGCTTTTTTTCCAACTTCTTTCCAAAAGCCGCATTTCAGCATTGCCCAAGTTTGCCCCACACTCAAACAGTTATCACTTGATTCCCATCAATTCTGACTGCAGACGAATCTAAAACCTCAGTTTCCAAACCCCTTGTGTGTCTCTTTCTGCATCGCCCACAGGTATAGTCAAAATTGTTTAGAGCCTTCCTGGGTCTTTAAAGTATTAAAATCAGTTATGCAAAGTTTGTAATTTATGCATAGAGGCAATATTTATTGTATTACTGCAACACCTGGTCATCTTCAGTGATAAAGACTTACGAACAAAACTTGCTAGTAAGGCATAAAAAGTATAGAAATATTTTCGTTATTATAACCGCATTTTCTCATTAATTTAACAAAAACAATTATACAAAATACTCTCGATATCAATCAAATATGAACTTATATTGCCATATTTTGTACGACTTGATTTTTAAAAAGTTTTTCGTAAAAAATAAAGATAGTTTAGGGCAGGGACGTCATTTCAGCTTTTTCCAGGAGGGAAATCCTCGCACAACTTGAGGAGATGACCTTTTTTTTGCTTATAGCCAAAAGTCAGAGGGACCAAAAGAATTCAGAGGATTCAAATGACGTCCCTGGTTTAGGGGCTCGAAATTTCTGTCAGCGGCCCTTGCTGTGACAAAAAAAACCTCAAAAAAACGAATTAATTAAATGTTCATTTATTTAATATTTTAATGGGAATTTTTTTTATTAGAATATTTAAACAATCTCAGCTGAGATTCGTCATCTTGAGAATGAAGCAAAATTCGAAATGTGTTACGAACCAATAAGGTTTCCTTGCAAAAGAATTTTTCCTATAAAACGATGTTGCGATAAAATCGTCCATTAACCACCCATTAATTAATTAATTAATTAATTAACCTCATTAATCGTCCATTCGTTAATAAAACACACACACACACTCACACAGCTGCGGTGGTTTATACCACTTGATTGGCTGATGGTACTTTATGAAAATGAATGGTGAGTCAGAACTAAATTTTTAATTTATGAAATGGCGATTAAATAATGATTGATTTGTCTGCAAATAAAAATATTACGAAATGTTAAAATTGTTTGATGCAACTGTAATTACCTTTCAAATGTCATTAATTTTGTTATTATTTTTTTTAAAGAATTATATCTTTCAATAGACAAAATCTCATAAGTAATTGCAGGACAAAATGCAGGAGAGAAGCGAAAGGAAGGCCCAGGCATAAGTTTGATTTTAAAATGTTTTCGTTTCAGTTATTTGTTGAACAATTCTCTACAATTGATTTTTAATGTTAATTTTGCTGTCATGGTTGGTATTGAAGTTGTTAACAAGGATGGTCATTGGTTGAAGTTTCATTTAACAATATATTTAAGTTTACAAGTTCCTTGCAGGCAGAGACCTGAACTTGGATTCCTGGTTGAAGATGGGGCGCTCCTCGGGCCAACCCTAATTAAGTTATTTAAGGAAGTTTTTGTGTTTTAGTTTTATTTGGTGTTGACGTTCCTGCTAAAAATGAAAATCACTCATCCACGTCCACCGCAATCAATCATTCACCACGCCCCTTCCCTCAGGACTTCTGACCAAAGTCGAGCAGATGATGAAAGGACTTAAATTCGTACCCGTGATAAGTTCCCTAGGATAAACCGTCAATGCGTTTGTTTGATTTGCAGACTTCGCAAATTAGTATGAACATGATTTTTTTTGTCCACAGTTAAGTCACAACCAGGTCGAAACATTGGAAAAGTTATCAAGGAACTAACATCACAATACAATTTGCTTATTAAGGAAGAGAGCTACAAAAGTTGTGAAAACGTGACATTTTGAATGCTAGAAGATAAAAGCGAGAAGATAACAGGAGAAAGCTACATTTGAAGCAAAACAATATAAAATTGATTCCTGGTTACTTTAAAGATGCACAAGAATCAGATAAACCTGCAGCCAAATGGGCGTTTAAAATTCCCAAATCATTGACGAGGGAACCCCATTCGTCACCGACACCATTAAATGTATTAAAATTTGTACAAGTACTAAGTCATATGTATAACAAGTATTAAGTTATTTTGATCACCAAGTTATCATTGGCAATACAAACAAACAAAGAAACAAACGAATTAAGCATTCTCCTCAACCAGATTCAAAAAGTTTATGTGAGAATGTCAAAATTATAAAAAAATATTTTATTCTTGTCATGACTACAAGGCACTAACAAAATTCACTGCAAACATATTCACGCTCGTTACTAAAGGCTGTGCAACCAATTTTAAAATCAGCAGAAATTGCAAATCTTAAAGTACTTATTCTCAAATTGGTTCTCTGCACTGTTCAGAACTTTAAGAAAGCAAAGATTGTTAAAGAATAATAGCAGACTAAACAGACAAGAAATATTCTAAGAATAATAATTAGAATTAAACCAGACATGTAAATAAATATCATTGGACAAACTTAAACAAAATAGAATAAAATTATAAATAGAAAAGTTAATAACTAGTAATTTGTCAAATTAAAATCACATACAAATCATTTGCAAGAATTAAACAAATTAAAAGGTAAGAAATGAAATATAAGAATAATAATAATAAACTCGTAATGAAATAAATAGTTAGTAATAAATACGTAAATAAAGGGAAAAAAATCTTAATTACCAAAGAAGGTAATTTAAGAAAGTAAAAACGAGGCAACAAGTACACGTATCGTAATTGGTTCAAAGTGCACACCATTGGCTGTCAGGAGAAATGCTCCTTTTAGTTGATTGTTCTTCAGGTTATATTGGATCAGGTGTGCTACTTGCACTTCTGCTGCCCCTTGATGGTTCTGAATTGCAATTATCGATTTAATGTCGAGCCATGCATTATAAGTACGTAAGAACTAAAAATATGAACTGTCAATGAACTTACGACAAATTTTTTGGATTACTTTCTGACCTAAATCCGACGTGGACACGTGCCTCTACAAACCGCATCGTGATTTTAATAACATTCAATCTTTAAAAAATTTCCTTCAGAAATGATTCTGTTTCTACATTAAATAAACCTTCTGAGACAAAATTATACAATAATTACAAAACACATAATCTCATAATCATAACCAACTGGCTCATTAAGACCTTAACCTAAAGATGAATGAAAACCTAAAAGTTAAACCGATCCATTTAGCATAAACAAAACTCACATGTGGACTTTTGAAATGTGGTGATTTTGGTTTAAAAGGAGCCATGGCTTGGCTGACTCCTTCGGCCAGCACAAATTTCTCTCTACAATCTGGTGAAACTTTTCTCTTCGCTGAAAATGTCGATTAAGGTTCATCAAAACAATTGGAACTGCTGATTATTGTTTGTGAGATGCAAGAAAGGTGATCAGAAATTAAACTAAAGCCATCAATTGTTAAGACAACTAAAAATATACTAACCAGGAATAATATATAAAGAAATAAAAGAAATAATTATAGTATTTAATTATGAAAATAAATTAAGTACATTTACAAATTCTACGATGTAGGTAAACGTACCTCGGCAGGGATCATTCTTGAGTAGAAACTCCTCGAGGGTCACCCATCCCCCTCCAACCCTCACCATGACGCAACTTCTTTGGATTCGGACCAGTCTCAGCTTTTCCGACAATCCGAACTGCCGCGCAAAAGGTTTCGTCGATAAAACTTCCAATAAATAATTCCCCAAAATGCATCAAAACCTTGTATTTTCCTTCAGAGTGCTTCACAATCAAATATTTCCTCTGGCAGCAACACTTTTGAGAAAGCCTCTCGATTTCATTTTTTATTTTAACCGTGTCACTCTAAAAAATGATTAAAGTCATTCGACGTAAAAGCGAGTGCCGACGTTCGAGGATGCATCGGAATAAAAACAATGATTTCTCAAAAACCTCTTCAACAACGGAACTCTGCATGTTGGAGGCGAACTGTTTGTAATCTATGAAGCCATCTTCATCAAACAAATCTGCCACAATCTCAGCCTCCACTGCTGAAGTCGTGAAATCTAAGATGCAATTACTTGGCATTTAGTTGTTTTAGGAAGTGTCATTGTTAATTTGTATAATATCACCTACAAATTATTATCATCATCATCATCATCATTATCATTATAAATTAGATGTAATGATGCAATTTAAAAGTTATGACATAATATTTGCATTAAAACGTTATAAAAATCAATTTAAAGTTTATGCTTACTTGAATTTAAAATCCCTTGAATGAAATCACTCCTTTTGATCTTTCCTGTGAATTTCCTGTCATACTTTCTGAACAAGTTGATGACCCTCGAGAAGTTATTGTTCATCCACTTGAAGAACTTTTCCATCCATTCATCCGGATCAAAGTTTTTCAGCTGTTCCATCTTTATTGAAAAATGCATCATAATAAAATCTTCTGAAGATTCTTGGTAATTATGGCACGATGGAAAAATGTAAAATGTATCTTAAAGAACGGTCAACGTGCAGATCAAGATCGTTTTGAAAATACTTCATAAATTTCTGGATTTAATTTAATTCAACATCCAAAGTAATAAATGCTTAATATGATTAATTTGTCAACTTCAGAAGGCATGAGAATAAAAGGTAATTAATTTAATTTCATGTTAAAATTGTAAAATAAATGCTTACCTTGTACAGCCTGTCAGTGGCATCTTGGAGTTTCCTTCTCCTGTCCATCATCAAGACCCATACCTGTTTCCACTTGTCGTTCAAGAAACTCACACGATCATTCTTGAACTTCCTCTCGGGTGTCCCTCTTCCTCCTCGTCCATGGAGGTGCTTACTTTTATTGATTTTTAAAAAATAATATTTATTCGAGACCATCTTGCTTCATCATAATTTCATAAATATTTTCTAACAAACCAAAGTCCAAATATCACATCTAGAGTTCTAAAACAGAATATTTATCCATAAATCTGATTTTTATTTGATGCAATGTAATTATACAAATATGTGTGTGCAAACATTGTTAAAAATTCAGACAACTGATACAAAATGAAAAGAAATTTCACAAAAGCTAACAACCTTGAAACTTCCCTTTTCCAGACAGAAGAACTTCCTCCATGTATTCTTCCACTCTTCATCAATTTGTCAAACATTGTTTGTTTACCTTGCAATTCAGCTTCCAAGAGCTTAAAATACAAAAATACTTCTCAAATGATGCAAAGTTAAAAATAAAATGCAACATCAACTTCACTGGCATTCAATTAATCAGAAATGGTGCAATTATTAATTTAAGAATTGATTAATTAACAATTAAATAATAATAATAATAATAAACAATTAATTAACTGAATTAAAAAATATAGATCAGTGTTCATTGCTAGCAAATCAAACCTCAAAGTCTTGAAAGAGTTGTTCCACAATGGGAAGGTTCTCCACCACAGGCTGCTCATCATCTGCTCTCAATTTCTTTTCCGTTTCCAAAAGCCACGAGATGAGGTCTTCCAGTTCTTGTCCACCTTTTCTGACCTCGTCGAGTGTGGAAACGAGGGATGATTTCTTGGAGGACAACTGTTCATTGAGGACTTCGCATCTTTTAAATATGATTTCCAAGCAATTTAAACACAAAACATGTCTGTCATGATAATTTTACTGTTAATAAATAAATATTACTGAGTAAAATATATTAAAAATTATTACAATATATCGTATGTGTTCAAACTGATAGATCATAAGCTAAAAAAAAAAAAGAAAAAGAATATTGTGAAAAGAGAGACCACCTGTTCTGAAAGTTTTTGAGCCATGCAGTTAAATCTTGGAGCACATCAGGGTGGGCCTGCATGAGGACTTCATTTGTCAACTCCAGAAACTTCTCCACTTCGGGCTTTCCTTCCAAAATAATTTTCTCCATGTCCTGGAATATTTGTTAACCTTTGAATTTAATTTAATGAAATAACTTGAAGTGCCTCATTCATTATAATCTTTAAAGCACTAAAATGAAGTAAAACTTTAACATCATTAAAATTTCAGCTAATGTTAAAAAAAATAAGATTTTGAAAATTAAGATCTTTTGCAATTTGTAAGGTAATATCTTAAATTAATTTAATAGCATGAATAAATTTAAAAATCTTGATTAGTGATAGAGACACAAACATCTCGAGCATTACCTCGACTTGGAGGAGATGCTGCTGAAGAATTTCTTCATCCTCGGAGAGAAGAGGGAGGAGCATCTCAACTGCCTCCTCTGAGCTCTCCAGCCATGTCATCAGTTCCTCTGCCTTAGTATCAAATGCCTTTGCCTATTTTGACATCAAGTTTTACATTTTATTTGTTTCACTAATGTGATAAAACTTACATTAGTCATCAAAATAAAACACTTATACAGCATGTTTTGCAAATCTTTTCACAAATAATAGATTAAAATATTGAAAATTATAAATGGAACATTAAAAAGTAATGTGAAAGAATATAAGTTGTAATGTAAAGATGCAAATGCATGACAAATCATGCAAAACTCTCAGACCTTCTCTAGGGATAGTCTGATCTGCTCTGATTTGGTGGCAGCCAGGCTATGAACCACGTTCCATTTGTGTTTCAGTTCGAGAATTTCTGCTTGAATCAGATCATTTCCACCACTGATGTCTGCTTGTTTCTCACAATTGTTGTTGTTGTTGTCGCCTGCATTTCGGCCTAACAAGGTGTTTTTGTAAAGTTCTTCGATGGTGTTCATGACCGACGTTCGAAGGGAAAGTTCTTCCAGGAAAACCTGAACAAATGTTTATGTCAAGGACTTCGATTTCATTGAATTCCACACGTCAACAATACAAACATTGTGTTCCTCCTCAAGTTCTGTCACAAAGTCAAGGTTGCCACAGAGATTCCGTTGATCTGAAAGCTGAGGTTCTGCTTTGCTCAACCATTCGATCAGAGCTTCCACTCGTTCTCTCAGTTCTGCACGTTTCAGCAACGACTCCTCCAACTTTTGTTGCCTGTTCAACGATGTATTTTCATGGTGAACCCCAAATAAGTTGGAGAAATTTAGTCCAGGCAGAATCAAACATAATCTACAAATACTTAATAACTATTTCATTCAGAGGCAGATTAAGTGAGTTTCATTCTCTTTACTAAAACCTAGCTGAGAAATGTTGTCGCGAAATTGTTTTACACGAGTAAAGTAAACTTTTTACGTAAGTAATTTCAAATTATCAAAAACAGAAGAAAGATTCTGTTTGAAAATTATTTAATCAAATAAATCTAATTAAATCAAATAAGAACCAAATTCACCATTCTGCAGATTTCTGGCACAAATGATTCCAGAGGTTTTTAATAAGGAGCAGGTCTTCATTGTGTATTTGTTGGTCTTCAGAAGAACTTTTGTCAAGCAGAGATTTGAAAAAACTTAGAATCAAGTCATAGTGGGACTGCTTCTTGCACAGCTGTTGCTGGAAATTCTGATGATCTTTGAGCTGATGCTTTATAGTTTCTATGTTGTTCATTTGATTCAAGCTTTGCCTTTCCATGAGTTGCTGGAGATTTTTATTCAAGTTTTGAAGACAGGCAGTTGTAAATGGAGGAGGACATAAACAAATCAATGGATTGTCTTACAAATGGCCACTAATGATTATGTAAACATAATAAATAAATTATTCCTCTAGGATGCTTAACAAATCTATAACCATAGTTGAAGAATTGAACAAAACATGCACATACTTGTTCCATGACATTCAGATGCCCAACAAAGTTGGAACAATTTCTTTCCAGTGCAGTGGCAGCTTTCAATGCTTTATTGTATGAGGAGAGCAATTTGGCAACTTTTAGTTGGCTATTTCTGAACGATTGCCACATTCTCTCCATCATCTGCCTGATGATCAAGGCTTCTGTTTTGCTACTTGCATTCTTCAACTCGAGTGCCAAGATTTCCAATCTCTTTAACTCACTTTTTTTGTCACTTAATTCTTTTTTTAAAGACTATAAAGAAATATTATTACATGAATATATTCATGCATTTATTCAAAAGTACAAGATGATCTTTATTATAGCTTTATTATTTATTCGGAATTAATATTCACTTTCAAATGCATAAAGACCAACGGCATCAACGATATTGCAGAAATTTAACAACAATTATTACAATGTCCCCAAGCAGACCTGAAGAAGAGATATTTTCAATTGACATCCATCAGCTGAGGTTCTAACAGGAATACATTCTTTAACTCTCCCATCAAATCCTGCGAGCCACTCTGTGAACGTGGCATGATTCTTGTCAAACGTTTTGTAAACTTCAGAAGCATTGCTGAGCTTTTTCTTCCACTTGTCCAAGTTCTTGCAGGTGATTTTCTTTTTTGAACCAATTGAGTCAATTGCTTTCCTGAGACTGGCAACAGACACATCCTTTGAATGTCTCACTTCATAACTTTGTGAAGCCAGCAATATGTCTATTCGAGGTTCCATATCACCAAAACTTTTTGCTTGGGACTAAAATTAACAGGCAGGGAATTGCACTTAAAATTACCATTAGCAGATGCCACACAGTTTCAGTGTCACAGTTATTTTTTCAATTTCAACTTAATTGTAGTACCTGCAGTTCCTGATGTTGCTGTTGGAATGAGGTAGAAGGTCTTGAATAAATATTTGAATGAGTTCTGGCAACATTGTTGATTCTATCAAGCTCCTCTGACATTGCTTCTAAATGTTCATCAATTCCTTTGGCCTAATATGAATTGAAGCAACCAATTTTTATTAATGAACTTCATAAAATTTTAAGGGATGCAGGCATTCAATGTAAAACATTCAATTTAAAACTAGCAGACTAAGGAGATGGAAGATTTTGAGATTATTGAAAATACCTCTTCAAGCAATCTGTCTATGTCAACTTGCTTAATTCTGATTTTGGAAAGACTTTGATCCATGTTGTTCTTGATTGAAGCCATCCTCTGGCTCATTTGTTTCAATTTCTTGTCAGTCCTGCTGCTTTCGTTCAATGCATTGGTTATAATTCGAATGCTCGGCTGGTGATTGTTTATGTCGGCTTTGTGCATCTTTATGATTAATCGAATGCATTGATTAATTATTTACATAGGTAACAGCAACAAGGATGATTATGATAACAACTGCACAAATACCTCCAATTGATTCTGAATGGAACTGATCTGTAAAGTGCACCCTTTAATAGGTTTTGGAAGGCTCACAATGCTCTCGGCTTTGTCATCGGACCACTTGTAAAGATCTTCCAATATCGCTTCTAATTTACTCGAGTCGTTTGAAAGCATACTTTGCAGATTAAGATCCTAAATAAATTATAGAAACAGGCATAATCAAACTTTTTAACGTCATTATAAATGATATAAACAGAATTTCAAGAAGTAAGACAAAAAAAATGGCAATTTAAATTTGAAATAAAAAATTAATTGAACCTATTAAGTTTTCACAAAGTGAAGCACTTACAATTCTCTTGGATATCTCGTTGGTCAGTTGCATCCATTTTGACTTGAGTTCTTTAACCTGTGCCATCAAAAGTGGTGCACTGCCAGATTTTCTCTTTTTAATGAAATCTTTCAATCGAATCTTCAGGCCATAAACTTCACTTAACTTCAAGCATCCCTTTCATACAAATTCTGAACAATGTTTAAGGTATGTTTAAATTTGTATACACGTGCGGACAAAGGCAGGAAATTTAAAATAATTGTTGGACATTTATTTGAAAAATAATCGGGTTATAAGGTAAGTTAATATTGCAAATGAAATTTAATAGCATTATTACAAATTCTTACACCGAATATAATGCTGTTAAATAATAAATTGGTGATATTTTATAGTATTACAAATAATAAACAACTCAAAATGCTTTTGTAGCAGACAATCAACTTAGAAGGAAGATTGAAGTCAATGAAATTACATAATAATGATATTATTTATTATATATTAATGATATTATTTAATATATATTGGTTATATTATTTAAACTTCCCATTAAAAGCATAAAATTTAAAATCCAAAAATATGGAGGTGCACCTGAAGAAATTGTTCTGCCATTTTTGCATCACTTGAACTTTCATTGAAATCACTGAGTTGCTGTTCGGAGTCCTCGAGACATTCCAAATTTTCCTTTAATTAAAAAACATCTCCAGACATCATCATCAACATCAATACTGACTTGCACAATTCTTGAATTAAATTCTTAAATAAACATTTACTAGAAGACAACCCAAACTCGATGCTAATTATGTGAGTTGAATACTTAGCATTGGAAGTTCTTATGTACTAACTGCTTATAACTTAGAAAGATAACAGTACAAACTAATTGTTTATAACTTAGATAAATAGTACAAAATCAATATAAACCCACATCAAGCCTCGACTTCAAGAAAGATAAATCTTTTAATTGGCTGTCGACTTCAGTGGAAATGGAAACCTGAAAATGTCTGAGGTCTGTGAGTTGATCCTGCAATCCTTCTAAGGTACTCAAAATTTCTAGTCTGTCGGCCTCATCCACCTTGCTTGACAACTCATCACCAGCATGTTTGAGATCAGATATTTTGTGGAACAGATTCTCAATGGTCTCCTCTGCACTCTGTTTTTAAGTAAAAGGCTTGAAATTGGCATTTGTAATTAATTACAAATATAACATAAACATTGTTTAGAATAATAAGATAATAGATTGATAAGAGGTAATAAGATAAATTGTTTGAACAATATAGTTAATTTATTACAAATGTAACATAAACATTGTTTAGAATAGTTTAAGTAATATAACATCTACATCTGATGTACAATGCTAAGTTCTTGGTTGAACTAACTTGGATGGCAGATGAATGCTCGGCGAGTGATTGAGTGTTTGAGGGAGGAGTTTCATTAAATGAGTTGAAGTTTTGCTCAAGATATTCTTCCAATTTCCTAGCTTCACTGGAGATTGATGCTTGGGAATTCCAAAACTTCTGCAAGGATTTCAGAACTTTTTCCAACAATTTCTTTTTCCTATCAACTTCATCCATCACCGATTGGTAAACATCTGCCATGTGTTTGGCCTTTTCAACCAGTTCTGTGTTATATTATTAAAAATTATTTAGTGGCTTAAAAGTGCTAGGAGTAAAATATTCCTATTTTCACAACAATAATGCAGGTTTAATAGTACACAATTTTGTCCAAAAATTGCACACATATTTTATTATACATTATATAGTCTAGTATTATAATCTTGTGACCATTTACCACAAAGTAATGCAATGCTTCTTTTGAGCAACAACAAAGAGCAACCACAATGTGTTGTGGCTCTTTCAAACATCAAACAATTTCTATATTTCTATATTATATTGGATGATATTATATTGGATGATATTGCATTGGATGATATTATGTTAGTACAATTTTATTCAAATGTGTATTCTCCTATTAAATCTCCTCAAGTAACCTTGTGATCCATGGGGTGAAGGAGTCATGCCCTGCTGAACTTGTTCAGAAAAATCCAAAGAGGCGGCCCGAAGAAACTCCACAGTTTCCTTCTTGCTCTCCATGTTTTCCTTAACTGTTCTGATGTCCTCGATGTGCTCCAATAGTTTCTCTGTTGAGCAGGGAACTGAATCTGTTATTTCAATTTCTACCAGGGTTGATTCAAACATTTCAGAGAGGTCATCAATTTTGTCGGACATCTAAAAATTTTAAAATACGTTTTTACTAATTAAAATATCAAAAGAATGTTACAAATCACACAGTGCATCACAAAGTGCACAAATATTACATACGACCATGTTTAAAGATAAGTTCTTAAACCTGAGCTGATTCATAAAATGCCTGGTCCAACTCATTGATTTTGTTCTGGCAAGAAACTTTGGCACCACTGAATTTCCCATTGACTTCATTAATCACTGCTTCAAATTCTTCTTTATTTTCAGTCCCCAAAAATCTCATAAGTGCCAAAGCTGTTTTATTGAAGCGATCCAACAAGAATCTTTGGTCTACCAGTTTCTGCCTCAAAGCCTAAAATAACAGTTAAATAATCTAATCATTCTCCTCAAGCAACTCCTAAAACAACTTAGATTTTATCTTAAGGGAAACAAAGTAAATGTATTTGTATTTGAAAAAAGTTACGAGCCTTGAAATCATCTTGCCGTTGCCTTATTGGCTGAAGAGAAGCCAATGAGTGATCCAACGATTTGTAAGACATAGCAAACTCATCGAGAAACCTTTTGATTTCATTCATTGTTTCATGGAATTGAACAGCTAAT
This sequence comes from Hirudo medicinalis, assembly GCA_011800805.1. NCBI lineage: Eukaryota > Metazoa > Annelida > Clitellata > Hirudinida > Hirudinidae > Hirudo > Hirudo medicinalis. The sequence goes on from MPNW01000108.1 coordinate 67,971, forward strand.
GGCTGAGTCTGCTCGAGGACATGCACCTTGGAAGTGCTCATCTGAAACATTGATAAACACACTTTCTCAGATTTTCAATTATTTAATGGCGTTATTATTTTATGTAGTCAAATAACCAGCACAAATATTCATCAATTTAAAAAAAAATTCTTTTAATTTAAATAAACATAAATCATTAATCATAAATTTTCAATTACCTGAAAAGTAAAACAAATGTGTTAAAGATGAAAAATGTGAAGCAACCTTGAAACAGGAATCAATATCCCGCGTCAATTTGCCAATGTTTTCGTCGAGTGCGGAGTCAACTTCAAAAATTCTACTTTGCCGCCTCACGGTGGAGATGATATTTCTTGATTTGCTTTTAAGCGACAACACTTTGTCATGGAGGTTCTTCAAAATGAGGGAAGTAACAATTGCAAGCACAATTTGATACTCATAGCCATAATCACAATGCCACTATAAAAGATTACATAATTTCTGATGGATCTTAATTATCTTGTTCATTTGTTCAGCTCAATAAAAGGAAACAAATAAAATAACAACAGCAACATCAACAACAATAATAATGCTAATAAAATAAAATAATTTACAAACTAATAATAAATGTTATTCCAAAGTATGCCACCTTTTGTTGCATGAGCTGATTCTTGAGACTCAAAGGATCAATGCTGGGTTTTAATTGTGAAGAAAGGATTCCTTTCAACTCATGAACCAATCTCAGGAGTTCTTCCACTTCTTCTTGGAGCTGTTGGAGGACAAGCTAAAATATACTTTTTATTATATTTTATAATATTATATATTATTATTGTTATTATTACTGCTATTATTATTATTATTATTATTATTATTATCATTAACATTATCAATCATTATCATTATTATATTATTATTATTATTATTAATTGCATAATTTTTGTAATATTTTCAACTAATATTTCAAGAGTCAATTGCACTTTCAGCTTTTGGCCTTGAACCACATTAGAAGTTACTTCTGACTTGATAAATGTGCACTCCTGCAATCATCCATCACTCTTGATCATCAACAGGGGCAAACTCCTCAGAGGAGCAATGAAACTACATCTTCAATCCAACATCAGTAATATAAATTAACAAGTCAATAAAATGTGAACCTTTTCTGATTCATCTTGCTTGGCCTTAAAGGTTTCGCTTTTACTTTTAATTTGTGAGGTGATCTTCTCACACCTCGCTTGCTCGTGAGATACAATCTCTGAATACTCGTGAATTGCCTTTAGTGAAAGAAATCCCCTGAGTTCTTGCAACAGGTTCTTGAGAGTTTCCAGTTTTAGCTCAAATGCTGCTGATAATTCTTCGAAGTTCTGAATTCATTTGGAACTCATTAACAAAAAATATCATATTTTAATTGCATTAAAAAAAAATTCATTAACAAAAAGTATCATATTTTAATTGCCTTAAACAAATTGAAATGGGTGATTATAAAATAAAACCAAACAAACAATATAAATGAAACCTCCAAATCTTTTTGACTCGTAAAAATCTCTTCTTTGCCTTCAAGTCCATCCAGCAGGTTTGCCATGTTGTGATGAGTTTCAAAGAAGTCTTCCATCAGTTTGGTCCCTCTTGTTAATTTTTCTTTTGATGCATTAAGCTTCATGGCAACGTTTTTGAGTCTATGTAAAGTGATCACTTTTACAAATGAAATTCATTATTATAAACTGCAATGAAATTCGCTCTAAATTATTTTATTTATTGCTAAATTAATTTTAAGCACAAATTAAAACAAAATGTAAGAAATTTCCCAAAATATTTGGTAGCATAAAAATGATAACTGAGGTTACTCAATATTTGTTGTTGATTGCCGTTAATATTGTTATTACCTTGATGAAAGGCCAGACAAGTTTTTGTTGAGAGCAGTGGAAACCTCTTCATCAGAAGTAATATCTGATATCTTTGTCGATATTTCGTAGAATTCACTCAAGGCACTTATGTAATGATTAACTTCTTCTGAGAGCAACTAGAACAAAAAGTCCAAATTAAAAAAATTGCATTTTAAAAAAGGTGCATCAGAAAGCTAATAAAATCTTATGATGACAAATTATTTAGATCTCATAATTATTGGTTAATTATCCTTCACCCACTAAAATGTTTTATTGGTGTAATGAACATCTACAACATGTTGTGCATATACTTGTAGTTCGTCCATTGCAGAGGTGCTGGTCTCGATGTCGGTTGATTCCATGTCAACCAGAACTTTGTCTTCGACTATTTCGAGCCATTGGTGAAAAGAATTGAATTTTTGATGATAAGCAGTCAGTACATCTTGCAATTCATTCAAAGTTTCTTTTGTTTTCTGTGTTTTTGCGCACAAATCGGTCCAGCTGTCGTTCAATAGTTTGATTTTATTCAATAAACTTTCCTCGTTGCTCTTGTTCAATTGCAGGCTCAGCATCTCTTCAGCACTTTCAATGTCATTTTTCCAGGCTCTTAGTTTGTCCTGAGCATCCTAAATAAAGGATTTAAAATTTCCATTTGAAATCTCAATGTTGTCGACTATTTCTTCTTAGGATGCTATCAACTATAACAGCAATAAATTAATCATATTTCCACCAGCATGCACAATCAACCTACTCAATGCAAGGAAAACAAAGAATTATTTATTGGGCAATGTTATCTCACTTTCAAGGCCTGAATTTGTCTCTGGATGTACGATTGGTCAAGTGAGGTTTTGTCACAAGCATCAACTTCTTTCTTGATGCAGAGCAGTTGAGACGAATAATTGCTAAGAGCTTCTGAGAAATTCCCCCTTTCCAGGAATGCTTTATGTAGTTTTTGTTCTTCTTCTGCCATCTAATTAAGCAAATACAACACAATTAATATTTACAATTTACAGATCAGAAGACCAAAATAACATTGCAATATCTTATCAGGATTTGGAAACTTAAAAAATGAATGGCACGCATAAAATTGCTAAGGTATAATGTTTTGTAAAGAGCTACTAACTACTTGAAATACAACAGTAAAATAAATTGTTGGACTTCCAATTTAGTATATTACTATCAATAAACCACATGTTGATGTGTTGTTAAAAAAAAATCAAGGCATCATCATCATCATCCACCTTTCTGTTAAGACCTGTCCAAAGATCATTTAACTTCACAATTTTTGAATCCAAAGAAGAATCAGAAATGGGGATTGGAGAAATTTTCACCAAAACGTGTTTTTGAGTTTTTATTGCCTCCAAATCTGAATGGACTTTATCTAAGACATTATCCTGTAAATCCTGTAATGAAACAGATTTAAGGTGGTCGAGAAGGAATATTACATTCGCATGTCAATGGTTTACATCAGTTAGACACATGAAGATGTAAAATTGAGGCAGAAATCTTCTGCACTAGGAAGCTCCAAAATATCTGACAAATTTCAAAGCTAAATATCTATCCGGTGAATGATTTTAAAGATGTTGGTTCAATAAACTGAACATTGTCATCAGCTACAGTCACTCTCTTGAGGATAATTTTTGAGTTCAAATAAATAAATAAATAAATAAATCCTTGAACTTGTGAATACCTTGAGGTTGGTCTGCATCTGCTCCAATGTGAAAGAACTTCCATTGCATTCAAGGGAACCAAGCATTTCAGAAGCATCAGTTAATGCTTTGAGAGTAGAGGTGCACATGGCATCAAGATTTTCAAGTTTGGAGATGGAATCTTCAATGATGTTTTGTTGCTCTCCAAGTTGAAACAATGTTCTGTTAGATTGTTCTCTTAATTCTTTTACCTGTTATTTTACATTCAAGTGAAATTAATTGAGTGACGGTAACAAATTTATTTACTTATAAACTAAAACAAGTTAGTACTGCTACTGACACAATGAGAGTTAAACTTGTTTATGTAAGAATAATTCTACAAATAATGTCACACTTTTGCTTGAATAAGGTCAATGTTAGTGAGAAGTTTTTCTGAAGCTAAGTTCATGAGGTTCTTTTGAATAACACATATTTTGTCTCCAATGACTTCATTCTGTTTTTTAAACACCTGTCATTGTGAGAGGAAATAAATTTGTTTACTAGAGTTAATGCAAAAACTCGGAAGGAATGTTAACGTGTTAAGTGAACATTTAATGCAATAATGTTACAATGCCATTAATAAGAAAGAGTTTCGTATTAATCCTTGATTGGCATAAACATTTATTTCACAACTCCTCCAAGATGAAAATGATTCAATTGCACAGTTGAATCAGGTATTTGTAGTTGCATTGTCAACTCAACTAATTTAACCTCTAAATATTCAGATTGTTGCTTCAGTTTTGGAAGGTCATGACTATTTTTCGAGTTCATCGAGATGCAATCTTCTAAAATGGTTTGATCCTCAGCTATTACATCAACTTCTTTCTGATGTTCAGTGAAGCAAGACATTATTTGGTATTTATTATTAATTAAATATATATGTATAACGTATAATATAAAAACCTTAATGAAATAAAAAATAGACATCCACAAACCACATAATGCATGCACAAACCACATAACGATGGAATTGTGAAATGAGATAACCTTAAGCATGTTCAAAGTAGACTTACTAAATATTGGAGACCCAAGAAGCAATAGGTTAAATGTTGTACACATTAATTTCTCACAACCAGTTTATTTATGGAGATAAAAAACAAAAAACAAAACAATAATTTAGAACGAACTAACCAGAAGTTCTTCTGCATTATTTAATGTGAGTTCGTGTTCCCTCCTGAACTCGAGCAACTTCTCCTGAATTTCACTTTTCCTCTTCAACATTTCCTCAAAAGTTTCCTCAAAACTTTGCAACTCATGTGCATCAAAGAAACCATCGTTGGACAATTCTGAGAGAATTTCTCTTGACCTTTCTATGTTTTCATCTGAGTCAATTTCTAAGGTCTGATTTGAGTTAAAAGGTTAGAGATAATGTTTAATCTATGATATTAGTTCCTAACATTTTTAAAGCAAATGTCACTTAGTTCGATTAATGCATATTATGCAATATTTATTCAAAAGTCTAAGAATAATAATCAACCTCTGAGTGCATAGAATGCTGTGACACCATGTTTTCTCTTTCTTGAATACAAGAACCCAACTCTTCTTGAAGATCTTTAAATTCATCCAACTTTTCTTGGCTTTCTTCCAAAATTTGTAATCTGGCCTCATTTTCTGGAAAAGAAAAATCTTGCTATTTGTGTGCAACTTTAACAACTTTAACAACAGTAAGAACATTTATTTGGAAGTTAAAACAAAGCTATGAGCTAAAAATAAGATATCAGATAAAAAATTATAATAGAACAATATTACAAAAGTAATCACACAGTAATTCTGTGGAACAAACCCTTCCTGGAATCATTCCAGACATTTTCCAGTCCCACCAATATGTGCTCCATGTTCAACCCTGCACCAGCAGATGCAGAATTTAATTCGTTGATGATGTTTCTGACCATTTCCAGGTCAACTGAGTACATGTCAAACTCGGACTTCAGGTAGAGAGCATCATTCATTTTGCTTGAAATTAAATTCATGTGATTTGACGTTTATTATTTCTTTAAACTTACAATCTAATTAACATAGTGTCACCATTATCATATATAATATGTCATAAAAATATATCATTAATAATAATCAAACAGGAACAACTGAAAGTCTACCTCACAAGATTTTTTGAGTTAAAATTCAATTTGCTCGACAAAAACTTTGAGTTTGTTAATTCCAACCAGAGTGAAAGCTTATCAATGTCAGCTATGCACTGATTTGCCTTTTCAGAAATCAATTTAACCTACAAAGTTTGAAAAAAATAAAATTTGGTATGCAGGTTGGTCAAATGGGCATAATAATGACAACTGTCCTAATGGGTCATGTTCGCAACCCAGCCTGCACTGCCAGGGAGTACCCTCGGATACATAAGAGGATACACTCAAAAGATTGGCTAAATATATATTAAAAATTTGAATAAAAATATCTGAGAATGTTCACTTAATAAACATTTGCATAACTCATGTCATAGCATAATTGCTTAACATTAAGATGTTATTTGAGAAGCAAAAAATACTATAGAACATCAGTTTTATATGTTAATCAAGTTCTCCAGGATAATTTAATAAATGTTTAGAATGGAATTACTGTGGGATGTAATAATGGTATAATATAATAATGGTGTAATATAATAATGTCAATAATGGGAGGAACAAAATATGCCTTTGGTTCCATGAGCACAATTTTATTCCTGACTTCTTTAAATTTACAGCAAACTTCATTCAGTCTCAAGTTGAAATCTTCACAGTCAGTCACTGCTGATAAATCTTGAGATGTTCTAATTAAGGCTACGATGTTATTTTCCTTTGCTTCAAAATTCTCTTTTAAAGTCTAAATTTAGAATAAAGCTTTAATAAATCAGGATTTAATCCTTTAAAAAAGGGAATCACAAAATGCAAACCTGAAAGATTTGATGCAGAGATAATATTGTGCTGGGCTCCAATGAGGTCTCCTCCAAGGAGGCCACATTTTTTAAAATTCCATCCATCCACGTCAGTGCTTTGCCCAAATTCGACATGGCTTTCTGTTCTTCAGCTTTCTTTGAATCCAGATGTTTGTGCACTAAATCTGAATAAATAAATAAAAATAAATAAATTACTCAAAATGATTTTTAGTCCTTTTTCTTTTACTCATCATTTTACTTTCATTCAAATCCATCTTGTTACGAAAACCTTGCATTCCACCAAATTGCTTATGAATTCCCACTTGCTCAAAATAAGGATTAAAAACTAGATGTTGGCAGAAAACACTATTTACAAGAAATGATAAGAGGTTCCCACTTGCACTTATTGTTAAACCTTTTACTAACTTTTCAATTTTGATCTGGTCTTACATTAGAATCTCAAAATCTAAAATAATTACAACCCATTTATCATTGCAAGTTACTAATCCTTCCTGAAATTTAAAGAACGCATTTTAGCAAATGACCATTTTGTTTCACTTATCAATGATTCAAATCTCAAAACTTCAGCTGTGTTTCAATGTGGCTAGAATAACTGCTTGAATAACCAAATGAGTTTCATTCATTCAACTGACCGGATGATCTCAAGAAATCTTTGAAGGATTTCTCGGCAGCCGTAACTCTATTTTGAATTTTTAATTGAGAGTTTGAATCATTGGAAAGGTCGTGCAAGTCGCTGGCTGACTGCTTTATTGCTTCAAGGAGAATCCTCATGTGAACTTTTTGACTTTCGAGTGACTAAGAAAAGAATGAAATTATCAATCATGAAGTGCAAAAACAACGTTAACAATCAAAACTTCAGATATGCTGACTTCTTCTTTGCTCCTCATGTCCCAATGCGATATTCTGCCCAAGTTGGGTGATTGCAATAATTCTGAAGACAATTTTGTGCCGGCCGATAGAGATTCCGACAAAGAATTCAAGTTTTTATAAAAAGGAGTGCATGCTGACAAAAGTCTTGCAATGGCTGCTTCTTTTTCTGCAAGTTTGGTTTGCACTCTGTTCCACCTGGAGCTGATTTCCTCCATGTAAACATAGGTCTCCTCAGAACCAGAATGTTCAACAATTTTGTGTCCTTTATTCATAAACAACTGGTAGCCATCCTGCTCTGATTTCATTTCTTCTTTAAGAAGCTAAAAGTTAAATCATTGTTATTATTAGACTAGAATTAGTTAAATTAATGCTATTAGTAACACTTAACAAGATTCCCAGATAAATTACAGAATAGATTAACTTTGTTTGATCCTATAAATATTTATGAGAATAAAGACATATAAAAGTTTCAATAACAATTCAAGCCTTTTTACCTCCACCTGGATCGACTGATTTTCCAAAACATCACAATCCACTCCTAGCAAGCCCAGGCACATGGCAATGACTTTCTCTTTCATTGAAAGCCAAGAACTAAGTTGTGAATACAATGATTTCAATAAGGCTACATCATCTGCCTGTTCACTGCATGATTCCAATAACTTGGCTGATGAATTCTCAACCACTTTCCACCTTTGCACTTCAACAAAAATTTGAAAAGATGATTAATAAATCTTAATGTGGCCAAATTAAATGAATATTATTCAATTCAAACACTTCAAAAATTATACTTAAGTCTATCATATTCAAGTCTGTTGCATAGATTTTAATTACACATGCATTTTGAATGACTTTAATAACATTAACCGAGGTTGTCGACGGCATTTGAGATGGCTGAGGTTTTTCTAAAGATTGTGGAAGTTGTTGGAGTCTCGACTTCAAATTGTTAATGCTCGATTCTTTTTTAAGAAGTTCTGACCGACAGCTCTGTCAGGATAGGTAATTGTTTATAAATTTTAATTAACCAATTAAGTAACACAATACAAAAAATGTAATGCACCAAGTTGTATTAATCTAAACTTGATTTTTCTTTAATGAAAACCAAGTGGTGATAATTTTAATGGAATCAAAAGATGAATAATGACCTTGATTACCAAAGAACAGTAACGATTACAAGCATTTAACAGTAGAATTTACAGAAATAAAAAGTAGGTAAACATTTAAAAACCTTGAGTTGAGAAACTTCATCAGAAGACAAAGATGTACTCCTAAATGTTTCTTCCTTCTTCTCCAGCCACTTGGAGAAGTTCTCACAGTCTCTCATAATTTGTTCCAGGAGATCCAAGTTTTCAATGAGTTCCTTCCTTTCACTTTCCAATTTTTCACCAATGATTTCATATTTGCTGGTCAACTCCATGGCTGTCCTCTGATGCTCACCTGAAACTTCTGCAGGGACATGTTTCTTTGAGTTTAAGTTAACAATCAATTATTTCTTGATTGGTAAATAGCCTATTCATTTATTATCAATTTTTAATGTTAGTTTTGAATCATCATTTTAGACGAACTTGCCAGAATCTAATTTAGCTTAAGATAACCTCTCCATTTTTACTTCATAATTTTTCACCAAATCTAAGTATTATTTTTGAAATGCTTTAGATATTTTTTTCAATTTGGATACACGTAATTAAAAATAAATACAAATTAAACCTAAAAACTAGCCTTCAAAATCAAAGTGCTTCATAGCAAATGATATTGGGGAAGGAGATCTTACACCTTTCCTAAAGCATCTCCTCAGTCCTGAATTAGTAAATTGTTGTACAAGTAATGGCAATGTTATTGAACAAATAAGTAATAATTACAAATAACTGACACTTATATAAATATGAACCTAATTATTTACTTCGTGTCTGGGCACAAACCATGACTTCTGTTTGTACGAAGTTCACAGACAAACACGAAACAAGAATAATAATAGGAAAGAAGTAGAATGGATCAAAACTTTGGTAGGCAGATGAGACTCTGTCGCATTCAGTGAGCAACTCGCAAATGTTGAGGCAGGTATCATTTAATTCATCAACGTAATCCTTGAAACTCTGAAAGTCTTCAATACATTCCTAAAATATAATAATAATATTAATAATATTAATAATAATAATAATAATAATAATAATATTTGAAATGACTTTATAATTTTTTTCTTTTTATGGGCCTTCACTGCAAAAATTGAAAAATTCTCACATCCAATGATTCCATATCTCTAAAGGCTGATTTGTCATCAGAATTGAGCATGTTTTCCTTATCTTCAATCCAGAGAATTATTTTATCCTTCAGTCTCTTAAAGGTGGTTTCAAGTTCTTCCTTCTTCTCCTCTTGAGAAATTCTACTGAGACACAGAGTCTCAATCTCTGTCAGTCCAGTCTGGATCTCTTCGATCATCTCCTTCAATTTTTCTTTTCCCCCTACCACATCTAGCCCCAACAAATAATTCTCCACATTTGTCCTCATTCTTGTGAATTCTCCAGATCTTTGAATGATACTTTCATGAATTTCTTTTAGTTCCTGTTTCAGAAAATCGTGTTTAAATTATGTTATTGTGAAAATTAATTAAATTAATATGTGAATAATAAATAACACAACAATTTATTGATCACTGAAAACAATTTAATAGCTGTAAATCACTTTTGTTACCTTGACTGATGTGTCTTTGACTTCCAAATGTCCAAGAATATCATTCATCCAAATCTTCAATTGTTTCGTATTGGAATTAAATCCACTTATGAATGCAACAGCTTCTTCAAGTTCATCTTCTTTCCTTTGAAACTTGGCAGCAACATCTCTGTATCTTTTGTGCAACTGTTTGATTGCAGCACCTAAGAATGACACAAGCCATGTAATATATCAGCTACCCACTTTGTCTCTTCATCATCTAGTCACGTAACATAAATCAATGAACACACATATATTCAAAGTATAAATAATTTTATACTAATCTTAAACCAATACCTCAAGAAGGATACAAATTCCTTCCTGAATTTGTAATTGTATTAATACAGAATGCAAATTAATTAGTTACTTGTAGTCTTATCTCCATCAAACCAACCTGATGAAATAGTTGCAGTGGCATGCATAAGCTGTGATAGAGGTTGTTGGAGAACAGAAATTTCTTGTCCCAATGTTTTCATATCCTTAATCCTTCCAATCATGAGATCCTCATCTAAGATCATCTTTTTGTCCATCTCGTCGACCAAGCATTCAACACTTCCAACAAGACTTGAAAGTTCCTTTACTTCATCAGCCACTGATTGGTTAGAAAATGAAAAGGACTCCAACTCTGCACTCTTTGCCTTCAGCAGACCATCCACTTGTCTGAGCCTCTCTTCTAAAAAAATGACTTTATCTTTTATTTCCTTTTGAAGACTTTCTGTTGAGCCAAATTGATTTAACTGTCTGATGAGATCATTGACAATTGTTTTCAGTTTTTCAAAAAATAGGCATTGAGACTGCAGCTCAGAGGAGCAACTTTTTAGCTGCAACAAATCATTAAAAAATTTCATCACCATCCATGTTTAATGTTTTTGTCTCAATTTAATCATTAAAAATGTAGAACTGATTTAATTTAATGAACTTCAGCTAAACAAACACAAACTGCACTACTACTTGAAATACATTTGATAGGTCATGCAAAACTTCACCTGCTTTGTAAGATCATTCCTTAATTTATCTTTGCTTCTGTGCTTGCTTAAATATTCTGCATTCTGTTCTATTTCATCCAAGGAGTTTTTAACCTGTCGCTCAATGTCTTCCACCCTTTTCAAGCAATCACTCAGAGCCTCGACTCTATCAAGTTGAGCTCTTGAGTTGGCACGAAGCATGTTGTATTCATTTGTCAGTTGTCTCAGGTCATCAATCATGGAGTAAAGCAGATCCATGTGGCTAGATGATCTTTTCAAGTTCTTACTCTTTAATTGTAATGCATCAAAGTGCTGAAATTTGAAATGTCAGGATTTGCAAAAATAAATATTATAAAATGAGAACATTCTAAAGCATCAGAGATTTGTCACAAAGAGAGACAAATTAAATAATGGTTTAATGAAGAAAGTTGACTACCTGAGCCTGATCTAGAAATTGATTCTTGCAAATTTCAACATACTTTAGATCACCCTGACGAATAAACACTTCATCCACATAGTTCTGGAAGATTAGTAAAATAATGACCAAAAGAAAGTAAGAACAATAAAACCATCTTGAGGAATAAAAATACTTTTAGGACTTCTTTCTGATTTCCTACTTCTCTGATATACTTGAAATTTGAAAACTTGGAATCAAGTTCATCAATGGCTGTGCTCAGCCATGTTGCAAATTTCTGCTTTTCATCCTCATATTTAATCAACTCTTCTTGACAGGAAGTCAGCAACTTGATTTGATTTCTTACATTTTCTAACAACTATTTTTAATGACAAAATAATTAAAGCATTAATATTCAATAATGAGCTACAAAAAGTAATTTAAATTATTTCAAGTACCAAATTGTATTGACTCTTAACTCCATGGTTCAGAGTCTTCAATTTTTCAAGTTTGGTTTTGTCATGATAATGACTTGAGTCGGAAAGGACTTTCTCCATTTGGTTTTGTAGAGAAGCCATGTCTGGCTTAACTTCTTGTATCATTGCAGAAAAGTTCTACAAAAAGGTATAAAGATCAAGCTGCTTACCATTATGAACTTACAAAGTTTGTTTTACTTGTAAACGCCTCAATTCTCTTCCAAGGTCATCTTTGTTAGCAGTGACCTGGCATGTGCCAATCTGCTGATAAGCTTCAGAAAGCCAATCCTTGTAAATATGTAATTTTTGAGAAAGCAACCCAAGATTTCTGACCTATTTAACAAAAGAATGAATCAAACCATGAGAGTACAACAACTAATCCGGTTTAAGTTCATTACTTCATCATCTCGCTTGAATGGATGAGAAGCCCGTTTACTCTCCAGTGAGCCATCCAAAGCTTCAATGACTGGATATTGCTTCCTGGTAGATGGATCAGTGACAAAATTGCAATCAGATGACAAAAGCTTTTGATTAAAAGCAAGCATCAGTGGTATATGTTTCTTAGAGTCAGGGAGAAATATAAAACATTTGTTGGCATCTAGCATTTCAAGTCCAAAGAGGCATTCTGCTAGACTGACGTGCTTCTTGTTGAAAGGGTTGACGAAACGGCCGACAACTCTATCATAAAGACCCATCTTACACATCTGTTCAAAACTGAACTTGGGCGGCATATAAGCATCTAAAATCAATTCTCGCTCTATAGCACCAATGAAAGATATCATTTGACCGGATTTTATGTCTTTTACTTCTCCTTTCTTTGGATCTACAAGTTCATTTAAAACAGCTTCCAACAAATTAACAATTTTACCATCAACTATTAGTACCGTTTTTTGATAAGAAATAAAATTAGATTTAAGACTTTCAAAAAGAGACATTTTTCTTCCAGAGTTGGGATCAGTGACAACACCTGTTTCTGGATTATATATTTCAAGATAAAGAGCTTCAGCTAAACTGAAATTGTTACTATTACAGTCAATGGATTCTCTCAGAACAACATCTGGAAAAGTGCGTAACTCTGAGTTACCTGGCTTCATGATCACACCTGATTTCAAATCTATCAAATTTCTCTCAATTACATTTCTCATGCTAAGAATTTCATCTGACCAAGGTAAACCAATCATGCAAGAATCTTGATCTATCAGTCCAGTTTTTAATGCCTCCTCTAAACTGATGTCTCTTTTGAAAAGTTTACTTAGAAACGCATCTGTGTTATTTAGAGCAATTTGACTTGGGTTTTCTGAGCTGCTTTGAGGACACTTTCTAGTTTCTACACCTTCATCTGTTAAAACATTCTGGTCACCAGAAGATTCGCATGAAATTTTCTTTTTCACAAGTTTTGCAGATGTGCATGCTTCTTTTAATGAGAAAGTTTCTTGGGTATGGATATTGGTTACTGTTCCCAAATGAGGATCTACAACCCCTGATGAAATAGCATCAGAAAGCGATATTAAGTTTCTTGAGGAAGGATCTGCAATTACAGAATCATAGCTGATGAAACCACTTTCTAAAGCTTCTTTAAGGGTGAAGAATTTCCTATGTATAGGGTCAAGAAATTTTCCAGTAGTCTCATTCAAAAGCCCAATTTCTATTGCTTTAGATAATGTAATTGGTTTTTTGAGAGCGACTCCTTTATCAAGAGCAGCAGATAATGTTAATGAATTTTTCCCCGTGTCTGAGCCAATAAACTTACAAGAGATAGCCTCATTAAGAGATACAATTTCGTTATTAGATGAGTGATTTATACAGAGCACAGAGTTTGGATCTAGCAGGTTCCTGTCAATAGCATCCTTTAATGACACAAATTGCTTGGTGTCAGGATCAAAAAAAGAGTTAGAATCTCGTGAGTAGAGGCCATCCTCGAGTAAAACCTTGAGAGAATAAGGCTTTGGAGAGATATCACAATCAATAAGTACTTTGTCCTGGAAAGCTTTCTCAATGGCAACAAAACAACCTTGGGTGTCTCTAAAGAGTCCTCTTTCTTGATCAACCAACCCGAGGGCAATTAGTGTATCAAGAAATATTTTGTGACCAAAGTCAATGTCTCTAATTGCAGTGCTTCTAGTTTTTATAAAGCCATTCTCAACTGCTTCTTTTAAAGTGAAGTTCTTAGAATTACCAGGAAATTTAAAACATCTTGCTTCACTGTCAAAGTAATTTTTCTCTAAAGCAGTGCAGAGTGCTAACCCTTCCTGTCTGGTTGCTGTTTCAACACTTGTTTCCAAAGGGGGTGATTTCAATTCTAGAGCCTTGTTCACTGATTCAGAAAATCTTAATACTTTTCCAGTGTAGACATCGGTCAAATTTCCATTTTCAGCATCCATAATACCTCTTTCAAATGCTTCTGCAAGAGTAATAAGCTTCCCAGATGAAGGATCACAAAGCCTGACAGAGTTTTTCTGCACAATTCCTCTTTCAATGGCTTCCAACAATGGAAGCTCCTTTCCAGTCTCTGGACTATGAATTAGCCCAGATGACCTATCATATAAATTCAATTTTACTAGCTCATCCATTGTGAAGATTTGTTCTCTACCAAGGTCTGAAGTGGAGGTTACAGATGCACACCCTCCAACAGTGGATGCTTTTTCAGAGTCCAAATTTAACGAGTCAAAATGGGCATTTTCTTTGACAACCAATTCTTCACTCAAATTTTCTGACAATAAGTCTGAAAGACTATCATTTAAAGAACTCTCATTTTTGAGTGTGACTTTTTGATCTGCATTCAGTCCAGAAGTCTGGAAAAAATATATTGGTCTTTAGCCCAAGTAAAAGCTTGATCCTCACAACTAATAGAAACCATCAAATTGTTGAACCATAAGAACAAGCTTTAAAACCTTGAAACTAAACCAAAACTATAAGAAGCAATGAATCTAAGCCAAATCTCACCAAGGGAAATATAATTTTACCTTATTTTAAAGCACTGGAGAAAGACTCTGTTAAATAGAAAAAGCCCAAGATGTTAGTTGTGTACTATGTTTCTGATTTAAAGTTGTGATTTAGACATTCACTGTTCTAAATATTTTAAAACAATTTGAAAATTGTAACAATCAAGAACAAAGCAGAACTTTAAAGTACAATTTTATTATCTAACATGAAACTAGAGTTATAATCAAAAATTCAAAGTTTGCAAAAATTCAAAATAATGAAAACAAGGGCGACAAGAAACTCGAAACGTGATTGGGTTAAAGCTACCAAATTAGAAATGCAATCCCAGCAATGTAAAAGTTTGTGAAAATGAAAATTTTCAACAATAAAGCTTTCATTTTTCCACCTGTTTAGAACTCGTTAGTGATGAAAATCCGCCTCTTTCATAACTATAACAGACTCTATCAGAAACATCTTTTTCTTGTTTAAGGTTTGGCATCAGGACACTATCATCAATCTGAAGATGATTTTGAAATTTACTGTCATCACCTCTACCATGCTCCAATTCAGCCAACAGTTGATCAAGTGACTCCAAATCTTCTTTCGAAACAGATGATCTGTCATCATTACTGAAGCTTTGATGGTTTCTTGTTTGCATGTTGAACCCATCTTTCGAGTGAGAACTGCTATGGGATGATTCTTTTCCATCAAAAGAACATTTGGATTGAGAAACCTTTGCATCATTTCTCAACAATTTTCTGTTAAAGGATTTGACCATTTCACCTGAGAGATCAACTGGTGTAACTTTTTTTGATGTACTGCTAAAGGTCTCAGGTTGGTTATTAATTTTGGTAGGGCAATCAATAATCAGTTTTCCTGAATTCAAGCCTTCCAAAATTGACATAGTCTGGCAAGAAATTGGATCAAAAAACATTTCTTTATTCTGGTCAATTAAGCCCTTTGAGATGGCTGCTTTCACAGTAACTCTCTCATCCAATTTACTATCTTGAGTTGTCCTTGGCAGTGTAAAGGAATAAGGTTCAATGACTTTGAAGGAGTAGTCATCGTCATCAAAATCAGGATCATGTGCATTGCTGGAATGACTCAGGGAAGAGAGACTCAGGTTTCTGTTTGAAGTGTCCCTAACTGGTAAAAACTGTTTTGAATGTCCAATAATAGAACTGCTATTCAAATCTATGAAGCCCCTTCGAATTCCCTCAAGCAAAGAGATTTTTTCGTTTGTGATAGGATCAATCACTGAATTAATTTCCTTAATAGATTTGTTACACTCAAGAACAGCATAAGCATCATCATTTTTCATCAGCTCATCATAATCTGGAACATCGACCTTGGAAGCACAAACATAACCTTGGTCAATAGCTTGTTTTATTGAAATTTGTTTTCCAGTGAGGGGATTCATGTAAATGCCTCGGATTTTGTTGATGTAACCTCTCTTTTCTGCTTCAACAGGATCATACTCATTTCTTGAACTTGGATCACAAACTGATTTAATGACATATACTTTTGCAACACTGTCCTGATGATCATCCACTTCAACAACTGCAGGCTTTCTAACTGCCTCCTCAGAAGATTCTGTCAAAACAAGACCCTTCTCAATAGCATGATCAAGATCCATAAATGTATTTGTTTTCATATTCCAATATCTATTGTGGGCTTTATCAACAATCTGATGCCTTATGGCATCTGAAATTGGTATTTCTTCACCAGTTCTTGGATCAATGACTGACTTTATCATTTTAGATTTTGTACTGCTAAATTTATCAGCATTTAGAAAAATATGGCCTTGCTGCCATGCTTCATATAGTGTCAACTTTTGACTAGTTCTAGGATCAATATAATATGACATTGAGCCATCGATTAAATTGTTATCCACTGCTTCAGAGAGTGTCAAATTTTCTCCTGTTGTGTAATCCATTACTCCTCTCACATCCTCAGGCTTCAATTCTTGGACACCTTGCAGGCCAACTTCATCCACTTTTATCAGGTTTAACAAATGTGCTTCATGTAGTGAAATCTTAGATTTATCATAGAAATTAGAGTAGGTTTTATCATTCATATCCAGAATTTTTTTCTGTTCTGCAGCATTTGGTGAAATCTCTTGCTTACTCATATGATCAATGACACTCTTAATATTGAATTTTCTTTCACAACTAGGCATCATCCTTGAATCAAATGCTTCAACTTTTATCTTATTCAGGGTCATAGCTTCAAACAAACTCATTCTTGCATTCAAAGATGGATCAACATACATGTCATTGTAAATGCTAAGATATCCTAGTTTAATTCCTTCTTCTGGTGAAATCCAATGTTTACGTATGGGATCAAGTACTTGAAGAATTTTGAAGCTGACAGATCCAGAAGACAACACATCAGAATTTTGAAAATTTCCCATCCAGAGACAAGGACCAATACTATGAAACATACCAAGCTCTTCTGCCTCCTTGAGAGGAATGGCAGAGAATGTTGAGGGATCAACAAACTTTCCACTTGCTGGATCAATATGACCCTCCCTCATGGCTTCCAAAAGAGAAATCCACTTTCCACTCACTGGGTCTTTGACTTTGGAAGTAAGTTTAATTAAATTATACTGTACTGCTTCTTCAAGAGTTAAAGACCCACTTTCGTAAGGATCTGAGAAAGTTCCAGAAACTTCATCATAAAGGCCACAAATCAAGGCATCCCCAAATTCAAGTGGTAGATCAGGAAATCCTAGATACCTAGTATAATATACTTTTTGTAACCTTAAATTAGCAGTTTCTTCATCGACTTCAGTTACCTTGGGATTTAAACAGCATCCTGGAAGTATGACATAGCCCTTTTTGATGGCAGCATCCAGAGGTACTAAAACACCAGTAATTGGATCAATGAAGATATTCTCTAAAACATCAAGATATCCCCTCTTGTAAGCTGTTTCGAAATCAATTCCTTCTACTTCAGAAGTTCTATCAAGTTCCGGAACCAAAATCAATCCCTTTGAAATGGCATCAGCATACTAAGTTTTTCATCACTGTAAGGGTTGCTGTATAAAAATGTTTCAAGACTTAAGATACCACTTTTTACAGCTTCCAAAAGTGTTAATGGTGTGGGATATTTGTGCTGTTTAATTCTTAAGCTAATGTTATCTGTTGGATCATGTCTAAGATATCCAATTCTCAAAGCTGTTTCCAGATTGATTACACATCCTGAAGTTTTTTCAGTGAACTGATTGGTGTTCTCATCCAATAGTCCCTTATCTAGAGCTTCTCCAAAAGACATCACTCTTAAATCTGTAACATTAGGAAGGCCCCTTTTAGGAATGAGCTTCAGTTGGATAATCTCCGACAATGTCATAATTTTTCCTGAAGTTGAGTTCTTCATCACTGCATTTTCTATGTTAAAAACTTGCCTTTCAACTAGCTCAGTGAGAGACTTTGGTTTCATGTCCAAAGGATCGATAATAACTGACCTATCAAGATCTATGTAATTCACTGCTACTGCCTCCTCAATGGTGAGGTTTTGATTCGTTATGGAATTTCTAACTTTAGAAAGTGGCACAATAAGTAAACCTTTATCTAGAGCATCGTTCAACGTTATCTGACTGGAATCAGTTTGAAGAACCTTGGCAAGCGCTTTGTCTAAAAGTTCCTTGATGTGAGCATCTATGAAACCCCTTTCAAAAGCCTCTACAGAAGTCATGAGCACATTCTTTGAGAGATCTATTATCTTTCCTGTTTTCCAATCTATATGAATCAGTTCCTTTGCTGGATCAAAGTTTTTCTTGCCCTCTTTATCAACATGCTTTGATGAAGGTGATGATATTACTGGCTGAAAAACACTTGATTTAAAAGTTTTCTGTGGAGCATTTATTGCACATTCAAAATCATAATTGTTGGTAACTGCATTTGGTTCAAGATTTTTCTGAAAGTCATTAGAAGCAACCTTGCACTCATAAGTATTCTTATAAATTTGTGTGGTTGGAGCTTTGGACAAAGAAGCCATGTAAGTGCATTCTTCTTGGTAAGGATCAGATTTAATAGTAACATCTCTCTTTTGAATAGGATCATTGAGATCCTCTAAAAAAGTGGAAGGTGATTTTGAGTAAGGATCAGATTCACTGACATCCTCCAAAGTTTCCTTGATTTGAAGTTTTTGAACCTTATCAATAACTCTCTGAGTTGCTATCAAACTTCTTCCATCTTTGGCAATCTCAATGAAAGCAGGTGTTTCATCTGTGTTTGTGTCAAATGTTTTGGTCTCAAACGTTTTCTTGTTTGGCTCATTTTTAACAAAACTTACTTCAGTGGAAGTATCAGAAAGTTTCTTGGGCTTACTTGATACAAAATCTTTTTCTGTAAATGGAGGAATGTCACCAAATGAATCAGTTATATTTTCTTGTAGACGGGCACCCTTTAGAAGGGAGACATTAGTCTGTAGTGAAGACTGGATAACATCGCTGGTGATACATTCAGTATTAGCTAAAATTGGAGCTCCTGGAAAACATATCAAACCAACTTTGGCAGCATCTGAGAGGCTCAATTCAGAGTGAATGATACAGTCATTAAAAGTTTTTTTGCTTTTGTTTACCAAACCCAGGGAAATAGCAGTCAACAAAGAGATACGATTCTTTGTTGAGGCATCATAAACACAAGGAACGTTCTGATCAACAATGTTTGAATCAATGCACTCCTCCAGTGCTGACAATTCTCCTGACTGGAAATCCATGACAACAGAGCATTTGTCTTGATAACGCTGCTTAATCAAGCCCAATATGATGGCCCTGGAAAGAGTTATATTTTTTTCAAGAGTACTATCTGAAAACTTTCCAGTCTGTCCATTGATCACTTTTGATTCAATTGCCTTGTTCAATAATAATCTTTCACCAGTTAGTGGATTTAGTACTATATTTGCTTCACCAGAAATTAAATTATTTTTGATTGCAGTTTCTAGATCGAATGTCTTTTTAGAAAATGGAAGTTGAAAAAAACCCTTTTCATCATTGAATAGTCCACATCTTATGGCATCTTCAAGATTGACTGTGTGAGATAAAAAATTTAAATAATTAGGATCAAGTGTCACGTCACGATTCAATAGTTTGGAAAGAGAGATGGTGCCTGTCAATAGACTTATAGTACCATCATCAATCAATGCATTTAAAGAAAACTTCTTTCCATTTGAAATGTCCATCAAGGCTGGCTGAAGGGGATTGATAAAACCAGCTTCAATAGCTTCTCTTAAAGTGAGAGATTTTGTAGAAAATGGATCGAAGTAAACACCTTTACGAATGTCAAAGAGGCCCAAAATCACAGCATCATAAAATGACATTCCAGAATAACCTTCACCTTCATCAGAACACATCTCAGTTCTAGTAGGAGTCTCATCCTCAATAATTATTCTTCCAGACTCATCTCTTAAGTAAGTTACTTGGACAACCATCTTCAGTGACACTGAATCAATCTCCTTATTCTCCTCCATTTTTATTTCAATCTTTTTGTTGGGATTTTTCATTTTTAATATTGAAGCAATGTAGTCTTCAATCAAACCAAACTCTAAAGCCTTTGATATTTGAATTTCTTCTTTTGTGACTCGATTTAAGACCCTTCCACCACTCCAATCAATGGTCACTTTTGTATCTCTTGTTACCACAGATTCGTCAGATGAATCATTACTATTTCTAAGTCCAGGTTTTTCTCGTGATTGAACATAGCCCTTATAAATAGCCAGGTCTATTTTAAGAACATCATTGTTTGCAGGATCAAAATACAGAGTCATGTCCTTATTCAACAGTCCCAGTTGCAAAGCTTCATTAACAGATACCATGTCACCTGTGATGGGGTTATAGACGCCTAGAATGTCCTCTCTTTTCTGCGCAACAATAGCGCTCTTGAACAATTCCTGCTGATCAACCGTATGGGTTGTACCAATAATTAAACCTCTCTCCAAAGCCTCTGGAATGGTAAAATTCTGATTTGTGATGTAATCGCAATACAGACCTCTTTCTTCGTTGATCAGCCTGCATGTGACTGCATCAGAAAATGATATATATTTACCAGTCTTTGGCTCCTTAACTCCAGTAATTTGAAAGGTTTTCCTTTCCTCTACAATTTCCTCGTGGGCCATTTCCTCCCGAGCATCCATTTCATCATCAATATGCAAACTAGCGACTTTCTCTTCTCTGGGAATGTCTTTTTCCTTTGGCCTGCCCTGAATCACTTTGATAAGTTGTTTATCAATTGCTTCGCTAAGAGTCAAAGTTTCATTTGATTTCAAGTTATTGTAAACTCCAGCTGAGGGATCAAAAATACCCATCTTTATAGCATCAGATGCACTTAATTCCTTCCCATTGAATGGATTTACAACAGAACTGATGGTGAGAGCAACTTCTTTTGAAGTCAGAATTTTTTTCAATGAACTTTCATCAACATCATCATCATTAACATTTGAGATTTTAACATCTGCCAATACATGACCTAGGCTGATAGCTTCTGTAATGGGCATGGAAACCTTTTTGATTGGATTTATAAACAATCCCTTTAGTTGATCTAAGTATCCTGAGTTTACAGCTTCAATCAGGGTCAGCTTTTTCCTGGTTATTGGATCTACAACTCCTGTGAGAGTAAATATTTTGGTCTCCCTGATCAGTTTGTTTTTTTGCATCTCACCAGCATATGGACTCTCATCTGCAAACACTAAACCTAATCTAATAGCATCTCTGATGGGAATTTTGACCACATTACCATCAAAATCCTTTCCATTGTAAAGTGCATTAGCTTGGTCTAAAATCCCTCGTTGAACTCCACTGAAAGCATCTAGTATCTTCTTCGTCATAGGATCAATAACAGAAGAAATGGCAAAATAAACTTTCTCAGCAGGTGTAGATGGGGTTGATAGATCCTTTGCTTTTTCTTTGTGCTGATTACTTTCACAGACTTTTTCTTCTTTATCAGATTTGAGCTTTACAAAATTATCCTTAATGAGCTGCTTGAAGTTTGTGACCCCATCCAAGCTAGAGAAGAAGCCATGAGGATCAAGCAATTTCAGTTTAAAAGCATCTTTCAATAAATAACATTTCAAAGAAGTTGGACAAATGAAGAATGCATCTTCTAAAAAGTTCATCTGTAAAGCATCACGCAATGACATTTGTTCATTTGTTTCAGGATGAGTGAAAATGCCAGAATCTGGATCAAGAAGGCAATACTGAATGGCTCTGGACAATTCAAGTGGAAATCTGATCTTTCCTGAATAAGCAGAGGCTTCAGTAGAAACAAGTGAAAGAAGTTTTTTCTCATGTGTGGAGACGGATTCAAATCCAGAAGCTGTCTTTCTACTATGAAACTCTTGCTTTGTGTGCTTTGTTATTTTCTCCCCACCATCTTTGATTGGTTGAAAGAACTCCTCCATGTCCTCAGAGTGCATGTGCTCTTCCTGTGGTGTTGTCTCTCTGGCACCTACTGGCATGACATCTGTCATCCCCTGGAAAGATTGAGTTGGAGTTTGATAAAGTGACTTTTCTTCAGTGCTTGTCAACCGGTTCAACTGGGACCAAGAATTTTCAGCTTGAAACAGATTCTCCATTGTGGAAGGCACCTCAAACGAATTAGATGGCTGGAATGTGTCCATCTCTGATTGGTAGGTCCTAAATGATGGAGCAGATTCTCTTTCGGAATCAAGCTAAAATAAATATGTAAATATAATTCTATTATTATTATAAACATTAGTATACATTATCTAGGAGTTTCCACTCTGAAAATTTCTTTAAACTAGATAATGTAAATAAAGAAAGATGACATGTTTTATCAATAAGTTAGTACATGTATTTCTACCAAGTCTTATGCTTAGCTCATAGGTTCAATCTTAAATTATTGTTAATCTCAGGGAACAGAATTAATGCAATCCTTACCACAAAAGAGCATTTGAGCTTCTCCAAGATAGGTTTCCTAGAAGATAGATTAGCTTTCAAAGCCTCCAAAAGGAAAGCATATCTATCATTGAGTGACTTCATTTCCTCAGCGATAGACTCTCTGGGGCTACTGTCATGCATAACAACCCTCTCCAGATTCTTCTTGAGTTGTTCAACCTCATTTTCATATATCTAAAGTAATACAAAATAATCAATGCTAATAATAAAATTTCTGATGATTAATGCTGTAATACTAATGTTTGTTGATCAGATAATTAGCAAACATGCAGATTAACAAGTAAAATCAATTGGAGCCTTACAAAAGTTTGCATATTAGATTTCATAAGATGCATAAAGATGTTATGTATTTATATCTCACCCTGGCCTCCTTCAAAAATAACCCAGAACATTTGTTTAAGCTCTCCATTTTGAAGCGAAATGATTTCACGTTTTTAAACAGTGACTAAAAATCAAGTTTTAAATTAATTATGAAACAGTCATCAAAATCAAGACAAACTAACATAAAATGAAAATTAATTATCAGAAAAAGTTTAAATTATTTAATATCAAGTTAAAAGTGTCAAATTAACCATAAAATATTCTGCAAATTCCAAATTTTTCCAATGTTCACTTTTGTCACACAAAAATTAATTTGAGAAATAGAAAAAATGGCACACCAATTAATATTTCATTACCTTATCTTAAATAGGTTTATAATATTGTAACAGGCCTCAAGCACAGAAATTAAACTAAAACTTCAAAATATTTCTCACAATTAAATTTTCTGTTGATTTGACTAAATCCATAGTGGGATCCTGGCTAATTTTATTAAAAGAGTTCTCATAATCAGAAAGAGCATTGTCCACTTTCCTTTCTTCTGTTTTGTAAGTAATCAAATTTTCATAAGCCTGATCAACACCTAATTTCCTGAAATTAAGAAAGTTACATAAAAATATTTTATTCTCAAATTAAATAATTACCAAGGAAATAAGGCAATTTTCACTGTATTCAAGAAAAAAAAACTGAGGAGTTTTAAATTATTTTTCAATTGTTTTTTGCTATTTATAGTTATGCCTCAAATATCCAACTCAGCCTTTTAAAATAAAATCATGACATTCGGTCAAACCTCTGAATAATTTTCTGTTGCAACTCATCCCAGCGAGATTTTATGCTGCTCAGATCTTTAGAAATGCATTGACTATCAGTGTACAAAAGGGCTCCAGTAGAATGTGGCTTTGAACTCAGCTGCTTGAGGGACTTAGCTGTCATTTCCAGATTATCAAGGAGATCGTGATTTTGCAAAAATTCACTTTTAAGTTTCTGTTGTAATATAAATATTATTATTGTATTCCTCAGAATATCAGAGTATTCCTCAAAATGTGTTTTGAAGGTTATATTAGTTTTCCATACCTGAAAATGACTTCTAATTTCATCTACTTGAGATAAATTTGATGAAAGACTCGAATACTTTGCAACAGAATCATCTAAGTCACGCATAAATTTGTCAGCCTTAGACTTCCCTAGCATGAATTCTGTTGTTAATTCCAACCTTAGAAAAAAAAAATGCATTATGATTTACCTTAAGAAAGGATCTACTTAATAGAAAATTTGCTTCAAACCTCTTTGACAAAGTTTTTTGCATTTGGGAAACAACATGAAACTTTTCCTGCAACTTGATGAACATATCTTCAATAGTTGCTGTTCTCTGAGAGGGATTCATGCTGTTGTATTTCTGTTTGCCAATTTCCAGATTATCTTTAATCTCACTCAACTTTGCCTCGATAACCTTTAAATAATATTTCCTCATCACCAGAATCCCATACATTTTCATTCTCAACATACAAGTTCAGTTTAAGAAATAAAAATACATGT
The DNA here is from genome assembly GCA_011800805.1 of Hirudo medicinalis. Taxonomy (NCBI): domain Eukaryota; kingdom Metazoa; phylum Annelida; class Clitellata; order Hirudinida; family Hirudinidae; genus Hirudo; species Hirudo medicinalis. The sequence goes on from MPNW01000108.1 coordinate 92,498, forward strand.
CATAAGGAGACATGAGTTTACAGGAATGCATTAGCAACTCACTATTAGCTGTTTCTTGGCAAGCTCAAGTTTTTCACCAGAAGGATAAAATGATGTCTGGGAACTCAAACTAGTTTCGTGTTCCAAAGTGTCGATAGTTTGCAATAGCTTCCCAAATTCGTTCAAAAGGATGACGGACTTGTTTGGCTTAGAATCTTCAAAATTTTAATTGTAATCATAAATCATATTCATATCAAGGGTTCAATATTTTATAATTATAAAATTTAAGCAAAAAATATTTTCATTTACAAAAATTATTTAAGTTAAGAAAATATTATAGCCAAAAAGAAACAAAAATTACAAGTCAGGTTGACTCTATGATCAAAGTCATCGAGTGTCTGTTGGCACGCGTTGAAATCTCGCCGAAACGACTCATAGGTGTGGCTATCTCTCACATTGTTCATCAGATATTTGTTGCTTTCATTCAAGTTCTTCCTCAGTAATGACCTTTCTTCCAGTGGCATTTCTTGATACTGTAGGAAGCAACAAATAACAACTCAAAGATGGGCATCTTAAATCAAAAGCTATTCAGACAGTTTAATTTACTTATATTATTTATTAATTTCAAATGATTTTTAGACCATTTTGTTTTAATGAAAAAGTAAGCATTTGAAAAATCCCTGAGTTTCCAGTAGATCAAAATATGCTCAATCCTTCATTCAAGCCTTCACCTGTAATGCATTCAGTGATTTTATCTCTTGAATCAGATGGCCTGCAAGGCACTTGTACATCCTTGATAGAACATTCTCCATCTTATCAGTAAGTTCAACATAATTCTTCCTCAACCTAAAATAAACAAGTTTCAGTGTCAGATATAGCATTTTGTGAACCACTTGTGAATCTTAATAGCCAATGATTGATCAGTTTATTTAATTCTTTTTTCATTTAACAAAGTGCAATAATTATAATTTTATATTTAAAGATGAGTCGCTGCAAAATTACAATTATTTTTATTCAACGTAATATCGTTAAAATAGCAATGTTGTTGTTTCTCAGTGTAAATAACTTAGAAAGGTTGATCTTAAAATGTAGTGATAAGAAACAAAACAACAACCTTGAAACAGAGGCAGAAGTCTCTTCACCTGGAGAACAGATGACAAAACAAAGAGAGGGCAGAATTCCCTCAAGGCCTGCAGAATTCCTTACTTTCCACTTTGAAGACAATGAATTACTCACTAGAGTGCACATCTCTCCCTCAGATACTGAAAACTACAAGAGAAAACAAAATGTCACAAAACTATGCATCATTGTTTAAAAATTATTAAAAAAGAATTAATTGAATTATTTAACCTTTAAAATGAAAACCTAAATTAAAACTTAAAGTCATGATATTTCCACCTACATTTGAAAGCTTATAGGAGCACAGAGCCCTGATGAGTGAGTTAGGAGGGAGGCTTTTTGAATTGATATTTATGGTAGGAATGTCTGTGGACTGACGATCAACTGCGTCAATCACCTCCCCATAAAGCTGGGTTGTTTTTTTTAGCTCCTGCAGAAACAAACACCATGTTTTTTACATGTGGCCATTATTCAATGATTTCTAGGCATTTTATTTTATGCTTTATTTTAATAATTTAGTGGTTTTGTATGAACCTTTAAAACTAAATATATATATTTACGAAATTGTAACATAAAATAGAATAAAAATAACATAAAGATTTAATTGAAAATAATTTCATTACATTAATGTTTAATAATGAGTAATTAATATTATTAATTCTCGAATAGCAGATTCCTCTTGGTTAAAAGAAATATTTACTAATTTTACTTGTTAGAGAAAGACAAGAAAGTTTGAGAATGAAAACATACCTTGAAAACATCAACAATCCTCTGGGCCTCATCAGCATTCAGTACTTGCTTCTCAGATAATTCATCAATTAGATTCAACTGTTTCATCAGCCACCTATCAGCCTCTGCCAATTCACTGTGGAACTAACATCAGTAATATAACATAATAACATCAGAACATGAATAATTTATTAGTGGTAACAACGAAAAGATTAGTTATGAATATAAATTATATTTATATTACATATTTATACATAATTTTAAAATCCAACTGCAAATGCTCATCACAAAATTGATTGTAAGAAAAGTAATAATACAAAAAGTATGTGTTTCTATCTTCCAGCTTATGAAGACATTTCATGTAGTCACCATTCAGTTGATAAAAACCTCAATAAACATGGCACATGTCACATCTATGGAGAAACTTCATCAATCCAAAAATCAAACAAGAAAAAATTGCTCCTCAAAAATCTCAAAATAGGCAACCTAGTTAGCATACAACATTAAGAAAGATATTGTCAACCTGCTTGTATGATTTGATATTTCTAATGTGGACCTCCATGCAATGAGAGAGCTGAGTAAGCCAAGCTTTTTGAACTTGAAGAAGATTGCAGAAAAACTGAAAAATTATGATATTAATAACAATAGCCCCAATGTTTGTGTTTAATGTATTAAATGAATTAAGTTTGTTTTATTAAGCTGCTAATAAACAAAGCATGCCGAAGCTTTAGAAAAACAAAAGTTTCAAATTGACATGTCAAAAACATGGCCCATAACAAACTGAATCAATCAACGAACAGTATTTTTAACATTGTCTGCTAGATAGTTCAAATTTCAATAGCTATGTAATATTATTTGACATTAATAATTCCACATTTTTAAGCAATTAATAAACTTGGAAACAAAAGTAATATGTCAAAAAATAACATTACTTGAATTGTATTTGATGCAGGATGTTGGTCCCTCATGAGATTGTCACCCCTCTCCAGAAGTGATGCGTGTTTGTCGTTTCGTCCGTTCAGTTCCGTTCCAAAACCCTGAAGAGAAGCATGATTTTTATGTTATGTACTTATTAATGAAAGAAAAAATTATTTCATAGGATCCTTGTCTTCAACATATTATGTTGGTAGATCTTAAGAACCTTCAAAGCAACTAATGACTGCATCTTACATGCTACTGGAAGCATTTTCATAAGCAACAACATGTCATGTGGCAATAACATTCATTACCATTGATTTTAATAAGAAAACTATCATTACCACAACTACACCCTTATTACTATTCATTCTTCTTGTAATTATAATAAGTCTTTCCTTGGGAAGGAGCACTATATAAATGGTTAACAAAAAAGTGCCTCTGAAGCTATGCATATGGCGCTATATAAATGAACTACATTTACATTTACATTAATATAATTTTTAGGTCTTAAAATTAAAAATATCTTGTCTTTTCCAATGCAACTAGATGTCACCTAAACTCACATAGAATTTGTCCAGTTCCTCTGCTGGAAACTCAGCAGATGACACACTATCAGATGCCTGTCCTTCTTTCTCCTTCATCCACTCCAGCTCCGAGCTGATATCCTTCAGGAACGAAACCAAGGATCGAAGGTTGGCCAGACGGAAATTTGAGGTGCTCTGAAGTTCAGAAGAATTGATATTTTGCTTCTCTTCATTTTAGATCTCTACTTCATACACAAATAAAAATGTTGGAAAGTTATTGCAATGCAATTAAAAAGGAATAGATAAAAATAATTGTTTAAATTTTTTTAATTAATGTTTTAATTAAACACTGAAAATTTCAAACCTGAAGTTGAATATACAAAAGTTCCAACTGAGAAAGTTGCTTGTTGTAGAGAGAATGTTGTGCATGAGGAATATTTTTCTGACATTAAATGAATCAGAATCAAATTCAATCTTAAACAATAAAATAATATTCCCTTTTTATTTAAATTCCTACAGACAATGCTAATAACCTTTGCATTTATACATTCCTGAATGGATGACTGGAATTCTTTGATGTTCTGTTGCCATTTTTTCTGCAACTCCAATGAATCAAATGATGATCTCAAATCACTTCCATATCCTGCTTTCTCCATATCTCTCTAAAAAAATTGTTTTAATAATAAGCATAGTACTTGCATAATATTAATAAAAACCCAAGTTACATTTAATGGCAAGAGCTCAAACTAGTCGTATTATTAGATTTGCTAATGTTATGACAAACACAAAATTTAAGGATCATAAGTTTGAAATTTGTTCCAATAGAGGAGAAACTGGTTCTACTTATTTTCACTAATTTTAGGAATTAAAATGCAACCTCCTTCTCCTTCAGCCACTGGAAGCAATCCTGCAACTGTTTTGACAAGAATCCAGTCGAAGTTTCATGCAACGAGGCATCAGATGAATTTCCAGACTCCATGTAACTCATCAAAGCATCCCTATTCTTCGTGTATCTCTTCCTCAGTGTCTGAATGCTGCAATGCATACTATTTGTTAATGTGGGCCAAGACCTTAGACTGACTTAAGTTCACTCAAATGTGCCATGTGCACTTTGATACTTTGTGGCTAATTTAGGAGTGTTGAATTATTTAATCCAAAAAGGAATTTATTCACATAGTTCCTAAGTATGAGTTTCTACAAAAGTAAGTGAATTCCATATCATCAGCTGACTTTTTGGCCATCTGACTCAAATCTTGATGTCCTCCTTGCTGGAGTTTCTGGAGGTCGCTGAAGAGCACCTGGAAGGATTCCTCAATGCTGCTTTGAAGCTGCTTCAGATTGGTCAGAGCAGATTTTGAACTGTAGCCCCATTTCTTCAAAGCCTTTTACAAAATATTCATAACTAAAATTTCTATTTAAATAAATATTCATAAAAATAAATATGCAGCATTGATTTAACTGAAAATACTGGCAATATTTACTACCATTTATTAAAGTTATTACAATTTATTACATTTATTATTTAATCACTCATAAGACAGTGCCAATAGAAACACAAAAAGATTTCTATTTAAAGCAAATCCAACCATCATTTTAGCTTCCATGCTGTCCAAGAGATCCTGACATTTGTTGCACTCCCAATGTACTTTTTCATTTAAGTTATCCATTTTTTGTATCCTATGAAAAAGGTGTCTACCATAATTTACTCGTACAAGTTCTAATCTAAAGCATGACAGCAGACAAAATATAATTTCTGTTACTTAACTTTGCTTCTAATCTTTTAAATTATAATCAATTATTTAAAGGCTCATAATTTGTAATTGTAAAATGCATATCTCAAACATATTGTTCAAAAATCACTGCCTTGTGAGTTCTATGTGAATGGCAGAATCCCTTTCTTGCAATGCCATGACAAATTCATTCCACAATTTGTTCACTTCATTGATGTGCTGTTCTGCTTTTATGGGAAATTGTCTCGTGTTCTGCAAATGTGTCAATGATCTTAAGCATGGAAGATTAAGCATAACTTACAATCAAATGGAAGAATAATTTTCTAACTTAAATTATTTCATTGCTTTAAATAAATATTTTCAAATACCTCTCGCTGTTTTACAACATTCTCTAACCTGAAGATCATCAAAAATGTTGGTAATGAGGTATCTTTCTTGAGACTTTTGAGCAACATCTTTGATTCGAAATCTTTCGAAATCTTGAGCAACATCCTTGAATTAACAACAAATAAATTGAAACAGTTTCAAAAATTAAAACTGTCCATGTGAAGTGCCACTTTAGAGTGCTCGTTGTAGAAAATGTTGGCATTTAACTTACATCCGCAAACATCCTACAAATTGTTTGCCATGTCACTTTTCAAAGGGACTGAAGTGTGAAATGGCTTCAGTTTACAGAGCTGATGTTAGTAAATGATAGCAGTGCTAATTAATTATAATTTGTCATTCATTAGTCACATTCATTCATTTGTTTTCAATGAGAACACAAAAGGCAGAGCACTGGTGTTTAAAGTCTATAAAATAATCTTTTATTAAACATTTCTGATTTTATCAACAAGACAGATCTAATCAATCAACAGACAAATCTTCAGACTGACCTTCATTTCCGAAAGAGTTTGTGGGAAATCTCGTCGTGAGAGATCAAGTATAGCATCTCTGAGCCACCTCATGAGTTTTTGAGACAAGCTCAGATATTCGTTCCATTTTAAAGTTGGATTCTACCAAAATTTAATCATCACCCAATTTAAACATCACAGTAATATTAACAAAGATTTTGAAACAAAATTTGAATCATCAAAAGCCACATATATCACTCAAAATTCATTAAGCCCCTAAAACAAAAATATGGTCAAAATAAAGGTTGATGATGGAAGTTTAAACTGGTATCAAAAGATCAATTCATTAAAAATGATTACTTCATCTTTCAAAATAAAAGTGCATATCTTGAAACAATAATTACATGGAGACTAATTTTCAAAATAAATTTTTTTATAAATACAAAAACTTAAGGATTGACAGATCACAGCCAAATTGTATTTCCAAAGAGGAAATCAATTTAAAAAAAAATTCACATTTCAAACTTATAATATTTCAAACTATTAATAAAATAGGAATACAAAACATTACAAACATAACAAGTTAACAAAAAACATACAATCTCCCTTGAAGGACTCATGCCAAATGTTGGAGTTGAGCGTCCAGAAGACGAAGATATTCTGGTGGTTCTTTCTTCATGCCTTGTTTGATACTCTGTTTGACATTCATCAAATATTTTGTTATTTTTAAATTGCTTAAGTTAAATTTTTGTATTTCAAGGGACATAAAAAAAGTTTAGATAAGATAGACAATTCAAAAGGTTGTCTACAAAATAAGAATCATCACCTTTTAACTGTTTAAAAACACAAAGCAACATTAAAAACTAACCTCTACTATAAACACTTTGTTTTGGTAGAGTTTGATCACTTCTGTAAGCCATTTGAGCCTTAAAATGTCAATTGCAATTGACAAGACCAACTTTTCTTTTATTGTGAACCAAGTAACTAACATTTTAAATAATACCATGGACAAAATTAACATTATTTTAAATTTAAAGTTGCAAAAAATTTTCATTTCGAATGGTTGGTAGAAATCAACTTGCAAATATTCAAACTTAAGCGCAATATTTCTTCGTTGCACGTACATGTTATACGCTTACTTAAACATAAGAAAATTTTATGAGGAGAGCATCAATACAATCCCTGATTCCTGCAAATTACGCACAACAAAGGTTGGAACGAAAAAACATGATTAAGTGTAAAAGTATTCCGGCAAATGGAACTAAAAATACTATCACTTACCTGATAGGTATAGTGCAGTAACTCGTCAACTTATCTCCGAAACGAAACGTTGTCCTAGCAGGAAAAGTCTAAACGAACATCAACGAATGTAAGAGTTTGAGTTGATAAATTTTCTGGAATGTGAACAACATTAAAACGGAGGAAACGGCCGAGCACTGAATAGGTATGCACGCTCACTTGGGTGCACAACAACATAATAGCGCATGTTTGTGTAGGCTGTCTGCAGCATTATCACGAGCCAATAACTCCTTCCGATAGCATAAACAAGTGCCAGGCCAGCGGCTCAGAGGCACTACTTTGGCAGGGACGAATTGTCTTTTATAGACACAGAAAAGTCCGCTTTCGATTTTGCCGTCAGACAATTATCTTCATGACTCTTCCTAAGTGAGCGCATATCTTTTGAGTAACTAATACGAAGACAACGAGACGTAATGAAATTTGGCAGATTAGATTAGCTTTGATTGCTGTGGAATTTCCACACTAGTGGAAATGTGCACGAAATGATGAACGTGCTTGCGATAATTGGGACATATCGGACAGGTAATGCTATAAAGCTAAAGACTCTTTTTTATTCCTTTGCTTTAAATCAAAATTACAGCCGCCTTTACAAAGCCTTAAAAGCAAGACAACAGGTTTTGTTGAATTCAGGCGGATTTAAACATGACAGCAACGAATAATGTTTATAATAAAGCTCTTAGCAATTACTTTAAATATTTGCCTATCAAGAGTCGGCAATGTTTGGCTCAACAGCACCACACAAAAACGTTAAAAAATTAATTATTTCAATCTAAAATTAAGTACATTTTAAAATTTAGGCCGAAATGAACTTCTTACTGGGTCAAGTCAAGCCTAAGGATGAGATTTCATATAAAGGCTTGAATCAGGCTTTAATTATGGAGTACGGCTACTCAATTAATTAAAATGTGCTAATGAGCAATGAAGTGAATATCAACTCAACAACTGTTATTGTTATATTTTTTTATTCCACAAACTGCGAAGGGTCCTGTGGATCACTAACACAAATTCGTACTGAATTATAAAAAAAAGCATCAGCCTAGATGACCCTGAATGACAAAAATGACCTGATAATTAAAAACTGAGTCAGATATCTTTTAAAGTCAAGGTCACGTGTTAGAGCATTAAAGCGCGAAACGTTGGATGAATTAACAATTTCATCAGGCAGTGCGTTCCAAGGTCTGACAATTCTTACAAAAAGAAACTTTTACATTGACTATGTAGAATTTACTGCATTGATTGCTTACAATTATGTCCTCTCGTGCTTGGATCACACAGCATTGGGAGGCGCCACTATGGTGCCATTTGATAGAGCACCACCAATGTTGATGCTTTGGTTCCTCGATAAAAAAAATCGGTAAGCCAGTACGTGATGTTGCCATTGGATGCCATAATTGGTTATTTTGTGTAAAAGTTTATCGTGTGATGCTAAGTCAAAAGTCTTTTTGAAGTCGAGAAATATGTAACGTCCACACCTTACCTAGAGTGCCTCCGATCATTGTTAGGTACATTCAAGTATATTGGTTACAGTAGATCTGCCACTCACAAGCCCATGCTGATTCTCTTTGATTAATTTGTGATGCAATAGATAATGCATAAGTGATCTGTTGATAATTCGCTCCATTACTCGACAACAACTTGTTGTGATGAGATAGGTCTATCGTTTCCTGGGGAGATGGTGGGTCCTTCTTATGTATTATTATTGTTTATTAATAGAAATCATGACTCCTTACAACTTAATCACTCAATATTCGGCATTCAATAAGTAATAATGCATATATGCCTCTTACATCAATCTTAGAGGGAATTGTGTTCGATAATAAGCAACTCTAACCCTTTAAGACCGCCCATTAGTTATGTCAACAAAATAGGGGACTCGTTCCATCGGTTTATTCAAAAAGATGGTCTAGGCAAACCTCAATCTGCAACTTATTCTGGTCCAAGTTACATAGTCATCAGGTCAGGCATGCATTCCCCAGTTAAAGTCATCAGCCTATGCCCATGGACTGGATTGCGAGAGGCTACTTGAATTGGAAGCATTCAATCAGCTGTGACCAAATAGCTCATGCTTTGTATTTCCTTAGTGCTTTCATCTTTTTTTATCAAATAAGGTCGAATTCAGAAACTACAGGTTTCCTATGATTGCCATCAGATAACTTGGTACATGGATACTTGTACTTTATTCGAGTTCTGCTCGGGTACCGATTTCCGGTACTTGTGCTTGTACTCGGACTTGGACCTTCAGTACTTGTACGTGGACCTGTTTGTTCCCATTTTATTGAAAAGTATGTTTATTGGATTTGTGAAATGAAACTCGGCAAGATTATAAATTCCTTCCTATTCAAATTGTTTGAAATTTGACAGGGTTTTCGTGTTCAATTAAATGGTCTGTGCCCAAAATATATAATGGACACTCCAAAACACTAGATGATTTACAATAAACACTAGATATTTACTAGATATAAACATTCCGCTTATTCAAAGTTTCATGAGATGTTTTCTGTCCAATAAAATTATTTTTAGAGAATGTGAAAGACAAAAGTCAATAAAAACTTGAAAAATTTAATTTTTTTGGCAAAACGTTATTCAATGCGAAATCATATTTCCATTTTCACTATTATTTGGAAAAATGTTTCATCCGTTGACCAAATTAATATTTCATGTTCATATAACATAGAAACCTACTTTGAATTTTATTTGCATCTTGAAAATTTTATAACTCATAAGCAAGTCCCTATTTTGGACGGCCCAAAATCACATTTATACGAAATTTACAGGTTTTAATTATTTTGGGAAGCCCAAATTTAACATGATGTTTTATATGTGGTAAAATGACATAATGTCAAAATTGGAATAAATTCCAATGTTTGATGTAAAAGAGAAGTTTGTTTAAAATGCACCTTCTATCTAAACTTTTTGGCCACTATAATTTGAATTAATCAGATCGGTTGTGCAATACATCACCCAGTATTTGCAAATGAGTTATGTTGACGATGAATACTCTGATTGTTTCACGTTCTGGCAACGTCATAAAGTTAACCCTAATAAATTGTATGAGCCATTGAGAGCTCTTAATGTCCCAGCTTCAAGTGGAAAGAATATTTAGTCATGGAGGAGTCATTGTGAGACCCAGTAGGTCTAAAATGAACTCAATAACCTTGGCTTCCCTACTGTTGCTAAAGTGTAATTCAAACATTGTATGATAACATTATTTTTTAAGTTTCTATATTTTGAATAAATAAAATTGATATCAAACCTTGTCGCAAATTGTCTTTGTCTTCTGAGTGCCAGACATAACTTTGTCATCTTGTCTGAGACATAGCTTACAATATGTAAGGCTATTTATTATATGGTAATTTAAATCTAAACAACATTGATTACTAATAATAATATAATTTTTTAAAAATAACTTCGTTTTTCCTGAGACAAATAAATTTGAGCATAAACAATCACTTTATGAAGTCTGGGCAATGAAATAGAGATAAATTAGTGATGGACTAGTACAAGTACTTATTCATAACTCATCAATACTTGTACTTTTACTTGGACCTTGGGTACTTGTGCTTGTACTTGAGCATCAGTACTTGGTCCCATGTCTGGTCGCCATCAATAAATTTCAGTTAAATTCAAGTTGATGAGACATACTGATATGTTTGAATCAGTGTCGGACTTAGGCATGGTCGGATGGTCGGGATGTGCCACTGCACAAGGGCTTCCGCCAACCAAAGAAACCTTTTTTTGCTTGCCAGCGAGCGGGGGGCAACAGGATTGGTTGGCGCAGAAGCTTAAGGGCTTCCTCCTGGGTAAATCTGGTGCTGCACATAATTGATGACAAGACACTGACACTGAATATAACTATTCATTACTACATGCCAAAAAAAAAACACCGCGTTCCTGCCACGAGCAAACGGGTTGAATAACTTAGCATCAGCATTTGCTTCCTGGAGCAAAAAGGTGTCGTTGAGATCCAGGGGGGATATAGTTCACCCTCTGCTCTTGGTTAGCACCCACAATTTCAAAATCCTGTATAACTCCCTGGGTTCTACCTATGTGTGTGAACAGTTAGTTTCTTTTATGAAATCATCAAAAGCTTCTCAGATAACAAGGCTGACTGATTCACACTTGTCATCCACACTTGATCTAAGTCGGAACATACATTTCTGCCGGATATACCAAAAAATGTCGGCAAAGAGGTACAGCCTCAGGACAGTTAAAATTTGATTTGTTTGTCAAACTACTTCATCACTTTGTATTCACGACTGCCGCTGAAGCATTTGCATGCACATTGTATGTTGCAAAATTTAAGTAACAAAAATATTCCGCAATAAATTGTATTAAATGACTTAAATTAGTTGAAATGTGCTCATTTAGCTGTTGTGTGCAGCCCCCGGGGACTCTCATCTACTTATTTATTTGATTAAAGTCAGTCGCATAACTAAGATGATTGGGGGACTCTCAGTTTGACATACCTGTTTATTTATTTGATTAAAGTCCGTTGCATGACCGCTTTATACGAAGCTTAAATATCTCCAGGGCTCAACCAATCATAAAATTTAATCAAGAAATTGGTTCTCACAAAATAAAAAATATTTATTATGTGAAATTTGTAATTTTTGTCGATCGGAAGTCAAATTCATGTATATCATGTAAATTCATGCAAAAAAATCATATAAATTTAATTTTGTATAGCACGCTTAAGGCTACAACACGCAGAGGGAGTGAGTAAAGGCGAGTGCAACGCATGTTATACAGATGAAAGGTTAATTAAGGTTAGGTAGGTAGACACTATTATACTGAACAAGTGAATGCTAACACCGCATTGTGAACTATTGGAATCACTCAAGTATGGGTTGAAACTACATATCTGGTAAAATACATCAATATTAAAAAATACATAAGTTTTTTATATGAACAAAATTTGGTCCTAAAATTAACAAATCTAAATTCAAATAAATTTAATTTAAGTAGAATTAGATAAAATCTTTGATTTGTCCACAGTAAACTGTATGGCATTTACAGCAGGCCTCATCCTCAGGTAGTAGGAGCCTGTCTTCAGACCCTGCAACCAAAGAACCTGTTACTAAACATTCTAAAATGATTAATTTCAACATAAACAAATTTAAGAAATCATTTGTACCCAACCTTCTTCCAGGCATAAAAGTGCATGCTGCAGAGTTTCTCATAAGTTGGTTCAGCAAGGAAAAGATTCATGGACTGACTCTGATCAACATATGGACTTCGTTCCACAGACATGTCAATGATCACCCTCTGTGAAATCTCCCAAGCAGTCTTAAATCTCCCCTTCACATCATCTGGAATTCCTTCTATGTTCTATAAGTAAGAATAAAGTTTAAGTTAATAAAAACATTATTTATTAATTATATCATGTCATTGCTAATGATAAACACAATTTCATACAGAAACACACCTGCACAGAACCACATTGAGCTAACAGCTGCATGCGAACAGATTCATTCCAAAGTCCGAGTTCTACCAATTGCCTTACAAGGTGTGGATTAATAACCTACAAGGGAAGAGAAAGAGATAATCAAAATTCAATCATTTCACATGCTGCATTCTAATCCTCATAATTGCTAATCCATACCTGGTACTCCCCTGAATAGACCCTCCTTGTAAATACATTACTGGTGTATGGTTCAAAGCATTCACAATTACCAAATATCTGTGACGTGGAACTGGTTGGCATCAGCCCAACAAGTTGACTGTTTCTTAGACCATGTCTGTCACAAGTGAGGAATTATCTTTATTGCTATTATTCTTATTATTAGAAGCTAAATACCATAAAATAATATCTTGAGACCAGGTTATATAGATTACAATCTAAAAATAATATTTTGCACATTTTAAATATAATTTTGTAAGAAAAATCAATTACTTCACTATCTCTTCTTTTAATAGATTCCAATCATATCTTGATGAAGCTTTAACATTCCACATATCCATCTGAAGAACCTGAAAAGCACATCAAGAGTTAGAGTTATTTTAAAAATGATTTTAAGACATTGAACTTAATCATTAATACCAACTCCTTTGCTAGCTGGGGATCCAGGAAAAGAGAAGTGTGCCCCATCTTTTTTAGCAAGTTCAAGACTGGTTTTCAGAGCAGAATAATATATAGTCTCAAAAATGTCCTTGTTGAGCTTTCTTGACTCTGGGCTTCCAAAGGACATTTTCATGAGCTGGAAAACATCAGCTAGTCCCTGAACTCCAACTGCCATGGGTCTATGCTTCAGATTCTCATCCCTGGCCTATAAATTTCAAAATACAATAATCATCATCAAGCTCTTGAAGTTTATTGTGATAAAACTTGTCAATGGCTTAATTGGCATATCATGCCCATTCCTAACTGACATCCCTGGCAATGCATGTTTTGGATGCACATATTTGTTATTATTACTGATATGACAACTAAATGATAGACTTTTTAATTAAGTAAAAAAATCTTGAAGGTTAAAGAAACATTTCAACCTCCTCCATTGGATATCCATTGATGTCAACAATCTTATTCAAATTTCTGACAAGAACACTGGTAATATACTCAAGCTTCTCAAAATCAAAAGACATATCTTCTTTCACACAGCGATTCAAGGCTATTGATGCCACATTGCAAGTGGCCACCTGTGCACATATAAAAAAATTAAAGATATAATCGTGACTATAAACAAACACAAAAAATATGAAGAGCAATGATGGTTCATGATCATTTAACCAATGATCATTACTTATAATTTATAGACTATTAAAATGCACAATCCATCATCCCCATCAAAGGACCACCTAGTGACATACATAACATGCGTAATCAATTATTTTCCCAACGAAATCATAAACTGAAAATGTCATGCCCTTGATATTCTTGTAAGCAATAGCTACCTTTAAATTGCACATTTATGGCTTTGCTCATAAAGCTTTTACTGCAGTCAGACCTAAAAAGTTTTCATTAAATGCACCAAATATTCCTTACTAATGCATACTGTACTTACATCTGTCCCAATATGGGTTTTTGCTCCCCAGTCTTCCTCATCACAAATAGCTCATAACCAAATTTGCAAGCATCCAAAGATCTCTCAGAAAAACCATCCCTGATTTGAAGAGATTGCCCTGGAATAATAGACTCCAATGCATGGACCTTAGGTACAAAGAACAATGCCATCTAATTAACAATTTATCCCTCTGTTACTCGACGGTCTTGTTAATTGAGACTTTCAATTTTCAAGTTTTATGACAGGAAAAATGTTCAAGTAGTATTAGGATGCACTTCCTTGGTAGCCATATCATCATACCATGGAATTTCCTCTGGAAGTGGATTAATCAATATATTCTTGCCTCAAATGAAGCATGGTCAGCCATGACCTTACAAATTTCCTAAACATTAATTGAAAGGTATCATTTCAAAATTGACTTTTTTACACTCTTATACTTCTGTTCTTTGAGAGTGATTACAAATTTGTGTTAGTGGACCCTTTAGCTTGTGAAATGAAACAAATAAAATCATATAGTTTCCAAAGAATATTAGAGTCCTCAAAATAATGTTGTGAATAATCCTATAGAAATCACTTTTATAAAAATATAAACTTAAAACTAGTCCAAGATTTCAAATCTGAAATAAAATATCCTAGAGAGTATATGATCACCTCATTAGGTCCACAGAACTGAAGAATCTCGGCACAGGGATTACTGGTGACCAAAGTACCGAGATGTTTCTGGTTGCTCTTGGCATTGCATGCATCCTTATACAAGAGATATGGCATCCCTGTCTCTGTCTGTGCCACGCAAATTTCTTCCCATAGCTTTCTTGCTTTAATTGTTTGCTTGCCCATGTCTTTCTTTTCATACCTTTGGATAAGAAATTGTATTCATTGGATTGTGCAATTTATCTCAGATAGTAGTAAAATAAAGCAAAAATGATAAAGAATAGCATACAAATACATCAAACTAAAAAAATGAAAAATAAGGGAAACATTGCCAGGTACATTAGGCTTGTTTTGTATGCAGTTTTTAATCAGAAAAATCTCCAGCAAAATGTGAACATAACGAATATATTAATTATAGAAGTTCATGTGAGTGATTTGAACTCCTAATGGAGTCATATCGAAGCAAAAGCCTTAACCATTCGGCTACTGACGCCAGGTAAATGCAAATCTATAGATGAGGTAGTCGCTCTTTTTGCTTTGTTGCACCTAGTGGTAACATACAAATACATTAACCTAAAAAAAATATACAATAAAGGAAACATTTCCAGGTACATTGGGCTTGTTTTGTACAAAGTTTTTAATCAGGAAAACCTCAAACAAAATGCAAACATAATGAAAATATTATAAGTTTGTTGCATTCCAAGTTATGCTTAAGAAATAAATTCATAACCAAAATATAGATAGTTAACTAACTCTTCATAAAGTTTCTCAAATTCTTCACCCCAGACAAGGTCAAGCCCTGGACAGTCATCAGGAGTCATAAGAGTCCAATTCTCATCCTTTTCAACTCTCTTCATGAAAAGGTCAGGAACCCATAGACCGTAAAACATATCACGAGCCCTTTGTTCCTCCATTCCATTGTTCTTGCGAAGATTCAGAAACCCAAAAATATCTGCATGCCATGGCTCCAAGTAAACTGAAAAGGCAGCAGGTCTCTGAAATGTAATAATCAAATCGAATAAACATCTCACAGTCTTAACAAAGGCATTCGGTAATATTTATTTTTATAATAATGTAAATGAATGATTTGTTGATTTGAAGAATTTATTCACAATAATATCTAACTAAATTTTAATTCTGTAATGCTCTAACAGCTGATTGTTCCATAAAGACACCCATGAAATCATCCCACCAATATAAAGGGCCTTCATCATGAGCTAATCATATCATCAGCTAATTATATCAGCCACCTTAATTCAGTCAGAGCACATTCTCATATTAATAACCTTATTTCCACCTTGAGTTATGAATCTGGCTGTTTCATTGAAGACCTTTAACATTGGAACCAATCCATTAGACACGCCATGGATCTATTAGAGAAAACAATTTCTTTGAGTTTAAAAGAATTTGCTTTGAGAAGGTTATAATTAAAAATAAAAAAAATTGTTGTGCAGCAGAACCAGTGTTTCTTATAAATAATAAAACAGAAATATTAAAAAAGTTGATTAAAATGATTTGAAATAGTTCAAAGATTGATTTAATGTCAAGAGTATTTATGCAAATAAATATCATTAAATCACTTACACCGTGGATGGTCGAACCAGACGCTCTCACAGAATGCACTGCAACCCCGAGACCCGAAGCCCCTCTAGAGACGAGGGCGCATCTCTTAATGGTTTCATAAATACCATCCACGCTGTCCTCTTTTATTGTTAGCAAATAGCAACTGTTACATGAAGTAAAGAACTTTGTTACCATAGTTGTTTAGGAGCTAAAAATGGAGTTGTGGTTTTGTTAAGGTTTAACAATTCAATGAAATATGCAAAAGATGGAGGTGTGGTTGTATAATTAATCCATATTAATTATTATTAATTGATTTAAATGCTCATTACTGTAGTATAATAATAATAATTATAAATAATTGAAATTTAAAATATTATAATAAATCAACAATATAAATTGAGTGGAACATTGAAGGCAATTTACTCAGCAATTACCCAACATTTGATCACTTAAGTTAATTCTAAATTAAATTGTAAAACCATAATCATAATACTGCAAAATTAAGAAAAGATGAGACGAAAGAACATCAAACAAATGCTTCAAATCGAGTGTGGAACTAAATGGAAAAGGAATTAAAGATAAATTTGTTCAACTCTTCATCATCGAAACCCACCTGCACATGTTGGCATTTAATGTTCCTGCATTGAAGAGTGTAGGACTTGCGTGAGTAAAATACCGCCCAGACATTAATCTGTAAGACTAAAAGTCAAACATATTTAGAATGTTCTTCCACAGGCTTCATAAAAATTAAATAAACCTCAAAAGCATCTTCAAGGTTTTCTTTATGAATTGCCAAAGCAACTCTCATGAACATATGCTGTGGTCTCTCGACTATTTTATTGTCGACTTTCAACAAATACGACTTTTCCAATGTCTGTGGAAAAAAGCTAAGATATATTTTTGAGTTGATAAATAAAATCCAAGTTTATATTTATGCATCAAAGTATGCTCTACTTTAAAGCCAAAGTAAGTGATGTCAAAATCTTGATCAAAATTTATAACAGAATTGATTTTTTCAGAATTTTCTTTGACAACTTGATAAAAGTTTGTTGACACCAATGGTTGATGGACTTCAGTGAGTGGATGAAGGTGACCATAAAGACCTTCAACAACATCTAAATTTGATAAAAACATGAACATTAATAAAATAATGTGCAAACATGTTCTTAAACACAAATTTAAAAAAATTAAACCAACCACTAAATTTGCTTTTGGTGTTTTTGTGTAGATTTGTTATAGCAATCCTTCCAGCAAGCAAAGCATAATCAGGATGTTTTGTAGTCATTGAAGCACATACTTCAGCCACCAGAATATCTAGATCTCCACTTAAAACTTTTGACGTCAATCCTTCATTGACTTTCTCAACAACTTCAGCCTAAAATTTCCAATAAAAATCAATTATTTAATTCCTCTTTATGGATTCTAAAAAAATGCAAAATTAAGACTCACCAGGTCAATATAATTCATGTCGAGGCCAAAACAGACCTTTTCAAGTCTGCTCATCAACTTGTCAGGATCAAACTCTTCCATTTTATCTAAAATTATTATGACTGAAAATAAAATATAATGCAAGAAACAAATTTAGAACAAAATGAAATACCTCGTTTCATTACTATCTTAGGAACCTTTATGTGGCATTTGATTTCTGCATGTGACGTCCTTTGTTTGAAATCGAGCTTCATTGCAGCACAATACAATAAACAACTCCTTACAAATTTCTGTAGATTTAATAACAATAACTGCCATTCTGTTTACCCTTATATAGTCTCACAAACGGACTGCGGCGTTTTTCCTCGACACTTTCGGAGAAACCAGCTTGATTGTTTCTGTCCCCACTTCAACGCTGACAAAAACATGCGTGAACCCATGCGACCTCAGCTAAAGTTGCGTGAGCATAACAACCATCCTTTAAAATTCAAACACCTCGTTGTCAACGGCAATAAAAAAAATTACAAAACTTGTCTGGTGTAACAAAGTTAAGTCATAAATTTATATAGTACATATGAGTATATAATTAACGAAACGGAGGTCAAGCTTATGGATTCTATTTATTGAATTAAATCTCTATTATGACTTTTTCCGGTCCCTCTTATTTCTTTGCTTCCAAAATAATCACATGGAAGTTACTGGAAAGGTGAAGGACATGAAAAGAAACAACAAGATTCAACAAGATGTTGGGTCGTATTTAATCAAACTAATACCATAACAAATGTTTTATTATGCAAATACATATATATATAGCGAATAGTTAATATCGATGAAATACACCTTGTCAATTATAACATGTTCAGATGGATCAAGCTGCTGCAGCTTTTCAAATAGTTGTTCTCATCTGTTTGAAATAACACCTGTTTTGTTGTCTAAATATTATCGAGTTTTAAATAAACAGTCGAAAGTAATGACATTTACTCTATTTTGGGCAGCTTTTATTTCAACTATTTCCGGGCAAGGAGAACTCGTTCAACATTTCCAGAGTTTCATGGGGGAAGGCAGTTGCAGGCCTCCAAACTTTACTAAACTTTCTGGAGGTCGGATTCTTCTTTTCTAAGTGGCAGATTTATTGTGGCATTTATTTACCCCCAAGCAAACAAAAAACTAAATTCCAAGGGTTAAGGCCTCGGCTCGTTGATTTGTTATCTAGTTTGACCTCCCAAGTAGCTTTCCCATCATCTGACTTTGGAAACGTATGCAAAGAAAAAGTTAGATTTCATTTTGGCCTTGATTAGCAAGAAAAGATCATTACATGACGTCCTTGGTGAAGTCTGTAGCCATTAGATACATGCATCTCCACCATACTCCCAGAGACAAAATTGTGCAGAATCAAATGTAGCTGAAGCATTCTTATATATATATCAGTACATATATTTGAATAATAGGAAATATTTTTACAAATAGTTCAAGGTAAATTAACTAATGAGCAATTAATTAATGATAATTAATATATATAATAATGATAATTAATGATATGGATGTCGGACTTGTTGACTTATAGCAGCAGGGCTTATTATGTCAGCGAAGAATACACAAATTCTTAACACATCGTAATCATGATCAGGAGCTGTAACGCATGATTCCTAGAGACTGTACAAGGTCTCAAAGTCTGTCAAAAACCACTTGTGGAAAATTACGACAAACCTTTTTACCGAATGACTTAATTTTCATTCATATTAGGTTCTTAGAAGTGTTTATCAGAGTTGGTTAACCTAACCTTTGAACATGATGCAACGTAGATTTTAACTAAAGGATAAGTTTTGTGAGAGGAGGTTTCTGTTGATGATAATATTACTTGGAAATAAACGTTTGATTACATTTATTATTAGATATTTTATAAACTCATTTCAATGTAAATCATCTTTAATTGAATAGTCTGGAGACAGGCTTCATTAATCGCGTTCAATTATAATTGAGAAGATAAGTAAATAGCAATGGATTTCAGAAAGTGATGGAAATTCCATGTATCGTTTTCTATTCTTCATTTTCCTGAAACCAAAACAAAACTGAGTTATCACGCAAACGTCAAACCTCATTAAAGCTTAAAGCCTCAAATTAGGTTTAGAATCAATGTTTATTCAGTCAAGCAATTGCTTCTTGAAAATGTCCCTTTGATGCCTTTGACGTACCAGTCCAGATAAGGGCATGTCGTTTCTAAGAACTTTATCCTTTGCACAGTTGCTGTCCAGACGCTCCCATAGTAACTTCACACAAATGTTAAGTTATGAAACAACTTTAATATTTAAAATGATTAATAATTCACATATTTATGAGAATCAATAAGATCTTTCTAGTTAATCGTTTAGATTTCTCACTTTAACAAATCCTGCCATAGTTCTGCAAGAGAATTCTTCCCGAGAGAACGAAGGGTCTTCACGGAAGGTATTCTGTTGCTCCTTAGAATAGGACCTCTTTCCTGGTAACCATCCCTTGCTGAAGTGATAGGCTTGACCGTTACAAAATGTGGTGGAGAGATCCATAAACAATAGGAAGAAGATTGCGAATCTACTCAATGCTTGGATGCGAGTCATTTTTAAGCTTGTACCTAGAATCACAAAGAAAGCGTCACTTAAATTGCGAAAGTATTGGGAAAGCCACGGATAATATGGAAGGAGTTCCAGTGGATGCTTGCACTTTTAAAGATGTGTTGAAGAGAATAAACATGCACCGGAGCGGTCTACTTAAACCGTGGAAATGTCTCAAATGTTGCCCAAACAATCGGTTTACAGATTAGTGTTCGGTAAACTCTTTATTAATCTTTTATTTCAAAATATATAGAAAAGAAATATATCATTGACATAAATTGCTTTGTCTGAATATTTCTAGAGTTGCTTAGTCTTCTTTTTCTTAATCCAAACTTCGGTAATTTGAAATATATCATTTAATTTTTGACATCTGTTTTCTTGTAATTACTTTAAACATTCTCCTAGATATTCGTTGCATCCACTGGTTAGAAGAGATGTTTTCACTCACTTATTATAGAAAACAATGCGAAGCATGCATCAATTGCAATCTTATGATGTCCTAAGAATTCCAAATCTCGAATAAATATTCTTTTTGCTTAAAATCAACTTCACAAAATGTAATTATTTCACGTGATTATCTATAGCTTCTTTAAAGTATTATTTAAAATATTAAAGTTAAATATTCTTGTTAAAGTTTAAAATGATTCGATGACACTCACCTACCAAAAGAGGGGACAGTCGCTTACTTCTCAGGAGCCAATTGGTGTCAAATTGCTGATTGTCAGAACTTTCTATCGAGCGGATGGTGGTTTTTATAGACTGACCAATGGCACGGGCATGCTCATGACCTTATAAATGATGCATGTTCCTTTATTGAACTTTCGTGACGCTCGAAAATGCCGTGAAAAGTCAGAATTAATTCAGAGGGCAAAAGTCATTCTCGGGAAGTCCAAGAAATGATCTCTTAATAATTCAAGAAGGCAGTAGAAAGATGCACTAAGTTCTTTAAAGGCTGCTCAGAATAACGTATGACTTGCTGGACTTAACTTGATCGCAGTTTTTAAGTCGCACTTCCTCTCATGGATTGACTGTGCTGCAAATATGAATCAATTTACAATAAATATTTAATGTTTCACTTTGGGATTTTCTTGCATTACTTTAAAACAATTCCTCGGACGAATGGTTTCAAATTAAATTGAAATAAATGTCTGGCGAATGTTTCTATAATTAAGCAACTGGCTGTTATTGTGGATAAGAAACTTGATTATCATTGATTTTTTTTTAATAACTTGAGAGAAGATTGGTCTTAAGAAGAACATTTTATTTAATTATTTTTAACTCAATTGTTACAAGTCAATTTTACAAATGGGATTAGATCATTATCTGTCGAGGAATGGAATGAATGAAAAGGTGTCGGTGAATTATAGATGAATCTAAAGTAATGGCTTGAATCATAGCAGAGGCTTATGATCTAAATGCTTTTTAAGGGCAAATAAAGTCTTCTCAGTTAATAATTAATAGTTTTGAATTTAAAAATTAATATTATTTTAATCGATAATTAATGACCAATAGTCATCGGCCATCTTAGTTACCGCGTGAGCAGGCTTTTTAATGTTTCTGGGTCGGTCTAAGAAGTAACAAGATCCATCTAATTCCAATTATGACTTTAAATCAAAAATTGATTTTAATAATCATTTTTTAATATATTTTTAATAGTTTAAAAATAGCATGGTTAAAGTTGATATAAATGAAGTCCCATCAGTAATTATTAGATATTTAAAAATGTGAAAATTGTTTGAAACTATAAATGATGATGATGACGACGACGACGACGACGACGATGACGATGACGATGACGATGACGATGATGATGATGACGACGACGACGATGACGATGATGATGACGATATTGATGACCATGACGACGACGACGANGAAATGATGAATGATGATGATGACAACGAAGATGACGACGACGATGACGATGACGATGACGATGATGATGATGACGACGACGACGATGACGATGATGATGACGATATTGATGACCATGACGACGACGACGACGACGACGATGCTGATGGTTTCAAAATCTTCGGCGTGAAGAGAGCTTTTAATAAAGTTTCAGAAAATTAGCGACACATATAATCTTGTAGTCATGTTATCCAAAAAAATAATGGCGAAACATTTTGCGATCCACGAAAAGGAATAAAGGTCAGGACTGAATCACCATTTCATTCGAAAAAATGATCATCATTGTCACTGCTATCGTTATCACTAGGATCCTTCCTCGGAACTGCTAGTAATATTACTACTGTATTTTTTTTCGGCCTCACAAACATAAAAGCATGCAACATGCGAAAACCTCTCTCAAAGGTTTAGTGTCCGCATAAGGGTCCGAGATCTCCCTGGACATGAATTAAGGAAAGGAAAGCAGAAAAATGCCAAAAAATACAACAACACCGGGTAACATCAACATTTAATGTTTTTTGTAAGTTCGCAGTCAAAGATCTGTTCTTTCGGTGGCACTTAATGTGCCTCCACATTTTGTAAGAATGTTGGAGAGCAGGGAATGTTGTTTCCGAAGCACTTTCAAGTTGATTTTATTCTCAGAATTTTTAACCGCATCAATCAGCATACGGACATCGGAGTCAAATGAACCTCGAGTCACTTCTTAACCTCCTGCTTTTCTGAAGTTGTGACGTCTAAACGAGAAGAGACGTTAATGCCGAAAATTTAGTCTATCAACTCCAAGTTTTCCCCTTTTAAGTTACCAATAACTTCACAATCCTGAACGGAATGTAGTGGACACGATATATTCACAAAAAACTGATGCAAATTACCGAGAATTCGCGAAAACAGACGCACGACCACTCCCTCGAGATCACCATCATCATCATCATCATCATCATCATCATCATCATCATCATCATCATCATCATCATCATCATCATCATCATCATCATCATCATCATCATCATCATCATCATCATCATCTCATCATCATCATCATCATCATCATCATCATCATCATCATCATCATCATCATCATCATCATCATCATCATCATCATCATCATCATCATCATCATCATCATCATCATCATCATCATTACTATTAAAAATAGTAATACTAATAGTGTTACATCTTGTGGACTTAAGACTTTAAGAAATGTTTATATGCAAAGACTGTAGGATGCAATAACTGGCTCATCCCTGATCCTGGAATACTTCACAAATCTATTATATTAAATCTAATTAATGATGCCTATAATTAAACATAATTATCTATTTCTGGTGTATTAGATCCATTAGGAAGTTCGTGAAAGAGTTTTGCCTATCTGATGTTAATCAAATATTCATTACAGTGAAGTGAATGTGACCTCTGAGCAGCCACTTTCTGTATGGACATTATTTTTGGACATTGGCGTGCAGGTTTGCCGAACGGGTTGCGTTCCTGCATAGGGCGGTAATGGCAACAGTCGTAGTGTGTCGTGTTCGAAACCCAGTCTGCACTGCCGCAAGCGCCCTTGGTTAACAAAAAGCGCCTCTGACGCTATGGCGCTGTATAAATGAACTACATACATTTTGATAATTGACATCGTAGGTTTCGTAACTTCATTGGTACATTGTTTTCTCTTTTATTTTTTATTTTTTTGTTTGCAGCTACCCATATTTGTTTGATATGCTAAATGCATTTAAATTCAATAACATTTACGAAAATTGTTCAATCGTTTTACTTAGCTCTTTGTTTTAATTACACATTTCCATGACATCCGTTTACTTATCTTTGAGGAGGAGAATGAATTTCTACATATTAAATGAAATTACTGCAATATTAAGGGGTGTCATTCGGAGCAAGACTTTGCAGACAAAAATCTTGTTGACGAAGATATAGAGAAGTTCTTTGCCGAAAGGAAGAGATTGCAGTATTTTTGTGGAATGAACTATGAAATCGATGGACCCTGGATGGATATATGAACATTTTTAAAAAGCATTTGAAACGTAGTTTCCAAATATTATAATTTAAAACTTCGCAATTGAAAATAAATTTGAGTGTCTGCTAACTTCAGCTACGTTAAAGGCTTTTACCATTATGTAAGTGTCTGCTGGCGGAAGACAAGTAGATAGAGGCTTTGTAGTCTATTCAGTTTAACTGAAAACTAAGGCTTAATGCAATTAGTTGGATTTCAAACGTTTTTTTTTTCAAGTAGATGGAATAATATTCACACATATCATTTTGTCAATCTCCCATTTCTGAAAGGAACCTTCAAAAATGTTTTTGCAAACAATACACGGCCTTTATTCGGCTAAAATATTCCCGCATAAGAAATTATTTAAAGGGCTTTTGTTACAGACACAGTTTTTGACTTTTTTTTTATGTAATTGCTATTTTTATGTAATTTTGTGCCTATTTGTCGCGATGGTTATAAAGCATAACCTTTTTGCACTTTGCTGAAGCTCAGTGCATGTTTTAGTATTATCGCTCTTCTGCAACCTTCGCTGAATAAAAATGTTCCTTAGTAAGAACTTTTATTTAAACATAATAAATGAAAAATCATTTTGTTTGATTGCCTTTTTAACTTTTTAGAGCGAGCTTTGTCGCTTTCGTCCCGAGGGTTCTACACCTCAGTCGTTGTGCATGGCCAAGTCAATAAACAACTCCTTAGTAAATTGAGAAAAACTACTGGCTTTCCATTTATTAAATGCGGCCAAGCATTAGAGAAATTTGATAACAACATAACCGAAGTGTGTTCGCATTCTAATCACTTTATTTCAGAATTAGTTGTATAAATTTGTTAAGATGTCAAATTATGATAAATCTGAGTCAGTTGATGATCATTCTCAGGCAGAAAAATGGTTGAAAGAAGAAGCCCAGAAGGAAGGATGGACCAAAGCAACAAAACTTCAAGGAAGACCTATGTCTCAAGGTCTCATTGGACTATCAGTTTCAGAAAACATTGCATCTATGGTTGAAGTACGAACAAACTAACATTATTTTAATTACGTATTTTGTTTCAACTTGTCTTATTATGCTGGAATTTTAGGTGAATTGCGAGACAGATTTTGTGGCAAGGAATGTAAATTTCCAAAACTTTGTGAACACGGTCACACAAGCATTGTCACAGCATGGCAAAGAGAATAATATATCAAAGGTTTGAAGACTTAACCATCAAAAGCAATGCAGTGCACAAGAATTAGCTTCATTGTTTATCAATAGGCAGTGCTAAACCAATCTCAACTTGCTGAACTGAGGGCGAATGGCAAAAAGATCTCAGACCTCATGGCCCTTGAGGTAGGAAACCTGGGAGAAAATATGTTGGCCAGGAAGGGTGTCCTGCTTAAGCCTGCTGATGGTCAAATGATGTCTGCTTATGTCCACTTTACAGGTTAGCATTAGTAAAGAGCAAAATCATAACTATGTCCAACTGCTCTTATTTAGTATAAAAGCTTCATTTGTTAAGCAGTGTAGCAAAGCATCCCATTACAGATTAAACTATGTTCATGCTTCTGGTTTTTATAACATTATTGATTTCTGATTTGCATGACGCCATGCTTTTAGAATATTACATTTTGTTTTGTTACATTTCTGAAGATATCACAACTTCTTGAGATGCTAAGTTCTTGAGATTGACATATTTTATTGCAGGTGCTAAGCTTCTGCAAGCAAATGAAGCATTTTTATTGGGTAAATATGGAGCCCTGGTTGTGTATGAAGAAGACCCATCCATAAAGGAAGTGCCAACTGAAGAGGGCCAGGAAAGCACCCTCACATTGGAAGATCTTGGAAAGCAGTTGTGTCAGCATGTGGTTGGAATGAATCCAACAAGCATCGGAAGCTTTGATGAGGAGTTGAAAGAGAAGCCACAGGAGGAAAAGAGATTACTCCACCAGGATTTCATGTTTGATGATTCCTTGTCAGTTAAAGATGTTCTAAAGAAATATGGAGTGAGAGTTACAGATTTCATTAGAATCGAATGCGGAGAGGAACGAGTTGAAGAAACTGAACCAGAATCATCAAAAGCTCTTGAACAATAAAACATCAGAGATAGTGACATTTATTTATCAACATCTTTAAAAAAAAGCGTGCTTGTGTTGTATGTACAGGCTTGCGAGAACCAGAATTAGTTCATGGCTGTATCTTCTTCATCACTGCTGCTCTCGATGTCGTCTGCTTCATCACCCTCCATTTCCACATCATCAACATCTGAACATAGTTTAAAATCTTGTAAACCATAAAAATTAATTTTCATTTCAAATGGTATTACAAACCTTGAGATACTTCTTGGAAGATCTCTTTCATGTGCTCAACCATGCCTTCATCTTCATAGCTTATTTTAGCAGCCAACTGAAGGTTAATATGTTGAACATATCAGTGCAACAACTCAATTGAGATAATGACATAAAAAAGAATATTTGTGTTCACAGCTTAGTTAGGTTGCTGACTGAAATAGTTATAAAGTACCTCAATTCCCTTCTCCATGTACCCCTTTACGTTCCCTCGGAATTCCCCACCTTGCAGGTAATTCAGCCATCCCAGCAGGTACCACACCTGAGCAAGCAGCAAAGACAATTAAATACTGAGAAAATTATTTGGGAAATTAGGTTTAAAACCTACCTCAACAACTTGATCGTCTTCATCCAGAAGTAGTTCAAGCACTTCAGATGCAGTCTGCAATTGAATTTTAGAAATACGAACTCTGAATTCAAAATTTCTGGAATTTAGGATTAAATTTAATCCGTGAATATTCTGGATTATATGACTTATTCAAACAGCTTAGACACCATTGCCATCAAGCTGATAGAAGGACATGTTTGTTAAGCAAGTGTGATACCTCATATTCCTCCAACTCAATGAGCAGTTTGCTGCAGTTTGTTCTTCCACTGTAGCTTATTGGACAAATCTGTCAAATAAAGGAGCTATTAACATATGAATGAGCATGCTTGAAAACCAAGACTTACATAAGACCACTCGCTTGTTTCATGAGTTTCTGATTTGCTGACCTCCCTGAGCTTTGGCAGCCACATTTCAATACCCTTGTTGATGGATTCTTTGGCAGACTGGAAAAATTATAAAATTATTATTATTACCTAGCATTCAACTTATAAATTTATGATAGTAAATACCTGCATATCACCTTTGCTGATGAAATAACTGGCATAAAGGTGGTAAACCTCTGCATTATCACCATCTGCAGCCATAGCGAGCTCGAGGTTTTCTTTGCACAGGTTCTCAGCATTTTCAGAAAAACTAGGATATTTTAAGTATATTAAAGAGCTGTTATCTCCACAATGTCTACTCATTTAACTCACCACTCATCAGTTAGATACATTTCAGCAATTGCCAGGTAGGCATTGCTCAAATCTACAGATTTCAGTTGGTCAGTCTTTAAATATTTTGAGTTTTTAATTAAAGATAATACTGGAATCGATTGGGATTTGAACAAACATTATCTGTAGGTTGAGAGAGTTTTTTCTTTATAATTTCAATTCCCTTTCTGTAATTATTCAATGCTTCTTCTCCACAAGACAGCTGGCCCAGGCACATGTATTTATTATGACCAACTTCTGGACTAAGTTCTACAGCTTTTGTATAACTCTAAATGAATTGTATTACATTAAAACGTCGAAAGTATACAAATAAATATGTTAGATAAACCTCGTAAGCTTCAACAGGTTTCCCGAGTTGCAAATTCAACGATCCCAAAAGTTCTAAAGCTTTCACGTTACTTGGTTCCACAGCAGCGGCTTTTTCACAAAATTTAAACGCCATTTCAAGTTGAAATGATTCAATATATTCCTCAGCCTTTTGAAGAATTTGAGAGACAGAAAATTTTGAAGATATATTCCCCGATTGTGCACTTTTAAAAGATTCAACTTCTACAACGAAATTTGATCATAGAATGAAAAGCATTTAATAAACAATAAAACATGTTAAAGCTATGGTCTGAAGGCTTCAAACCATTTTTTAATTTTTGTTTCTTCTTTGCCAATTTTCCCTTTCTGTCCATGTTAATATTTCCCACAAGACGAATGTAACAAAACACGTGAATGTAAACACACTCGACAAAAATTCGATACGAAGTTGTTTAAAAGTATTTTGGTAAAAATTACAAAAGTAAATAAACATAAATATTATAAATTGTATTTAATAATTTATCGTGTTCTCCGTACAAATATTTATTTAAAAAAATGTAATTGAACACTTCTTAAGTTGCAATTAAAAGGCACAGGCCATGCAAAAATACAAAGTGTGCAGTTTAACTTTGACCAAAATAATTAGAATATCACCTTAAACAATAGAAGGCAATAAACTGATACAAAATGGCTGTAAATTTTGTCCATGACCAGTCCAGTCCAACCCCTATTCCTCAAGAGGAGATCGCTGGCGTTTTAATTGTTGGAGAAAAAACCCTGACAACTGTGCAAGCGCTGCTTTAATAATTTAACTCACAGATCTCGAGAGCACAAATAATTTCGAACCCCATGCTCGAGATAGCAACAATGCGAAACAATCTGGAACGAAATTTGATAGCACAAGTCGCGACCAACCGTGAGTTTCGGTGGGAAAAGGTGCCTATAGTTCATACCGGGTTCTATTTTTCTCCGTGAATCGGCTTTTCTAGGAATCAAATTTCTGGCTGCCTTCTTCGTAAAGAGTCGGAGTTACTTATTAAATTATATTTGAGAAACAATTCTGAACAATTTAAAATGTCTAAATTTAAGCTTTAAACAGATTTTGATTAAGATGAACTTGAAGGATGAAATTTTAATTTTAAATGCACCAATTGCCATAACAGATACATCGAAGAGGTCCACATTCAAATAGTTTATATTCAACCCTTTCAAACCATTATAGAAGAACGATGATGAATGCGATTTTGATGGGCTTTTGCAATTAACTTGAAGAGTGACCCACATTCTCTCATAATGCTTAATGGATCCGGTAAGGTTGGTTAGTGGCTGGTTTTCGGAATGGATTGTATTTTCATGTTGTTGTACGCTTTCAATTGAATAAATTAAATAGGCCTGCAAAATTTAAGTAAATAAAAATAATAGTAATATTCATGATAATGGTAATGATAATGATGGTGATGGTATAATAATAATAACAATAATAATAAAAAAAAATAATATTGCAACAGCCTTCTATATGATGATGATGAAGATGATGATATCATCAGGGTTGTTAACAATACTCTACAAAAGTATTGGCAATACAGATACTTTGGGTCAATACTTTTTCCTATACATTTTGAAGCAATAACAACTCGAACAATATTCAATGAAATCCTTTTGTTTTTGAAACACAAAACTATGTTCCTTTACAAAAACTTTCTTTGATTCGCCTTCAACTAAATCAGTTAGTTAATGTTCAGTTTCACAAAATGAAAAGTGCTTGAATGCTTTCACAAAATTTGATCCGTCAGTGACTGCGCCCGCTATGTTTGTAGCGAGAGTCCAGAGAAAGTTTAGACAAACAAAAGCTGGACACAAAGACGAAAAAGCTACTGATTTTTAGAAATACTATTTTAAATTTTTGTAATTTTAAAAGGTTAAAAAAGTATTGGTATCGATTATCGCTAGCTCCAAAAAGTATCGGCGATGCTCATTTCGATACTGACGGCACCAACCTACCAATATCGATACTCAAAAAGTATCAGCGATAGTATCGCCACGTTACAAATACTGCGATATTAAAAACCCTGGATATCATATACAACATTCATGGATGACATAATCGGTTTGACATCCCATTTTCTTCATGTTAACATGGCTTGGATGGTTTTAGATATTGTATAATTAATTTATTTATTAATTAAAACTCGCCAAGTTTCTGAAATATCTAAAAAAAAAAATAATGTAAATCTATTTATCTATATAGTCCCAATACTTGTGTGTTTTGAAAAAACAAATTTTTTGACAGAACTATACGACAATTTCGGAATCATCTTTGAGTTCAGCATCCAAAAATACATAGGAAACAAATAAAGAGAAACAAAAAGAGTTTTCACCGCAGTCCTGTGTTATTTGCTGGTTTGTGTAATAATATTGTTGCTGTCGGCATGGAAGCTGTTGTTTTCGTAGAATTGTTCCACTCAATCAAGGTGGCACACTTAAATTAAGGTCCAATCACGTCTGAGATAACGAGGACTAAACGCTGTCATTTGTAGTAATTCGAGTGGAAACTCACACCATCACTGTGTTTGCCTAAAACTCACTGAATTTTTCTCTCAGAATGATTGGACAAATAGATGGAGGCTTATCATTTCTCAATTTCTTTCTCATTATTGCAATCATAATCATAACCATAAGCGCAATCACGTTAGCATTAACCAACGTACTTCATCATCACCAACATGTCATTACGTCCATGCCATCATCGACCTCACTGACCATCCTCCTCCTCATCATCATCATCATCTGACGGCCACATAGAATGGATGCAGACGAAAGGTCCTAATGATTCGAGGATTTGCGGGAGTGCAGTGGTGTGTCCGTTAAGTGCCGCTATGGCGCATTAGTGCCATCTCTCGACTTCATCGTTTTAGTTTTTCTTTTCAGTTTCGGTAAAATCACTAATCAACTTCGGTTTGTTTTGTTACTTTTCTTCAATTTCATCGCGATTTCCTAAAAAAGAAGAATCTGAAAAAGAAGAAATCGTGCGACCTAAAACTTTTATTAAATGTCGGAACAAGTTTCTCGCGAGAAGAACCCTCAATCAGGCCAACATGCGGATTTGGTGAGTTTCCATTAATCGTTGATTTCTGTTTTTTTAATTTTTAATACATCATTCAATTGATAGCGCTTATTATATTATGTAATTATTTTTTTAATAACGTATTTAATATGTTATTTAGCTTAAGTCTAGACATGTGAAATCAACTTTGTGGATTTTTTGGATTTCGCGGTACTTTTAGATTAATGATAAATATGTTCCGTCTTAAAAATTAAACGAATGTTTAAAATCATTTTTCGAAATCGTCCTTGAAATTTTGTTTAATTGATTTAAAACTTAACTTCATCAAACAAAGTTAACTCGAGAAATCAACATTTATTCTGACTTAAAAATTCCTGCAATTGCAACTGAAAATTGACTGGATGGATGGATCGATGGATGAATGAATGGATGGGAGAGCGTGATTTGGTGGATGGACGAGGAAATAATTGATCAGGGCATCTGGACTCGGATGACTTGTATCAGATGCTGGTGATAATCAATCCTCCTCATCATCCTCTTCTACATCATAGTAATCATCACGTGGCTGCATTATAAATCATTTTTCATTTTAACTAAAGACTTTATCCATCCATGGAAATCACATCGAAGTTGATGCTGGAATGAGGCAAATTCGCCTTTAAAGTATTTCCAGCACTCGTGGGTCATCTTTTCACGGAAGTAGAATGAATGAATGAAAAGGGTGCAACATGAGATCGACGAGATGGATGGATGGATGGATTGATGAATGAGTGGAAAAAAAGGGGGAAGAGTGAAGGGCATCGTAACAAAGAAAGGATTTAATGAGTGGCGAAATGTGATGACATTCCTTTGAATAAATAAGCAGGACTTCTTAGCACCGTTTAACATGTCTTCCCAAGAAAACATCGATGAAAGCAACAAAAACTGATGGCATGAAAAAGAATGACTTTACAACAAAATGGCCAAAACAAATAAGAGATCACCAGACCATTTTTGGGAAACTTAGGAAAGGTTGAGAAGAACTTTGCCCTTGTGTTAAAGCTGAAGTGATGTCTCTGGAGATAAGAGAATGATTCTAAAAATAATAACCGAAATAATGTTAGCAAGGATGATGATAACAACAACAACAACAACAACAACAACAACAACAACAATAATAATAATAATAATAATGTTAACAATAAATATATTAATGCACCATCGATTCAGCGACCTGAACAACAGTCCAGCAATTTGTTTTACATCCTCAGAAGTTGGACCACCAACCACGAATGTGACTTGTGATGCATTTAATCAATTCAGACATTTCACATTACTTGCTTTCTTAAATTCATTCTTACAATATAACGTAGCTAATTTACATCAAAATTCATGAAATTATTTGCATTACCAGTCATAATCTCAATCATGTTATACTAATTAATTAATTACTGGTGAGGGCAAAATATAAAATTTATTGCAACACTTTATCATGCTGTCGTAACAGACGTCTAATAAATTAACAACTAATATTATTAATTAACAATTAATATTATTAATTAGCAATTAATCTAATATTAACAACCGATAATTAGTACTTCACAAGAACCAATATCTTTTGTTGCCGAAAAATGTTCATTTCATACGTCAACGTACATCATAAGTCTCTGCCGTCAAAGAAGTGAGAAAACAATTCTCTTAAGCCATCCATCCCTGGATGACTTGCTTCATCTTCCAGATGAGCCAATTTCTGGACAACCGCAAGAGGGTCGATGAAAACGGAGATGGAACACATTTGGATTCATTCAACAACAAAGCCTCCTACATCCGTTGATTAGGATGACAAATGCAACAACAAAGCTCGATTCTGATGAGAATAATTTCTCTCGCGATCCTTATCTATTTTTCTTAATCTTTCTCTCGTGAGCCCTCACTTATACCGTGACCGCTAACATGGCCAAATTGTTGGCAGGATGATGGCCTGTCTTATCTGAATGACTTCGCGGTTTAATCAATTTCCACATTCCAAGTCGATGAAAATCGCACACCATTCACATCTGAGCATGTTGGAATCAATTTCTTTCAAATTCTCAACGGACGGGTAAAGATCTTTTTTTTTTGTTTAATTGGATTTAAAACTTATGAATCAATCCACGAAATTACTTCTGATAGAATGAGAACTTACTAAAGGTTAGCCGGTTATTAGCAAGTATTGAAGAAATAGAAGTAACGACATCTTTGTACAATTAAGCCTACATTGGGGCAACATTCAAAATATTTGATAATGAAAAAGAAGCCAATAAAATAAACAATAATACCAATAATGTTGAAAAGTATAAATCCCTCACTGAATAAATATTCATCCAACAGTTTGCAAAGCAATCTGAAGCACAATAAATATTTGAACAACGTAACAAGTTGGACCAACGAAGAGCAACAATTTAGAACCGAATTAATTTAGACTGCTCAACCAAATTTACGACCTTAATTCTGACAAATAAACTAGGATTCGTTTCGAATTTATTGCTGAACTTGCATTGTCATAAATTCAAAAATATTTTGGCTCATAATTTTTTAAGTCTTATTTTCTGGTTATTATTACAAGATAATAATAATGGTAATAAAAGTTAATAATAAGGAAAAGAATAAATAGTGCGCGCCTCATTCCACGGCCTAATAAGTTTAATAACATCAAGCTGACAATATGGGCAGTACTGAAAGGAACGAGATTAAGCTTGGATTCATCTCTTCAAGTAATTCTATTATGGATGACCCCGTAACCTTTGACATCGCTTCAGAGTTCAAGCAAATGATGCGTCCAAAATCGTGTCATTAACGGCAGTGTGAATTTGTAGAAATATCGTTTTCAAAGAAGAATTTAACTTCAAAACTTCCCAATAATTAATAATAATAACAATATACGTTTTATTTACGTTTATGATGACAAAACATCTGCTTTTAGCTTTGATTTTGTCAACTATTAACGAAATGGTGAATAAATTGGAGACTTCCTCTGAGACCTCAGTACGAGTGAAATGAATGAGACTGACGTAACACATTTGCTAAGTGGATCCAGCTGGACGCATGCATCTTTCCTTTGGGAGATCTTTATAGATTTTAAAGATAATAGCAGAATAAAAAGAAATATACCAAATTAACACGTTAAATGTAAAATAATAATAATGATGATAATAATAATACGCTATAAAATATTGATATTAAAAGTTGACGGTATAAAAACATGAAAGAAGAAATCAATGTCTCTAAGAATTCATAGCTTTCTTTGAAAGAAGTTGAGCAGGTCTCGAAGCGATAACATTTCGTTTTGCGTCTCCTTCGTCTAATCCTCTTAAACACAGTGATTCAATTCTTCAATCCACTATTTACAGCTCCAAGATCCATTATTTTTAAAACTCTCAACTTCCAAACACGTTCATCGGACGAGACCAACTTCTTGAGGTTTAAAATAGTGTCGACTAATGCTTACCTCATTTTTTGCACTCCAAAACATTTCATCCATTCACCTATCACTCAATCCGTCCATACATCCTATCTTCCATCCCTATACTCATTTTCATTCCATCCATTTCTCTCGTGTCCACGGACAACATTTGACACCACGTCACGTGTTCTTAATCATCTTCTCGAATGACATATGACGTCATAATGGACGATGATGACGTTCAAATTGACCACTCAAGCGGTCGATCATATGAGCTTCATATTTACTCAGGAAACATCGTATCGATTACAACGAGTAGCCGCACTCCAATCGCTCGCTCGCTCGCTCGCTCGCTCGCTCACTCACTCACTCACTCACTCACTCACTCACTCACTCACTCACTCACTCACTCACTCACTCACTCAGGTCAAGAACTTCCTTCGCGCATCCCACGAAGGAGACATCGATGGGGTTGAGAAGATGTTGAAACAAGGAGTTCCTGCCGACGTCTCCAACTCGGTCTGTTTTTATTTTAATTTCTCACAATAAAATTTAAAAAATCATCTTCCCACTTGCGAGACCGCAAAATTTGAAATTTCAATGTTCAAAGACCTTTGGAAATTTTGAAAGAAATTCGCTTTGGGGGACTTTTTGTGAATTTTTGTGTGCATCAAATTAAATATTTATTCATTCGATGAACACGAGTTCCATTTTTATTTAATGTGGAATAATTTACATTAATTGTAAAGCAAATGAATGACGTAATAAATTATGATGTTAACAAATAAGTAAACATTTATGTGCGAAATAAGCTGCCTACAACCACGCACACTATTTACAAAATAAATAATGTTTAACTGAATAGTAATATCATTATCATCATCACACAATTATTATAATTCTTGACGATGATGAGCTTTATCATTACTAATATTAATATTAACAACAACAGTATTAAATAATTCTTTTAATAAATAATAATTTTCGAACAATAACAATAAATATAATATTATTATTATTAAAATATTACAGCACAATATAATTTATAAATGAATAATTTACGTAGGCAGGACTGCAGGGAATCCACTTTGCTGCGAAGGGAGGCAATTTGGAGATGATTCAACAGCTGATCAACTCCGGTGCTTCTGTCAACGCACAATCATTGGTTCGATCAATTTGTAAATAATTAATTATTGATCAATCACTTCGTTTCATATTATGTTTCATAATTTCTCTTCTCTTCAATATTCTCTGATGTTACGCTCACAATAACTTCCTTATTGTTAACTTAGTAAATCGTTGTAATAATAATAATAATAATAATAATAATAATAATAATAATAATAATAATTGGAAACACGAAGCAAACTTCCTCTGCACGACATTCACACAGAAGCCAACAAATCAATTATCAGGAAACGATGAACAACAACGACAACAACATCCTTCGACAACAAAACCAATGCTTCAAATACATGACAAAGACAATGTTTCAAATGAGCATCAACATCCTTCAACAACATCAACAACTTTATGCAACACGACACAACATCAGGCTCAAAACCAGGCACTAAAAGTGAGGAATGTGCTGCAAAGTGGAAGTAATTGGACTCAAATCCATGTTTCATGACAATCTTAAAAGTTCGTGATAAGGAAGGAACACATGAGTTTGAGGATAAAATGTCCTTCGCAAACAACACGACATTTGCGTTCTCATTTTCTTCTTTGTTTCGTTTGGTTACAAATTAATAATTGAATCTTATTAATGCTGTACACGACAGTATTTGTAATGTTCTCAGTCATCGTTGGTTAATGAAGAGGTTGAATTTGGAAAACTTCAAAATAATCTTCTTTGTTCTTTTACTTGTTCTTCGCCCACCAAATGAGGCGAATTACATCCTTTTTAACATCCTTATTAACATCGAGTAACCAGGCATTCCATGGACAGAATAATGAACCTTAAAACCAACCAAGGGAAATTATTTTGAGGTCAATTTAATCAACATCACTGGGGAAGATCATCATCTTCTGACGGGAAATTATGACCTGACTCTCGGAGGAAGTTGCCCTCTGAGACCTTTCGTGTCACGTGACTCTCATGTCATCGGATTCGAATGTGACAGCGTCATCCATGCTTTGAAGGAAATCGCCAATTCTATGAAGTTCTTAAAAAGCTGGAGTTGTGTTCTTGAAAAAGCGTTAATTCGTTAACGAAATGATTAATCAAATTTTCTAAAACAGAACTTGTGTGCGCAACTAAAAGCTGTGGTTGCGGTGTTGCATCGATTAAGTTGCATCCATCGCATTCCAATTCGAACGAATGCAGTCATTGGGTTATCTTGGTGATGACGATGACGCCAATGGTGATGATGATGGCGATGATGGTGATGACGACGACGACGACAATAATGATGAACAGCAGTTGGCGTTACGAAGAATAAAGCAAAAGCATACGTTGTTTATGTTCTTGTTATTTATTTTGTATGTTATTGTCATGTTAATGCTGTGTTATTGTTGCTCGAATGATCATGTGATGATCGTTCACCCTGTCCGTCCACTCATCCGTAGTTAGCAACCGTTAGTGTTGGATTTATTTATAAGCAACGAAATCGTCTGCTTATTGGCTGTCACACAAATGTTGTTAATTTCATGTTTTCAATTTCATTTAAAAGCGAAATGGGATTTTTTTTCAATTCACGCTCATTTAGAGCATTTTTATTTTGTTTTATTTTCAAGAATAATAATAATAATAATAATAATAATAAATATTCCTATGATATCATTTAATTATAATAAAAATATTCCATAAATTACCATTTAATTATATATATATAAAGATGTTTTGTATATATTATATTTATATTATTTACATCACTTATTTCCAATTACGTAACAAAGAAATTTCTCCCAAAAGTTAAAATTGTTTCAAGGTTGAGTTTCAGTTTGTCAAACGCCAAAGAAGCAGAAGAATGTTTAAATTGCGCTTCCTGAGAACATCCTTCAAAAACCTGTCAAAAAGTCGCGTTATTTCTTTTCTCCATTTTTGAAAGTGAAATTATTTCCTACTAATTCCCTTAAAGTATTTTTTATGTTTTTCTTGTAATTTGGCACTTAACAATCATTTAACAATTCATTTAACAATCAATTGTTTTTCTTAATCAAGTACATATTTACTCATTTCAATCTACAAATAGCCAGATGGAAATTTAAAATTCCATGTTTTGTGGTGCTTGTTGTAGATTGACTGTTTACTGAACTACATGATTAGGACGACGAGAGAAGAAGAAGTCTTAACCATTTTCTTAACCATTTGACCATTTACGTCCTTCAATTAGCTCTAATCAGAAAGATTTCAGTCAATAGAAATAAGGAAAATATGTTCTGATATTTTCTCCTTGGCACTTATTGTAAAATGTAAGTGACGAGTGAAACCAGCATCGACGTGTCATCGACATGTCATCGACATGTCATTGACATCCCATTGACTTGCATCCTCGGACGAGTCACAAAAGACTTCTGATGTCAAACCTCATTCGATCACACTGTAGCTCCGTAATGATTCTATTTTTTATTATTATGACATAACAATATTATTACTTTTAATAATAATAAATAAAATTACTCTTTAGCAATATTAATTGATTTAATGTCATCGTTATTATTATTATTATTATTATTACTATTATTATTATTATTATTATTATTATTACTATTATTATTATTATTATTATTATTATTATTATTATTATTATTATTATTATTATTATTAT
>MPNW01000108.1:131139-153259 GCA_011800805.1 Hirudo medicinalis
CATCGTTATTATTATTATTATTATTATTACTATTATTATTATTATTATTATTATTATTATTACTATTATTATTATTATTATTATTATTATTCACGTTATTTATTTCATCTCAAACTTCTTCAAGAACCGAAAGTCATTCATTTGTTGGACATTTTGAGAAGTCCTATTCTGATTTAAGAATTAAATTCACGAGAAATTACTTCTGAAAAATGATTACAAGAAATAATGTTTCCATCAACGCCTCCACATTTAGATTGAAGAGGTGGATCCATGATTGATGAAGAAGACTTGAAATCAGCTGCAAGTGGCCAATTAGGGAAATGATGAATTAGACCAACGGGTAACGTGGTGTTTGCAGATTCACAAAGAACATTTAAAGGAAACAACGCTGGTAGGTGACCGAACATTTGGAGTCACATGTATCTGACATTCATTGACAATATCAGTTCCATGCATAACCCACTTCATGATGAAGCAGTGCTGAGTAGCAGATAAAGAAGCAGAATAAAATCAGTTTAATGTTAAATAAAATTTCAAAATAAATATGATGGTCATAAAAATGTATGCCAAACATGCTAATAACTTTTGAAGTAGGAGTTATATCTAAGAATGATATAATTATTTTCAAAAGACACGAAACAGTGGACTTTTATTGAGCGAAATCATCGGAAGAATTTGGTAATCTAATAACTTGTAATGACGAATACTTTTAATCTGCAATCATTTCAATACTTCAGAACATTTTACTTTATAATTTAATCCAAAAATTCCGAAAATTCCATCTTCACCAAATATCCAAATATCCTCGCAATTCTTCGGGCAATTTAACGATTAATTTTTATTTCATGAAAAAAATTAAAAAAATCAGCTGGAAATTGTCCAATTAGTGAATGACGTATCACCTTCCTGCTGGTTTCAAGGAGGCCTTTGAAAAGTTTGCAAAATTTCAAATTTATTAAATTTTTGAAAATAATTGCAACAATTAACGAATTAAAGATCGAATTTGTTCGTTTTAAACAGATTAATATTTTAGTTTCAGTAGGAGATTATTATCACATGTGAGGTTAACATCGGATACTGAAGGCTCAAGTAACAATTACGTAAGTACCCGTAAGTCACTCAAGTCACAATCGTGAGATTTTGAAGAGGTTAACAAGAAATTATTATTATTATTATTATTTGTATCAATAAGTTGAGGATGAGGATCATCCAGCATCGTCGTTCCTGG
Organism: Hirudo medicinalis; assembly: GCA_011800805.1. Classification (NCBI taxonomy): domain Eukaryota; kingdom Metazoa; phylum Annelida; class Clitellata; order Hirudinida; family Hirudinidae; genus Hirudo; species Hirudo medicinalis. Next base: position 132,368 of record MPNW01000108.1, read on the forward strand.
CAAATTAGCTCCAAATAATTGAACCCAATTTTTCTTAAAAAAAACACTTTAAACGTATTAAAATAAAATAAAATAAAATAAAATAAAATAAAATTAGATTATTTGAATAAATGAAAGTTACAATTTTTAACAGAAATTGACTCGATTTCATTTTCTGTGATGTATGAATATTTGATGTATGAATATTTGAAGAAATATTATTAAAGAGAAAGCGACTCTAAATTTTATTAAATTATTCAAGTTACATCAAGGCATCCATTTATTACACCGAATTCATTCATTTGTCATTCACTTACATTCAATCCATCCATGCAATCATCAATTTGTTTATCAATCAAGAATCAATCAAGAATCAATCAAGTAGAACATTGAGTTAAGAGGCCTCGAAGTAACATCACGTGTTTCCCTGATTATCGTCCGTAAGTGGTTCGAATCCTGAGGCTGCCATCGGATGATTTGTTCTTGCTGTGTCTGGTTTCCTTCCCTCGTAATTCCACTTTTGTGCTTTTATTGAAATATTATCAATAATTACAATATTAAAATATTCTTAACAATTGTGCTTCAGCAGAAACTAATAACATTGGCAGGTTGTTGTTGTTGTTGTTTGCAATGGTTGCATTCTTAGCTGATTGTTTGTTCCATTTTCTGGAAACATCTGCCTTGAACAAACCTTTGATAATGATGATGACGACGACATCGATGATGATGTTGTTGATAATAATAATGTTAGTACTAGACGTTTTTTCTCCTGACATGAAACTAAAAATTGTACATCTATTCTCTTCATTAAGTGAGTCTCTCATGAACGAACTTCGACCAACAATGGCGAGAACTGTTATTGCAATAATTTATGACATGGCGCTCAATGGTCATGTAATGTTTGTAATGTCCTATTGCAATTTGTAGAACAATAACACGATCAAGACAGCATGAGGATTGAAGTTTATTTACAAAAGAATGTCATTCAAGATCCAAAAGATTGAAAACTTTACGATTGGATCTTTTCTTATTGAATCTTCCAAGAAAACATAATTGAGCAACAATTATTCGTGACATCTTGTCGCTATTTTTCTAAGATTTTAATAATTTTCAAGATTTTTGAGTTTTTTTGACTAAACAATATAAAATGCCTGTTCACATTTCGAAGTCCATTAAAAATAATTTAGCAAATAATTTAGAAAATAATTAGATTGACATTGCAAATGGCTAAAAAAAACTCCTCAATTTTCCAAAAACTTCTCCTAACCAGCTAGGATAATTTGATTGTCATTCTCTTGGCTCAGGTTCTCACTTGGATTTAATAATTAGTAACTGGTTTACTCCAGCAACCCAACTTATCTTCGTATAAACATATGTTTATAGCACTCATTGTCGAGTCGCCATCATTTCAATAATGTCATTAATTATTATCCGTCTAATTTTTATTATTCATAGACTAATGTCAACCTGTAAATATGGTCTGGGCTGTCCTGATAGCGGGGCGTCACTCCCTTAGGACTGACCCTTGAGCCGATGGCATTTTATTTATTTATTTGATTAAAGTCCGTTGCATGACTAAGATGATTTGGACTTGTTAGTGTTAGATATTGTAATGAAATAAGAAGTATTAGAGTAATAATAGGTGCAATGGTTAAATTATAAAAAATATTAGTATTAATAATATTAGGGAGATAGTGACTATTTAAATAAATTATTCCGCTTTTCGCAAATCCATCTGAAAATGAGGTCCACACTTGCTGGATTGCTAAGCATGGAACTCATCTCATATCTGAGATAGATTTGTTTTGAATCTTATTTCTTCCCTCAGGACTGACTGGTCCGGACATTCCATGAGAAAATGCCGAACATTTTCATCCTCCTGAGGGCATACCTGGCATTTTCCGTCTGGATGACGCTTTAAGAGAAACAGGTGTTGATTCAGGACACATATTCCAATACGGAGTTTTGAGATTAAAATCTCCTTCCTCCTTGAGGCACATTGGAACTTGTTCTTTGTCGACACGAGTTTCTCTATGGTCTAGTAGTGTTGGCTTCGTGGGTCAGCGACCTGGTTTGCCACTGTTGGATGATGTTGCGGGCCACGGACCTTTTGACGTCCTTGATAGACGCTGGTATCCAGCGGTCTATCTGTTCCCTGGTAGTGGCTGCTTTTGCTAATGCATCAGCTTTCTCATTGCCAGGGATTCCAACGTGGGCAGAGACCTTTCTGCCACTTTCTTGTGTTTCTGAAACTATATTAAGAGTTTTTTTTTAATATCTCGGTCAACGTGATTGCAATCCTTTAGTGCCTCTAGGGCGCTAAGGGAATTGTTCAAAATGACTATATCGAAGGTCTGCCCCTAATAGGAGTCCTTCACGTGAACCAGAAGGTCCTCAACGACTGCTAGTTCAATGGAACTTATGCAGCTGTGACTTGATGTCCTGAGGCTTATGCTTTTCTTCGGGATGTATATCCCTATTCCTGCCTTGTTGTCCGTAGTCTTCGAGGCGTCCGTGTTACAAAGGAGACTTTCCTGAAGATCCTCTATCATCTCGCTTGCTAGCAGCATCCTCAGAGGGTTGTCGGCTGCGAAGGAGAGATTCGAAGTGTCGATCACCGGTTTCCTCAGTCTCCAAGGAGGAATTGTGAGAGTTTCCTCTTCGATATATCCTAGGAGGTCTTCCGGAGAGTTTCTTCATTTTGAAGTGGAGCCAAGCTTGAGACTTGGACTTCCTGCCATCTGAAATGAAATATTTAGTTTTAACAGATTCATTTTTAATGACGATAAACCTGAAGGCGTGGTTTTACATGAGCTTCTTACGACATAGGTCAAGAGGAAGCTCACCGCATTCCACTTGTAGAGACGAGGCACTCGTTCCCTTCATGCCGCCACAACAGATCTTCAGCGCTTGATACTTAAGCTTGTCGTATGTGTCTACGATCTGTTTGCACCCCAGGTCTATCACCTCACAGCCATAGTCAAGGACGGAGAGGATGGTGGCTCTGTATACTTGTAGCATATTGGACTTGCTTGCATCACAAGATCCCGAGATAGATCCCATTGCATTTAGTCGTTTCATGCAATGTGTCTTGACGGCCTCTGCGTGAGCAGACGATGGCATTTTACATTTCTGTTGATATTTAATGTGCGTATTTACTTGTTCGGCTCAATAAAAAAAAATAAATTAAATTAAAAAAAAAAATTAAATAATTTCATTAATAACAACTTTAATAATTATTAACTTAACAATAGATGATAATTAAGGATAATATTAATAATAGCCTAAAAGCACTTAAATGAATTAATTGACTTTAGCGAAATGTAACAATAAGTTAAATTTGTAATAAGTACTTGGTATTAAATTGTAAAAGTGCTGAATTACAATCGCTTACAAATTCTACTTCATTCGACATTATAAATTCATGCGACCCTCAAAAAGCTTTGCAATCAAATTCTTGGAAGCTTTGAAATTGCGCACATCGGTATTTTGATTAGATTACCTGCCTGTTACGAATTCTTATATTTATTACCTGCTTATGATTTTGTTAATGATTAAATTTAAAGAGCTTACTTAACAAACATTTGTTGTTGGTGTTGTTGTTGATGTTGTTGCTGTTGTTTCAGAAAGGCAACTCTCCTCTTCATGCAGCCGCATTGACAGGGGATTCTGAAGTGGTTAAGTTGTTGCTGGGTCAAGGAGCAAAGGTTAATATGACCTGCGAGTGCACTGAGGTCAGTTGATATTTTTAACCAATTAATTTCCGTTCCCCTAAATAAAGCAACTTTTCCAAAGCCTTAATAAAGCCTTAGTCAGAAATTTACCTCAGACCTTTCCATATCCCCTATGTATTTATTTAGCACATTAACTGTTATTCTGCCGTTTTTCTATTATCCCAAATTGAATAAAAGTTACAATAGTTAATATAAGACAAAATTCTATTTTTTTATTAAAATAAATCTATTTATAAAATCCTTTGTTATTGTTGCTCATTATTATTCAATCTAGGATGTCTTCACTCCGCTGTACATGGCAGCTCAGATTGGACACCAGGAGATTGTTACCCTCCTCTTGGCACATGGAGCTGATCCACTTTTTAAGACTTCCGTGAGTTGATTGAGGATTGTGAGATGTGTTGGCTCAGTTGCTGAGTGAGGATTGTGACTTAGGCAGGACTTTGTAAGAAAGGAAGTTCGATGTCATTACGGAGGTTGTTTTTAAAAGGTCAATAGTTAAAAATATAATTACAATGAGACTTTCTGTGGTTATAAATGGATGCAACTTTATAAAATGCTGATGAATTTAAATAAATAATGCCTCCAATAAATAAAATGTTGACGCAAATGTTCATCTGCAGAACGGATTCACAGCTCGAGATATCGCCATTCAGCAAGGGCACAAAATCGTGGCTGAATTACTCGACGAATACACCACAAGACTCCAATCCAAAACCGACCTTCCGCCAATCGATCAAAACCTCCACAAATCCAGGATACAAGCTGACCAGAACCTCTCAAGAAATAAGAAACGTCTGGAGAAAGAGTTGATCCTCAGAGGGCATTTAAGGGCACCTGCCATAACCAAGAGGGACATTTGTCCTAGCCCAAGATGCAGCCCTATGCGTCGCAATTTCGAATCCCCATGTCGCAAATAATCGTAGCTTTAATGCAATTTCTCATCCCTTAGTTTGTCATAACCCTCCATTATATTGCCCTTCCTTTAGTTCAGTTGACCCGCTTCGTGACAACCGATTAGAATTTGAATTACTTTATTAAGTTCTTTTAACCAACAATTCAAGTGTCACATTTAAATTTGGAGCAAAATATTCAGTCCTTGTGCGGAAAAAAGAACTTATACTCGTATCTTAAAACGAAGGTAACTAACATATGTGGCAATGCCATGAAAAGATTCATTTGCAGGAAATAATAGCTTTTAAACATGAAAGTTTGTTTGCAACTTTTAGAGGCATCACCTGTCAATGTTGAGAGAAACGGCTACACTGAATGAGAAAGCTACATTTGAGTATACATGCTCTAAAGTAAATACTTCACTATCTCACGCACACAGAGTACAATGAATTCGTAATACTTCACAACATTCCAGTATCGACTTGCTGGATTCTTGGCAGACTGAAGCATGCCGAACAGTACGGAGAAAGCGCCAGGTGTGCAGAGCTACAGGTGTACAGATGTACAGGGAGGCAGAAGTTCGTTACGGTTGAGCGAAATTCAGCACAGTGTGCACTTCCTCGGCCACGGCAGCCAGTGCGAATTCGAACTGTTCCTGGCGGTGGCATTGATGAGTGGTTTTATGAATTAAATCCATTAATTACAATTCATTTGATTTCGAAAAATAAAGTGAGAAAACAGCTGCAGCGTAGCTTAATGAGAAGTTTTTATTGCCGTCAAATGTCATGAGACTTGTTTGTTGCAATCATGCAGCAACTCAGCTCATGTTAAATGCCGCCAAACTTTACACAAGTCTGAGGAAAACACTTGGATGAAACGCTGAGAACATAATGACAGTGCTCAGGATTCATATTCCACCGAAGAAGTCGAGAGAGATAACACAATACAAAAATAAATAAATAATATTATTAATATTAATATTAATATATTTTAATATTAATAATTATAGTATTAATTACTATAAGAAATGGTCATGGTAAAAATATTAATGCCAAATGAATATTGCAGCTGATATTTGTCAAAGAAATCATAAGGACCTTCGTTCGAACGAGGTTGACACGTTGATCTCTGAGATGCTCCAATGCCGCTGCTATGTCGATCTCCTTTGCACCTGTGAGTGGCAGGTTGTGACATTTCATTTTCAATATTACGCTTCATTTATATTCCTAATATTATTTATATTATTATTATTATTATTGTTATTATCAAAGTGAAACGATGTAAGCATGCATTCATGGAGACGTTGATTGGACAAGATGATATAAGCTAGTGTGTTGTATATGATGATATATAGCTGTAGTGTTGCTTTGTTTACATAATCACGTGAACATAATCAATAATAATATTATAATTTATGAAGCTTGTAACGATTAGTTGACCTTTACTGAGGCGATTGAGGGACATGTCAATCAAACAGTAAGTTCCTGTACGTCCTGCTCCATCGCTGGTGAAGACATGACAGAATCGTCATTCAATTCAATTCTATTGTACTAATTTGTAGCATAATAATAATCAGAATTATGCTTTTCATGCCATTTGATGACAATGCATCATAGTATTATATGGATATTTGTACGACACGAAGTTAGTAATATTGCTTAATATTTGATAGTAACTAAGAGTATACAGACACAGAGTAGACCAAGAGTATACAAACACACATGTACATCTCCTTCGCTCGAGGAGGTGAGAGGAGTTGTGAGGAAAGCAAGAAACTGTTCAGCCCCAGAGGGAACCCAACGGAGTCCCTATCTCCTTTACAAAAGATGTCCCAAGACCTGCTGTACCTGCTGCATTCCCTCATCCAGAAAGCGTGGTTTTCTGCCACGGTCGATGATGAGTGGAAGAAGGCAGAGGGCGTCTACATTCCAAAGGAGAAAGACTCCAGGGGTCTGAATCAATTCAGACCAATATCGCTGCTGAATGTAGAGGGGAAAATATTTGTCTCCATCACGGCGTCGAGGCTCACAGAATTCGTGATGTCGAACCAGTACGTGGACATATCAGTCCAAAAAGGAGGCGTTACAGGTGCATCCGGTTGCGTAGAGCATACCTCGATGATCTAGGAGGCTATCCAGAGAACCAAGAGGAGCCGGCTGAGACTGTACGTCGTGTGGCTGGATCTAGCGAACGCATATGGGTCGGTGCCATAGGCCTGCTAGGGTAGGGTGGTATCGAATGGCTTTCAAGCCTGCGAAATCCAGGAGTCTTCCTTGGTCAGAGAGAAAATTCGTATGGACGTGCATTGAATCTCCCATAGTGTCCGAGGAACCGGTTAACAGTCTTAGAAGGGATTTTGACGAATCTCTCACCGACAAAAGCATGAAGAGCGCTATATTCCAACAAACCATCAAGGGACTGCAAGCGATCGAGGCGGTGCTGCTGCAGGGGCGCTTTAAAATGTGGCTGCTCCAGTTCGTTCTTCTTCCAAAGCTGCTCTGGCTGTTAACCATCTATGAGATTGGTTTGTCGAGAATATGGTCGAGGTTGGCGCAAGGGGCGTAGTCGGCAGGTCGACTTACGCCTTCCTCACTAAGATTGGATTGTCTAGCCGAGAAAGAATAAAGGCTATGACAAGGATGTTTGAGGCTGCAGAAGCGGCCAGAAGTCTTCCGAAGCCACTGAAAGCCAGATAAAACCGTCGATCTCCGATGTTAATGATCCACCGAAACGACGGGGCCAACTACTTGAGATACGGTAATGTCGGGAAAAACAGGCCGGCCGCGGGCTCGCAAATCACTATCGACTACCATCCAAATGGAGTCGAATAAAACCCCGTGGCCGAGTCCCGAAAAATTTATATCTCCCGACTGCCGCTACAAAGACAATTTAGGCCCCAGTTTGCATATATTAAGTACACGGCATGAAGAAACCACCGAGAGCAACTGGGGCGGACGCGATCGACACAAGAAGACCAAAGAGTCGCAGAGTCGAAGGTTGTCGACTTCCAAGTAGTGTAGTAAGCGACTTAAAGAAGCCAATGAGAGCTTTCATAGAAAGTTCCAGTCTAGGCAATAATGATCGGCATAAGAAGGCCAGCGAGAGCCTCGCACAGCCGAAGATAGCATTGGGTTCGAAAGGTAAAAACCGACAGGGACATCCGGCTGATCACCGGTAGCGGCCTTCCCACCGAAAACGTAAGGAGATAAAGATTTGAAGACGGAGAAAGCTCCTCTGAGGATCCATGGCGGAGTTTTAAGAAACTACATACTCAGAGTACAAAGAATACGCAGATCACTGTATATACACACAAGTAGATATTTGATGACTCACCTGCAATGGACAACCATTGGTGAAGATCTACCTCTATAAGACTTGTTCACTTTCCTGTGTGCAAGCATATTTATCATCATCATCATCATCGTCATCGTCATCGTCATCGTCATCGACATCGTCATCGTCATCATCATCGTCATCATCATCGTCATCGTCATCTACATCATTATCATCATCATCATCATCATCATCGTCATCATCAACGTCATGAGTCTTGAGACTGAAATTTTTGGCAAGAAATATATAATTTAGAACAATATCATTGAAATAACAATGAAAATATGATCACAAGAAATAAAAAATAATACACAATTTTTACAATAAAACAATTTGTTTCTTAATTTGGTTCAAGACTGGTATTGAACCTTCTGAAGTCGAGTAGGATTTTTGTGGATGCAGGTACTCCGTGGTCAGACCAGGTGAGGAAGTGGAACTGAGTGATTGTCCTCGTTTCACTGACTTGGAGGTTCTTGAGGAACAAACTCCTTACCACGTAATCTTCGCACAGGTTGTGCTCAGATATCAGCTGAACCTGATCCAATCGACGAGAGTTAAAAATCTATCATGAAATATAAACTCTTTAATGTTGAATTTCAGAAGATCGCCGGAATTATTAAATGCTTAGTTAACCGTAAATGTATGAGGTATTTTTGGTCGATTTGAAAAAAAAATTCATAAAATATATTTCAATTGCAATCAGCGTGAAATCATTCGTGGGTGATCTCGATTAGTTAAAGCCTATTTGTTTTACTGTATTTATTACTGAGCTCGTCGATCCAAAAGTAAAAATCCATTAATATTGTTATAGATATTAATGAAACAACAACTTCCGATTTGTATGGAATAAATAATAAATGGGTAATAAATGCATTCAATAAATTCTGCAATTACCTCGTAAATGTGGTACAAGTCAGTTCCTTCTTCTGGCCAGTAACGATGGCAGATCGAGGTGGAATTTTCCCAAAGTCGAGTCAAGTTCACAATCACCACGCTGTTCTGCTCCCATATCATCTTTAATTGAATTACCATCATCTTCTTTAATTGAATCATTGTTATCGTTACCTCATTATTATCATCATTTCTTATTGAGTCTTCACATCATCTTTAATTGAGTCATCATTATCATCATCGTCGTCGTCATCGTCACCATATTCAGGATTACACCATCATCACCATTAGGTGTTTTATATACCTGCCAAAAATCAGCCACAGTGTGTGGCAGAGGTCCTTGTGTGGCGATGTAAGCAGGGTTTCTGGGGTCGTGATCTGTCTGAGGTCAAAAGGTCGCCAATTGTTATTCATCGTAAACAATAAACAAGGGCATGTAATTAAGTAGTGATGTACTAAATATTTAATTATGTTAATTAAACTGAAAATAAACATCTAATTGATTTAATTAAGTGATCATTAACTATGGGTGGGAGGATGGATGGATGAATGAATGGTGGATGAGGAGGCTTCAAGGTTATTTCCATGTTCACGCGATTCCTGATCAAAGCAATAAATATTAGTCTTTTTTTTTCTCTGAATAGAAAAACACATGACAAAAATTTGTTTGAAGGGGAGAAGTGCGTTGAATGAGAAAATAATGCAAATAATTATTTTTCTTTTTTCCGTTTTTTCTTAAAGTGAAAAAGTAAATTAGCTTCGCTTTAAAATATTCAAGAATATAATAATTACTTAAGGATAATATTGAAGGAAATATCAGGATTTAAGGATAATATTTAAGGAAATATTCAGTATTTAAGGATAATATTTATTAATAGAATGACCTCAAACAACATTCAAGGTTAAAACGTTGTTTTTTTTTGTTGCTTTTTTGTTGTTTTTTTGTTACGTCACGTCAAAATAGTCTCTTAAAATTTTCCTAGAAATTTTATAATAATTTGAATTGAATTAAACCTCGAATATGTTAAAGCTTACTTAATGTTTAAATATTCAAAATAATTTAAATTTGAACATATCCTCAAATAATCACGTATAAAAGTAGAAAAAGTGTTTATGCGGGAATATGATTTGAATGTAAAGTCAAAGGAGCACTTTGAAAGAGTAAGCAGAACACGAATAAATAACTAGAGAAACTTTCAACTTTTTTCTTTCAAATTCGTTTGCGTGGCCATCTTCAATCTCCTCAGAATGAGATTCTGAGATTCCATAAGTTGTGTTTCACGAGTAAAGCCGAGATAATGAAATTCTTTATCCTTAATCTAATTTTACAATCTAATTTTAAAAGTCTTCGTCGTGATGACGAAACTCCTAGACTTCAAATCCAGGGATGATATCATCCTGCTTAATCGCTTGAGGTTAATTAAGTGCATGCTGTCCTATAAAAGCACACATGAATCTTTCTTCGGCCAAGAATTAATTTTTGTTTTTCTATAAAAATTCTTCTCCAAGGCAATAAAATAAGACTGAAAGCATCTAATCCTCGCAATAAAAGACTTACGATGTAATTTGCGTTGATGTAATCCGATCCTGAAATGTTGTTCGTGGGGTTCAGTTTTATTCTCGAATGTTCGTCTGCAAAGGAAATTCATTTTTCAATGCCTCTCAGTGATTGATCCATTGTTTCAGACTAAAGGAATAACTTTTTTGTTACTAATTAATAGTGCTAATCATAATAAAAATCAGTTACAGTCTTTGAATTACTAATTATATAATCAAGCCTCATTGTAATATTAAATTTTAAAGAATATTTCGAACTAACGGACGAATTCTTAATCTTAAAATTTTCTCAACAATGATTTTTAAATTTCAGAAAATGCATTCCAGTGCATGAATTCATTTTGATGAAAGCCTTTACTTTTTTTAAAGGTAAATTCCTTAACCGTCTACAAATAGTGGAATTATGGACACAATCTTAAAAAACTTGAGACATCGTGAATTCTGTCAACTCAATCATTGGCATTTGAAAGCAGATTTCCATTATTTAGACTCGGAACAAAACGGACCTCAAATGAAACTAGCGTCGAAGAGATATTTAATTAGAATATTCTAGTCAGAATTATTTATTCAATGAGTAAATATTTCATCACAACGATGACGAAAAATAATAGAAAGACAATATTGATCATCATCATGGATTTCACTCACATGGTAGGATGTCTGTACATCTGTTCTTCCTCATGTTCATGGGTTCAATTCCTGCCACGATCGAACACGGCTCTCCATCGTTACTGCAAATGTCCTCCCATTCTTTCTGAAGTCTGTCCTTGTTCTTCATGTGATCCTCCATGTAGGACTGATGTGGAATGCTTATTAGTGCTCATTAATATTCATGAGGTCCGCTATTAATAGGTCCTAAATGACCTAAATTAATAGGTAGTTTCGATAATAGATCTCCATGGCCACGAAAACATAATTTGTAATAAATTCCACAACGGATGGATAAATTTACGAGAATCAAATGTCCAGTTGAGATGTCCATGTTTGAGCTGATTGGCTCTTCAGCCCACGATGAGGTACTGCTATTGGTCGATGAAGTTCTCGTGTTTGGGTGGTCTTTACGAGGGGCAACGGGAGGGGACTGGGAGTCCGGCAGCACGGCTTTGTTTTGTTTACCCATGAGGGAGGTGGGGGAATCGATCAGTTTCTCACTCAGGCGTGACTGCATGTGATGACGGCACAAGTCCTCAGGGAATTATTATGAGAGGTAATAATAATAATAATAATAATAATAATAAAGTTAATTGACGAAGGAAAATAGATATCATGCCCAGCGCAATAGCTGTTATTTGTCCATTGGCTTGATGTTTTCCATAATTTGAAACAAAGACGCAAAAATAATAATTGAAACCTTAATTAATCCACAATTATGCCTTATTCTAATTATATCTACTAAGTTATTAACTCACTATTTCAATAACATTATAAAGAGTGTTGAATTCTTTATTATATAAGTGGCCAATGATGCTTTTTTTTAAAGAAGCAATTTGAAATGAACAAATCAGAGTTGAGTGAAGAAAATTATTATCAATTATTAACATATAATAATAAAAAAATTAAATTCTTAATTGTTATAAATTATTATCATTAAATAATAATAATGAGAAAGAAACATACTTGATAGTCTCCAGTTGAGTCCTGCCTGTCCTTGTTCGCCCATCTCGAAATCTTCTCCCGAAACCTCGACCTTCTCCTCATGAAGTAAAGGACCACAGCCAGGAACGTGGCGACCACCACAAATCCACACAGCACGTACATGGTGACCAGGTACTTCTGCCTGTTTCTACTCATGCGTGACTGCCATTTCCAATAGAAAATATGGAAACTAGGGAGCGTTCAAATAGTAACTAACTACAAAATTATTACTAATTATAAAGATTACCAATGTCTTACAAGGGCTACCGGGATCTACTGCAGTTTACTAACATGTTTGCTTTGTAATTGTTTGGATACCATTTTAAGTCTTATATTCTGTTTGATCGTTTCTTAATGCTAAAACATGCTGTAGGGAATGGAAGTTATTCAAATAAATGTATGTCGTCCAAAGCAACCACACTATCAATTGATCAATATAAGAAGCACACTAATCAATATATCAATATCAATAGCACAGTAATCAATCCAACCTGCTCGATTGGTTCGGCTTTAACAACGCCATCTTTCGAAAACACTGAAAGTGTAAAAGGAAAACGCAAAAGGAATAATGGTCATCTTGAAGTTCGTATGAGTTAAAAAAACGTTGAAAATGGAATGATCCAAACATTTAAATTATTTACCTTGGATTTTTATGAATTTGACATTCCTAACACTTGCAATTCCATTGTTATGTTTATTAGAAATGTATTTGATCTTACATTGTATTGCACATTTTATTATAAATATTTCTTTCCATATTTTATTCAATTCCTGATTGCTATCTTGAAGTTTTACTTGATTTGCCATTACATTTAAAAAGTAACTGTTCGTATGTGTTCCTTAGGATTTTTTTTCTTTACGAAACTTTTCAGCATCTCACCCTCAACTGAAATGGAAAAAAAGGTTCGTCACTCACTTGGTCCACCGTGTCCGTTCTGATTGAGTCCGGCCAGGTGGTTGTTGACGTGTGCCATGAAGTACTTGTAGAAAGGTCTGGTGTACTGGATGGCAAGAGGAGCAGGTGAGACTTGCAGCTGGTCCTGCTTTTCCCCCTCATCCGATGGCGGTGCTGACTCCAGAACAGCACTCGATCCGTTACTTCCTTCTCTGGAAATATTTTTAAGAAATTCTCCAATTTACCTCGAGTCACGACGTTGGAAGCAATGAGCCATTTATTTTTATTTATTCATCATTCATCTAGCGCCTATTCTCAATTTTCCATTACTGTCCAACGCAATAACGCAATCATCGGAACCATTTTCACCCCTTTCGCCCAACGGGGCTTTAATAATAATAATAATAACAAAAATAATAATATTAATATTATTAATAATAATAAAATTGAAAGGAAGCGATAAAAGGAAGAATAAATATGTAACTAAATTCTTAAAGGCTGAGAGATTAAATGAATAGCGGTTATTACGAATGACAGATAAAATGTACAAGGACAAGCACGTGTTCATGGGAAATGATTAATTATGGATGAATTATTAATTGTGATGAATTATTAATTATTATGAATTATTAATTTTGAAGAGTTATTAATTGTAATGAATTGTTAATTATTACGAATTATTAATTTTGATAAGTTATTAGTTTGATGAATTATTAATTATGATAAATTATTAATTGTGGATGTATTAAATATGGATGGAAAAACTTCTAACAGGTTCTCTATTTCCTCCTTTCTTTCTTCTTTTTCCTTTTCAAAATCTCCGACTATAGGACTAATGTTTTGGCTGCTGGGTCCTGAAATGGTCAGTTAATGAGTAATGTCACCAAGTTCATGAATATTTATGGACCATTAATATTTATTTCTAGAATTAATTGATTATTTGTCATCGTACCCTGCTCCAAATTCGACGAACCCTCGTCAGCTGGGTGGAAGTGCACCACAACACTGGTTTTCGTCGACAATGGAGACTTTTTGACCACAGAATCATTACCTGGAAAAAATAATTGTTCTAAAAATATTTCCAAATGGAAGTTATTTTTATCAGTTGGCTTTTAAAATGCCGATGAATGTTTTTTTATGCGAACATTAAGTCTTAGAAACGCATTTCAAAGGAGGAATTAAGGTCGCAAGTCTCATTTTGACGAAAAACGCATTTTTGCATTGAGTTGCAACACCGCCGAGCAAGTTTGCGAAACATTTGAGATTCTTTTTAGGTGTCTGAGGTCAAAGGTGAATGGAACGTCGTTCAATTCACCATGGCTTGTCAGAGGTCACAAACCAGCCACAGTTTTTCTTGTGAAATTAGCTTACGGAAGGATGGACTCTTTAATTTAAAACAACCTGCTGATGCTGCGCTTTCCAAGATGAGAAAATTCTTGATGTTTTCAAGTTCATCGTCGCTGAACTGCCTCAAGTACTCCTTGAATTCTTCTTCCTCCTTCTTTTCCAGTCGGTCATCAGGGTCGTTTTCCATAGGCAGCCTGTTTCCTCTTCCTGCACTGACGTCGTCGAGCGTCTGCTTCTTCTGACCAAGCTTCCTCTCAAAGTTTTCCAGTTTTCTTTCTGACTCCTGTTTGGCGCACTTCGAAGGATAGGGTACGTTTATGCGACCCCTGACGTACTCCGAGACGTAGTGTTTAACCAAGCACTGAGCGTATTCGTGATGCCAAGTGTATCCGTTGTCGATGAGGTGTTGCATGTTCTCCTCAAGTTCTGTCACCTGCTCTCTTGTCAGTCGGATTGGCTTCACCTCCAGCGTGTCAGCGAAATCTTTGCAGGCTCCAAAGAGACCATCTTGTTAATTAAAAATAAATACTTAATTGATTTTAAGTCTCTAAAATGCAATTTTGTTGATTGCTTTTTGAGTTGTAAGCTGTGATTTGAACAAATAACAAAAGTTCATGGAACTGTTACAATAATAGATAAATAAGGAAGCATTTATTTATAGATAAATTAATTTATGCTCCACGAATTTGAATTTGCAAAAAAATCAAATCTAAATTCCAAATGTTACCATCACAAATGACAGTAAAGCAAGGAATGTCAAACCAACCATCTACGCATATTTCATATTCCGAACAGACGTCTGCGCTGAACAGGCAGCCTAGAAACAAAATCGGTCGAGTTTAAGTGATTAAATTCGAGCGTTTGATTGAAAATTTATTTTAAAATTTTTTAAATTTAAACGAACTTATTGCAAAGCATCGAGGATTTAAATGTAAAAGTTGTCGAGCGACTGCAAGGTAGACGACCAGTCGCGTTTGTTGCGATTAAAAAATAGAATTGAATTAAAAACTGACCCAAGTAGTTGCCTCTGAATGTGGCTTCTCCAGGTGCGACTTGGAAAAAAACAACAGAAATGCAAATCCAGACACCAACGAAGTCGAGGTGACTAAACCCCATTATTTTCTAAACTTTGCCGGCAAATTTTCAGAAATAAATTTCCATTTGAAAGGCAAAATCTCTCCTCAAGTGAAACAGCTGTTTGTAAAGAGAAGGAAAGGCTCCGTTTAATTGCGCTTTCTGGTAGCGCCTCTCCAGCGCACGCGTCACTGGTCTCGTTGCTGCTTCAGGCATTGTGCGCCTGGCTTTAAATTTATTTTCAACATCCGATTCAATCAGTCCGGTTGAAATTATGTGATGTCGATGGTTGCTTGTTTCAGTCAAGCTCAATCTGAATGGCTTGATTGATTGCAGGGGATGTCATTTGTTGTCATTTCAGTAATTGAAGTGATTTTAAATTGATACAGGAAGATAGTTTAAAAGTCCCCATGTTTATTTTTTAGTAAAATGAATTTTTATAGAAAATGCTTTGTAAAAGAAAAGCATTCACTTAAATTAGGTTAATGTGGCTTTTTTCGTGAAAGAGGGTGAATGTGAATGATGACAATTGTTATTAATTGATCGGTTTTTGTAATTATGTAATCAAAAAAATTATCTGAGCTATTTTTCGAAGGTTTTCATTTCATTGGTGTTATCTTAAATTACCATTACGTTAATGATATGTGATAGGTAATATACAACTAACAATACAATAATTAATTAATTAAAACTTCACTGATAATTATCTTCGACGAAAACATCATGGATGGAGTGAAAAAACAATGAAGAGAAACACAAACAAGCAGCCGTGCCTGGCCAATAAAAGGTGCCTACGTTGGTCTCCCTAGTTCAGCTGAAACTGGAGAAATCAATACTTCACCTGCTGCGTGGGTGGATGGAACGAGTTGGTCCTAAATGCTCAGTCATCTCCTAATGGAAAAGGAATCCTAGCGGACAGATAAGAGAATAGGTGGACCGCTGGTCACGTAAGCATATGTATAACGAGAAGTTGTTGAATTTGCGTGGGCTGACTCAGACATCGACGAACAGAAGTCGGAGAATTTTTTGCTATTTATGGCTTGCCGTCGGCAAACAATTCTTCCAGGTCTAAATGTGATGACGATATCACCATTTTAGAATGTTTAAAAATGAAATAAACTAAACTCGTTTTCCTGTTGCTACAAATCAAATGCTTTAAGCAAACTCTATTATTAGTAATATTTAGTTGCTTGGCTGTAGTTTTACAACGTTTAAATACAAATAATTATTCTAACTAATCTTTTAATCTAAGGGATCATCGTTTTAATCGAAGTAAATATTTAACCTTCGGTAAGAAAAATGAATTGTATTATGCGAAAAATACGTTGCATAATAATTCATCGACATCAAAATGATTTGAACAAATTCATAACCGACAATTAGTGTTTAACACAATTTCCTAAGAAAATTAAGGGCAATCAATCCATACAAGTTCTCTTTGATAATGTACAAGAGAGCCTTCAACTATTTCACGATCTTGAGATATTTGAAAGTTTTGTTGTTAAAGAAGATGAAAGTAGTTTATAAAACCAAATTGGTTAATAGGTTCAGGGGATTATAAATAACATTAAATGAGTGCAATAACAAATGCGTTTATTTTAATAAGAGATCTATCGCTTTAGAAGCTCGAGCATCCGAATGTTAATACGATTTGTTTGTGCCTGAAAATAGGTTGATTTTCGATCACGTTGCTGTTACTGCGTGGTTATGCAGAATGTAGTGGGACTACTGACAGGGTCACGTCCGATGTTTTAGAGATATATTTTTAATGACATTTGTTGCGTTTTCTATAAATCGTTTGAATATTTGAGATAAAAAAGAAGCCTTCCGCTTATAGGTCAGTTTAATGATGTTTACTATTATGGCGTGTCTTCGTCGACAAATTGGATTGCTTGGTATAAAATAAGTTTAATTATTAATGTAATTAAAGTAATGCTTAATTGGAAAGAGTTAATGAGAACATTATAAAAAAAAAGGAAGGTTGCTGAGTGCTTGTGGGCTTCCATCAAAGAACTTCGATGTTAGAATATTATTTTGTCACTGGTCTTGGTATGGCTTTAAGCTTGATTGAAAAACTAAAGGATTATGTAAACAATATCTAAAAGGTATATATCTTTTCATGGTCTCAGGCATTGGCAATGAAATCACATCTCCTTCACTTTATTGTATTTAATATTCAATAAAATGGGTACTGATGATATTTCTAATTTAATATTAAAGGCTTCATCCTATTAAAGTGGAGAAATAACACAACATAATGATGCATATTGAATTTATTGAATGTCATTCAGATTTTAATTTGTACATTATTTTATGTTATACTTTGTTTGGACTGATTAATAATCAGTGACTATTTTTTTACAAAATTCCTATTAAGGCTTAGTGAATGTGTCACATTGCCAGGACATATCATTTTATTTGTAATGTTGAACATATTCTCTTGAATTGTCTTTGACAAAATCTGAATTCCTTGTTCTATACATTATGCCATAAATAAGTGATATTTAAAACATATTATCAAAATTGTTGTCTATAATCATTCAATTAATTGCAAAGTGGATTCACATTTTAAGCATTGGAGATGTTTAAAATCAGATCAAGACTTGCTGCTCAAATGAATTGAGAATTCAGAGGACTTAAATAAATTATTGCTCTCTAAAAGACCTCCTTTTGATTAACTCCTTTTGCTAAATTATAAGTTCTCCAAGAAATAAATCCACAACATAAGATTTAGTTTAATTATGTAATGGAATGGTCGTTATGATATGCATATAAAATTATGTGTAATCTTTTATTATATTTTTACTGAGCTTGTGCTTAATCAAGTATTTGTGGATTTTAAAATCTATTTTTGTATTTGGCGAGACATGTTGTTGAGGTCATCAATTGTTGGCAAAATGAATGTTCCAAGAATGTCCCAATCTTTTGAATTGTTGATCACAAAGCTGCAAACTTTTATGTGCAAGTACAGCTGAAGAAAACTTTTTCTAAATGTATTTTATTTGTCTGTGTATCATTAAATATAATCATGAGATTATGTTCTTAATTATGCATGTAAAGCATGTCAAGCATAGTGTTATTTCCTCTTCATTGTTGACAAACAATTTCTCTAATGTTGTGTTTCTATTTGAATTGATTCGAGTGAAGGTGAATAAAAAGCATTAAATGTTTAGTGAGATAAGTCACAATTCCAGAATCTGGTCACCTGTTCGGTAGGACTTTATTTATTAGATAACAGTGTAAAAAATAAAGATGAGAGTGTAAAGTAAAAGAGGTGTTTTCATGTAAATGATGGTATCGTGCGTGCACGGCAAAGCCGTCAGATTACAATGCAGCATTACTATTATTGTTAAGGCACGTGCATGTGTAAACATGTAAACAATTCTGAGAATGAAGTGACCCTTCGGTGATCTTAAATTGTTTACTATGTTTCTTTTAATCGTGGGAAGGCAGCATCCTCATAAATAGACATGTTTTGGTCGATGTTTTCTTTTCTAATTGTTATTTATAACAATCTTTATTCAATGGATTTATTCTCATGATAAAAACTATCGAAAGAATTAAAATATGCGTGAAAGCCGGCCATCAATCACCTAGTAGCACTTTGCACTGGTATGTTTATTTTCAACACTTCAGATGGCTTGGAGGGAAGGTGCCAATGTTCCAGGTGAACATACTCATCGTTAAAGACATCAATAAAGAATATTTTCACCAATATTTCACCACCAATAAAGCCAATCTCTGCCAACTTTTACTGATGAAGAATTCTGCTTGGGAACAGAAACGTTTCAGGATGCTGGTCATTCCTCTCCTCCTCTCGACGATTGCTTTTAATCTTGGTTGCTGTGCATCCACTCCATCGAAAAGGTGCTTAGAAAAAGTACCTGGTCAGTTGCTTTCATTGATTTTCATTGTAGAATAACAATAAAAATAATCAATCACATGCAGTCTTTGTAGATGTGGAAACGTATCTTTGGTGCAAATGTAATTTTGTGGATTGGACGCATCAGCAGCTCCAATGAAATGATGCACATTGAGATATGAAAAGCTGTAGAACCTTAGAGGTGCTTCACTCAAAAGTTGAAATAGTGAATAAATATGTCATTAATGTTTGACAACATGTATTTGCCATGATGATTGATGTCTGTTACTTGTGTAAATATTATTACTATTCTTTTTATTATCATCATCATTATTAATATTGTGTTATTATTATTATTTCTATAATTATTACTATAATTAATGATGGATGGAGTATCAGTCTAGAATTATTTGTGTCTCTGCTTAAAAATAATGAATTCGTTGATATTGTGAAATCTTTGCTTTCTTTCCACAATTAAGCATAATTATTGACCTTTTTTTTACTTAGAAATTTTTTCTGAGCAGCTGCTTTAAGCAATTTGACTTCATGTTTATACTGAAGTGCAGCTAATCTAATTCATGAGGAAATTCTGAGCAACAGGAGTTGATGAAAGTTTAAATGACATTAAAACCTGAAATTGAATTAGGTTATCACTTTCTTATAAATTTTGTAGAACCATTTGTTTTCATCCTTAATTTTAATAGCCATATTCTTGAGATGCTGAAAACAATTTTTCTTAATTAATCAGAAATAAAAACTTTGTAACGAATTTGGAGGTTGAATTGGTTCAACTTGGTAGGCCATCAAATTTATTTTGACATGTTTGTAGCTTACATTAATGCATTGCGAATTGTAATGTTCTTGATGAATGATGAAAATATCATCCAGAGTTTGCAAAAAATAAAGAATGCATTGGCAAGTCTGTGCTAGAAGCTTGTTATGATTCAATAAATTATGTACAGCCTCATATAGGAACAGTTTACACAGCAGAGCTTATTTGTGACCCATGCATTTCATTGTTTCTTTTATGTTGAGAGAAGATTATGTTCTTTTATATCTTCAAGTGGTCTAATTTTTTTTCAGCTGCCTTCATCAGGAATAGCCTTATTTGGGGACTTTGAATCACTTGGCGAAAAGTGTCTGATAACTTGTTCTGAGTGTCTTTAATTTTTCATAAGTTTTTATTGTAAAACCAGGAATGTTCTTGAATTTTTCATCTCCATCTCAAACAATTTCAACTTAGCAAGTTTGTGATGAGAAGAATGTTTTCAATAAAATCGCCAGTGGTATAATAGACGTAGACCGGATATCCGGTTGGATAAATCCAGAATCTGGTAGTACATTATTAGACGAAAATAAATTTTTTTTAGTTTAGACAAATCTCTTTGTTTTTTTTTCAGTGTGAGTATCAAGACATCTCTCTGAGTTTACTTTTAAATTCATCTAAGTTAAGTTCTCTTCTAAGTTCATATTTCACGAGGAAAAACGATCACTTCTTATTCAAGGAAGCCTTTAAGGCCTTGAAAATAACCCATTGACATGGTAGTGCCAAACTTTATGTCTAGCTTTCCACTTCTGAGTGAGTGGGCTGGCATTACTTGGCACCACCATGAAGCAGTGTTGCAAGTGAAAGACTTTTCAGTATTGGATAGGTACTTTGCTGGAGATGTACTCTCTTGTGACAGGAGTCC